>CM023948.1:10177969-10210764 GCA_013407115.1 Glycine latifolia | reverse complement strand
ATTTAATTCGTACGGATTCACCTTACGGATTACGAATCCGTAAGGTGTAATCCGTAAGATTCATATGGATTGCGAATCCGTAAGAGGTTAAGGTTCATATGGATTACGAATCCGTAAGAGGCTTTACGCACACGGATTGCGGATTGTGAATCCGTAAGAGGTTTACGGATTACGAATCCGTAAGAACCTTTACGGAGAATCTTTACGGATTACACAGAGGGCAAAATTGGAACTTCACTGTTCATGCTGGGTGTATTGGAAAAACGGCTGGTGTAGGAAGCAAGAGCCGTTGATTTTTATTGTGCAAATTAGAGAGAATTAACTCTGATTTTAATAGAAAAACGCCCTTGCGATACGGTACAAAATTTTGTCTTATCTTCAAAATGATTTGTGTGGTTTTATGGATTTCAGTTTAACTAAGATTGTTCATAAACTGAAATGCAAAAAATCAATAAAAATTGAAAAAATATAAAAACAAAAAAGTTAAAATTGAATAAATTGAAAATTGATAAAAGTTTTTTTTTAATTGGATTGAATTTGATTTGATTTTGAAATCCAATCTAAATTAGACAAATGCTTGTTTTTTTTTTTATAAAATTATTATTTCATGTTTATATTTTTAAAACTATCAAATAATTTATACTTATGAAAAATGTTTTAAAAATTATTTGAGTTATATAAATGTAGTTATAAAGTTATACATTTTTTAATAATCTTTATATATATATATATATATATATATATATATATAAATATTTAAGTTTATGTGTGTTTTTGTTATTTTGCTCTTTCTATTCTCTTTTAATTTTTATAAAATTTGACAAAGACGATCTTAATATTACATAAATATAATCTAATGATTTGATCAATAAAAATCATATTTTATATCAAGTTATAAAAATGGTGTAATAGTTGTCAAATTACACTGATATATCCTCTCTCTCTATCGATTGAATGATAAATTAAAAAAAATTGAAAGGATTGTGTTAAATATATTTTTTCTTTAAATCCGATGCAATATTTTCTGCAAACCCTTAATGTTAACATAGGCAAAATCCCAAAATCTCTATAATAATGTTCTTCTTCTACTTCCAAAATCCTTTATTCGCTCTCACCTTCGTATTATAAATAACTAAGAAAATCTATAATACATAATTATTTAGATGAGTTGATTATCATAATTTTGTAGGCCTTACAATTTATGTGATTAACTTAATTTTGCGGTCCTATAATGCTTGAAAAATATTTTATTTATGGTATAAAATTTGTCAAGCAACGATGCTTATATAAGCAACATCTTGTCATCTGCTCTAGTGGGGAAAAAGGTTAAGCAATGTTGCTTAAAGTTAAACAATTCATGTATGCATTTCCATTGAAGATACTCTAAGAGCTACAATGCATAGTTGCTTATCATAATTTTGTAGGTCTTACAATTCTATATAAATTTAAGCATTTTAAACAAAAATTCACTCCAATGTTAAAATTGCTAAAGCGAGTGCTTAAATTAATTTTGTGGTTTTACGATGTTTGAAAATATGTTATTTATAGTATAATATTATTAAACAACATACTTATATAAACAACTTCACATCACATGCTCCAATGAAAAAAAACCTTAATCACCATTGCTTAAAATTAAGGTAAATTGTCATTTTTGTTCTTGAATGTGTAAAATACTGACAAATTCATCCACAAAAGATGAAAATTCAAATTTGTCTCCGAAAATGAAAAAAGTGTGACAAATCTATTAATCCGTTAAATTTCGTCTATTACTATTAATGAAAGAGTCTACATAGCACATTTGAAGATGAATTTATCAGTGCTCTACATATTCAGGGACAAAAATGGTTATTTACCCTAAAATTAAACAACTCATATAAACACTCTCATCATAGATACTCACTCTAATGTGTTTGAATAACACAATCAATTCTACCCCCACAAAATCATAATCAAGAATAGAAATGATTTTGTCGTTTTACCTTCACCATGAATAAAAAAAAAATTGACTGCCCGTTAAGATAATCCAAACACACCATAAATCAAATTAATGCACAAATGAACCATAAACAATCAAATAGATTCGCAACATACATTAAAACAGGCGGCTAATTTGATAGAAAATGAGCTCAAACAAAAATAATCCCGTTTTCCTTAATAGTATCAAGAACGATCCCTAGTCTGCCTTCAATCCTTTCATCCTTTCTCGGTTCATAGGCCACTGCATATACATCAGCTTCCATTGATCGTTCAGCAATAAGGTTTCCAACTACTCTACAAGCATTATGATCTATCAAGGATGGAAGGGAGTTTCGAAGATCCTTGGCGTTTGTGGTAGCAACACATATCACTTTGCTTGTTCCTCGGTGTACCACTTTTGCATGAATAAATCTTTTGGAGAAGAAAACATTTAATAAGAATGGTCTCATGTACATGTCTGTCCTCTGCTTCCACGATTTCCTGTTAGGTTTCTTTGCAGCTTCACCTCGAGATCTTCGGGTCCAGGCAGCTCGAATGAAAGAATCCTGCAAATGCAAATGTCGAGATTTAGAACTACATTGCAACCGATTTCATAATTCAAAATCCCTTATATTTTGAAAAAAGAAATCAAGTCCAAAACGAAGGTACTTATAAAAAAGTATATGCAATTCAGAATCAGAATATTATAGATCATATGCCATGCCATGATTACAGCCAGCCAGGTACAACATAGCAAGCATCACGCATCAAAATTAAACTTTCTGAGACAGCTATGTGAGAATCAGAAGTCAAAGTAATAATACTGTTATGTGAATGAAGTCTAGGTTCCTCTTTCTACAGTCTTCTAACTAACAGTAACAGAGGGAGAGATGAAAATTGAGTCAATTCGTACATTTATTCATTCAGTCCCAATTCCCATCTCATCTCACCTTTTTCTTCTAACATCAAATCAAATCAGACAGATTAAAGTGAATTAGAAGCGATAATTAAAAATAAAACAAAAATAAGGAAGGAGAGCAATTAGTTACATCGGAGCGTGAGGGATTGGGAGGGTTTATTCCGGAGGAGGAGGAGCGAGAAGCACTTAAAGTTAAAGTGGGAAATGAAGAAAGCCATGAAAATGAAAACGAACTGGGAATGGGCGTGCCAGTGCGAGACGGTGGAAGTCGAGGCAGCGGAGAGGATAGCGACGCACATGCTGTTGCGGAAGACCAACCCATCTTCCTTTTCCTCACCTTCGCCCTTTACTTTTCTCAATCTTTAGCTTTTCTTTTCTTTTTGGATAAATAGCTTATTTATTCTTGCTAAAATTTAAAAAGATTTTTTATTTACGGGCACACACCAAAATCTTACATAATTAGGACGTGAGTTCTTTGGATTAAATTTAATAATCAATCTAAATGTTATGACAAATTAATTTACATTTAAAAAGATATAAAAATAGTAAATATTTTATTAAATAAAGATCTAAGAGGCTTTTAATTATTAATTAAACATAAAAATAAGGGAGTTGGAAGACTCTAGTATAGGGTGGTGGAAAGGGAAGTTTTGGAGAATGTTGTTCTTCACTTTCACTCTCATTCAATGAAACAAATCATACATTCATTTTTGTTACTGTTTGTAGATTTTCTTACGCGAATGGAGGCTTGTCAAGAGCTTGCTTCTGTCGAGTAAGTTAACTTGTTCTTTTTTATTGGTTTGAATTTCTTCATTCATTCATTTTGTAATTGCAATGCACAAGATCATAGATAGAGAAAAAGTGTTTTTGTCTAGCTTGATTGCAAAGAGAGAAGTGACCAATGTCCTCCACTTTGAAGACGACATCACTATTCTTTTCCGTGTTTTTTTTTTAATAAATTAGTATGGATCAACTAGATAACAAAAACATTTCAATTATATTGACACTCTCATGCTAGCTAACCAAATAAGGTTAATCAGAAAGGGAAGACAAAATATATGGGAGATTAGGCCAATACCCATAAATAGAGTTAAGAGAACCTATAAGAAGGGAGAGCAACACAGTTTCAAGCAGTGTTATAAACTCAGTTCGGCCTGGTCGGTCGGACCAGTCCAACTAGGATCCAGTGGCATAATTGGACCGAGTGCACTATCGAATCGTTTAAGCATATGATCCGGTATGACCGGGTCAAACCCGATCGATTTTTAGGAAACCCGACGACCCGGCCGATTTTGAGGAAATTCGGCCACCCAACTGGTTTTTAAAACCTAGATTGGGTTGTGCACGTCATCGTCGCCACTCGACTCAACCACTGCCACACTGCAAGCTGTCATGATCGCCACCGCCACATTGCGAGGGAACTCGCCACTCTACAAGTCGTCGTCGTCGCCACCGCCGCACTGCAAGGGAACTCGTCGCACCGGCCTTGCCTCCGATAACGCGGATGAAGATGTTTACGACCTAAAAGGGGTCGAACTTTGGCCACATTGTGAAGCACTGAAGCGGTGTTGAGCGAAGAGGAAGAGGAAGCGACGCAGCACAGGAAAGCCGAGAAAATGAGGCGCAACACAAGAAGAGAGGGCTTATATATATTATGATTACGGTTTTTGCTTAAATGGACTCCCAAATCCACATACTGATTTGCTTCCTGTACCCCTTTTATTGCTTCCTGTACTCCTTCTGCCTCTTTTTTTTAATTAAAAATTGGGCTTGTGTTTTAATTTAAGTAATTATTATTTACACTTTCTTTTATTATTAATACACTTTACTTGTATTATCAACTTTAGTACTTCAATTATTATTTTGAATTTTTTAATCAAATAATGTTAGTTATATATTTATATATAATATAATTTTAAAATTTTTAATATAAATCGGGTCAAACCGTTCAAATTATTGATCTACCAGTTAAATCACTGATCCACTAATCTATTACCTCGATCAGATTAATAACCGGTAGATTTTATAACACTAGTTACAAGTCGATTCACCCCTTAAAAACGTGGGGTGTGATCCCACCAACAAAAAGTTGTCCTACTCCGTGGTCAGCAAGAATGCCAGCAAAAGTAATCCCTTATCTAAAAAAGTGTGAAAAACAACAGAATTGTATCTTTACAAGCATATAGACAATTTTTCCATCACCTATGAAGGCACCAAGGTACCAAGTCAGGGTCAGCATAAGCATTAACAACTTACTCACATTCATTCCAAACCTGGCTCCATTGCTTATCCAAAGCAAGCTCCATGGCAAAAGTAGCAGCAAAACATTCGGCATAAAGGGAATTCTAAATGACCCCACGATGATCTCGAAAAATGTCATCGCTACCAGCATGCCCCAGGAAACCCTTTGCCGCACCATATTACATTTGATTGCACCCGACAGAGAGGGGTACCAGAGAACCTCGGGGGATGAATGACCACAAGAAACGCTTTAAGAAGAACAAAATCCTCTAAAGAGTGCTTCATATGGCCATTGGAAGAGCATCCTGACATATAAGACGTGGAGGAGATAGCCTGAATCGCAAGGAACAACATTTCCAACAGCGCAAACAAAACAGGTCTGCATGAAAAGAATAGGAGGCATTGTCAAAGCAAAGCTTATTTCTAACAGTCCAAATCGCCCAAAAAGAATTAACAACTAAAGATAGCACTACGTCTCGAGCTTGGGAACTTCAGCTGCAGTGCAAGATGCTGATCACAGAAATGCGCTTGGCAAAGGTGCAAGAAAGGAATAGGTGACTAGTATTCTTCTCATGACAGCCACAAAGAGAACAGATGGAAACGATGATGCAGCCTCTTTTCCTGAGTTGGTCATCTGTCTGGAGCCTGTTGTGCAGGATCCACCACACAAGGAAGGATCAAGATGGAGGTACAGCTTTTGACCAAATAAAATTGGCCAAGGGAACGGTCAAGGTAGTTGGACTGATGAAATGATAAGCTTGCTTGAAGGACAGAGCACCATTCTCAGAAGGACGCCGAACCGGCAAGTCAGGACTAGCATAAGAGGTGAGACGGATATTATCAATGGCTTCCCTCAACTCTGGAATTCTGGAAAAAATAATGTCAGGGATGTTTCACTGACTCCCAGTAGTGAAATCTTGAACACAATATGTCAATTGGTCACTAACAGAGAACGAAAGCTGGAGGGAATCCACAAAAGAGTGATCCAGACAATACGAGTCCCTCCAGAAATGGCAACGATTACCAGCCCCCAAAAGCCAACCAGTATTTTCCATGACAACAGAATAATGAGGACGAATAGTAGGCCAAAGAGAAGACTTCCTGTAAAAAGAGATGAACCACCCATTCTTGATAGATATGACATTACGAATACTAGGACCTCCCTCCGCCCATTCTTTTCCGTGGTTTCATTAACATCTCTCGTTCATTTCAAATTGACGTCCCCTTTCAGGTTACGATCATTTTTCTATTATCTTTCTTTCTTTCATCAAAACAAAATGTGCACATACTTACACAAGGATTCGATTACAGGTATGTCAACACTTCCTTGTTGGAATTCCACATGATTGGAAAAAGTATTTAGCTTTCACCAACAGACAAAGATTCTTCTATATTGTCCAATAATTGTTTGGCACAAAAGAAAACTTGCAATGGACTGGGATTTTCTTTTGGGAATCATTCCAAGCAATATCAATCAACTGAATGTAACAATACATCGTCCCAGCTGCAGGTTGGTGAAAAAGAAATCTCATGCTGTAGTTGAAAGCCAAGCTGGAATTAAAAAAAAGCTTCATGAGTATGTTTACACATGTACAAGCTCTTATGGACAAAACACGGTTAAACCTCTAACTTCCACAAAGAAAATGAATCAACGCATTAGACAAAAGATAGTATTGGATGCCAGCAATTCCTGTAATACTGTAATAGGATGGTAACTCGAAGCATTTCCAAAACAATGCCTAAAGAAGATGAAAAAGCTACAATAGCAATTGTTATTTCTCCGGTGCCTGAGGATATATCCCAGGCTATATAGTCGTAGATAATGATCTGTTACCCCCAAGTAGTGGTGGATAGTCAAACTTTTGGTTAAATTTAAATACTCTTAATGTAAAGGTGTGTCATAATTGCATGTCTATCATATCAGATACATAAGAGATTTACTTATGTCTCAAAAATTTATAGATCCTGATTAAATTTAAATACGTTTTTAGTCTTTATTATTTTTCTCAATTTTTTATTTTTATCCTTATACTGAAAATTAGGTTTTGAGTATTTATGGTATCAGAATTACAAAGAATTAATATCTACATATTTCAAATTAGGTTTATATATGCGTATACCAAACCTAAAGAAACAAAGTTATTTCTTGTAGACTATAAGTTTATTTACATCTTAGTATATTATTGAATGATGTGTTTAGGTGGTAACTATAGATTTTCTTTAATAAAGGTTTTGAATGAGTTTGGTGAATGAAAAAACTCTTCAGTAAGAATTAATTTCCGCATGTTCTGACTGTTAATAATTTGAATAAAGTTGTCTGTTGTAAGGAATATTTGTGCAGTCTTGAATAAATAAGAGAGAGAAAAAAATTATAGTATTATCATTTGTATTATTCCATAAATAAAAAAACCATTTGTTATTATCCATTTCGTTGACCATGTTTTTAAATTTATTTTCTAAAAACTGGTCATTTTTAGTTATTGAATAATAAAATGAAATTAGTTAAGGTCTTCGAGAGATTAATGTATCAATCATTTTAGTTTATACATTAATTAACTTTAGCTTCATACTTATAAAAGTCTCGATGTAGCACTTAAGAAGACTCTTATCTAACATCTAAAATTTTAATATAATTATTGTTATTAATTTTAGCATAAAAATTATCAATATAAAAATTTATTTGAACTAAAAGGATTAAAAAATTATTATTAATTTAAAGATAATTATAATAGTGATAATATAATATTGGATATCAAGTTTGAATCAAATACTTATTATATTTGAATTAAGAGTAAATTACACTTACACTATGTATTTTTTTCAAATTGCATTTGACACATTTCTATTTTTATACATCATATTTATCATCTTTTGTTAATGTCGTTAATTAATATCAATTGAATTATCAAAGCGGATAAAATTATCCATTAAAGTAAATTACATTCGCATCCGCTGTATTTTGTATTACATTCACTATCAGATACTAAAAATAAAAGAAAATAATTTATAACAAATAAAAGTAAAAGCCAAATATTTAAGACAAAACTATTTAAACTTTAAATATTCATGTAAAATAAAGACTTGAATTTCAAAATACCTCATACATACTCGAAATAAAACATTTCAATCCAGTCATTTATGAATAAAACTTTCATCATTTTTATAAAAAAATGAATAAATTTTGTGTTTAACAATAATAATTTCATACATCAATAATTAGTGTAATTAAGTAAAGCACATGACAAAATAAATGCTGGATAATATAATCTTACATACCAATTAGTAAATACTGACACGACACCGACAAAGACTTTATGTTACGAAAAGCTAGTTAGGGTCTACAAACCAAAAGCATATGTCTACGGTTATGAGATGTGCAAATGCAAGGACCCTGTTAAGTCACACGCCTTCGATCAACCTTTTGTCGAAGTCTATACGTCTAGCTGGCTAATCCAAGCATCGTCCTATCTCAAAGAACCTCACGCTCAAGACTAGCTTAGGTCTGGTCGCCATGTTGTACAGTCACTCACGTCCAAGGGAAGACAATGAACAATGGTGCTAACAAAAGGAATAATAATCTGCTCCCGCGAACGCAACGATCATAACAGCACACAAACAAACACGCAGAAAGTAAAATTGGACTGGAACGTTTATATGCAGAAATTTGAGCAAATAGAAGAGTTCAACTCCTAAAATCTAAACATAAACTCGATACAGCAGCTGCACCTTGAAACATCAAACATCAAAGCCATTAGCAATTAGATTCCATTGAATTAACGTAATTTTTCTTTTAAGGGACAAAATGTATAACTTAGAAATTCTTACCAGTTACCTGTTTAACTGGTTCACATTAATGGTTTATCACCATTAAGTTTTTTTTTTTTCCTACAACTGTCAAAAATACAAGGGGCATGAATTTTACCCTTTCAACCAAGGTGTATGCTAGACGAAGCTATAACCCTGTCCTCTTCCAAAAAGAGTCAACCACTAGTTCAACTATACAATAATATACCACTGTTATAAATATGTAGTCTAAAAGATTTCTGGTATCCAGCTTATGCCACATTGATTAATTAATTTACAGAATGCAAGTGCCCTGCAGCATCAGTGCTTATGTCATGCTTTTCATATCCCAAGGTCAAATGATGGAGACTGAAAAATATCAAGATTGGAAGTGTGAGATTGAGGAACCGTATCTTGTTTCGGATTAGACAAATCTAATTTCTGCTTTAGAAGCAATGTTGCTTGTGCCTCCAACTCGTCAAGATCAAGATCGTTATAAAATTGATCATCACATAGAACATCTGTAGTTGCATCAGTGTCCACTCCGTCTTTCTTTGATTGAAGTGCAAATTCTCGTTGAAGGTTCATATTTGGGAAGTGTCCAGAATGGTAAAATGCCAATCTTCGTTTGCGACTTCTTGTCTCTGTCCCAGTTCCCATAGGATAACAAGTTGAAGGCCCTGCTTCTGAGGTTATCTGATCGATACTAACAGAGTCCAAAGTCCGATTTGCTGACTGTTTGGTTGACTCTGCATGGAAGTGATTCACTGTCTTCCCTGAAGAATCCCCACATTCACTAATACTGGCTGCCATAGTCACACGGTCAGGAGTAAAGGTGGCACAAAAATCAAGCCCTCCATTATTTGGTGTTTGACTGAGCAAAGAACGCCTGCAGCAGAGCTAATTCTAATTATATAGCTTTAACACAGTTAATAATAGCACTTTATAGTTAAGAGTTAATTCAATATGATATTTGTACACATGCATACAATTGCAAAAGACTTGAAAACAACACTGATGTTCTCACATTTAGATAAATATGTAAATAATGACAAAAATGCATCACTACAAGTTTTATTTATTTATATATATATAGGGTTTGCTAATGTACACATACTTCTTTTTTAGTATGATTGCCTTAACAAGCTATAACTAGAACTTCTCTTAAAATACACCAATGGTAGCTTGCTAAAACACTCATACTAAAAAATAAGTGTGTATGTTAGCAAATCACATAGAGAGAGGGCTATGCACTGACAATGTAAAATAGTTTTATACAATCATCCAATCACAACTCATCATGTATATTAAGTTTGTTGACATTTACAATAACTACCTTGAAAATCATACAAATGATGATTTGTGATTGAATGACAGTGTAAAACTATTTTACACCGTCAGTGCGTAGTCATTAAACTCATATATATGATGGATTTAGCAGACTACTTTCAGGAGAGAAACCTACAAAGGAGGAAGAGAAATGGGAGGAATATAAAACACCTGTAAATTGTCATCATGTCCATTCTACTAGTTTCAGGCTGACTGGCTGCTGTAGGGTTGGTCCTGTCATCTATGAAACTGTCAAATGAACTGCCATCCTCATCATCTTCATCATTAGATACATAGCCATCTGAAGATACCCTGACAATATTGAAAATCTCATGAGATTGGATATTCTCAAAACTTATGTGATATACAACAATGAAAGATAATGCCAAGTATGATACTAAATATTGTGTCAAAAATTGCTAAAACAGAGGATGAAAATGCAACATTCACAGTTTTTAGCAAAATCTTACTCAGCTTCCTCCTCAATGAAGTCTCTCACATTGTGTGTTGATTTCCTTTTACCTAAAAAGTAGAAATGAAACAGCATAGCCTTAATTTTTCACTAATACATCCTTATAGAATAGAACTTTGTTAAATACATTTCCAATTTGGCTTCAAAGAAACAAGATATGATCCAAAATATTTTTAATAAAGAAAGAAACAAAAGATGCACTAAACAAACTAAAATCACCTTGGCCATGCTTATATTGTGCAGGATTGAAGGCAGAAGATGATTTGAGAAAGTTTGCTGTTGAAGCAAAAAGTTTATTGCTTTTCTGATTCAGATTTCTTTCAGTATCTTCAGATTTCCGCAACCTTTTAAATCTGTGTGCAGGCTTAATGCTTTCAGACATTTCACCACAATCTGCTGGAAATGCTTCTTCGCTGAGGCTTGGATCAGTGTTATGTGCATGGCCTTCTTCAATTTGAGAAAGGAAGACTCGTCCTCTTCTAATTGCACAATTTTTCAGGTCAAGTAAAGGGCTTTGAGTTTCATTAATGGGGGAAGTACAGACATTCTTGTCGGTGCCCTTATCAATAATTACCTCTTTAGTTTCACTAGAGCTTAAAGAACTAACATCCTGTTCTTTGTGGAGATGAACAGGTAACACAAAATCACGTATGACAGAATTGTATCTTGATTTCCCTGAAAAATTGAATTATTTCAGAACAAATTATTTAATCACGTTCACACAATTAGCAAAGTAATCAATCAAATATTGTAAACAATCACTTTATCACCTTGAAGACATCCACCTCTTTCATCAACGGGAGACTCTGGAACAACACCACTTCTAATCAAATTAGTTAAGCGTGGACTTAGTTCTTCATCTCTCATGCCATTAATGCATGCATTTGCAGCCAATGAAGAAGTCTCAATCTCCACAAGATTTACCATTTGACCAGCATTATCTCCTTCATTTGAAAAACTTCTCTTAGCAATTGGAGTTTCAGGAATTGTCTCATCATCCTCACATGCTTCCTCTTGATTCTTACCCAAGTCACAGAAAGTACCATCTTGTCGAGTTAGGTCAACTAAGTCTTTGCTTTGAATCCCCAAATGACATGAATCCATCTCCAGACAATTAACAGAGACCACATTCCTTCTCATTTTATGCCTAGAGCATGATTCATTGTCTGAAGAGGACAGAAACAAAATGGACTTCCCATTAGCTAATGTATTCACAGATTTCATGTTATTTACAAAATCTTCACAGAAGTTGAAAATGTGTTACTTCACAGAAAGGACATTTATTATGAATACCCATCAAGAAATAAATAATTTTGAAAAGTAAAAGGTAAAAACTAAAATACAGCAACAACTCTTCTGCTGCAATATTGACAATGGGAGTGTTTATCGTTTGGCATTAAAATTTAGGAGAGATAATTGAACAGATGATTTTACCCTTTTTAGCTTCATCAAGTTTGGTAGTGGTGACTGGCTTACCATGTCCCAAACACAGATCTTCCTGAATCACTCAAATAGACATATTAATTATTTTACCAAAAAGGAAAAGGCATATCATAGTATGACTGAGCATATGTGATACAGTGTAGTACTAATCTAAGAGAGGAAGTATAACCTGAAGCGAAGAAGTTTTGTCATCTTCTGGAAATGATACTAGTCCTTGCAAGCGCTGCATCATGTCTATAAGCATCAATGTTCCAGAGGAATGTTTCACTTTATGCACTCTAGAAGGAAAGGTCTGAAAGTGGGGAAAGGCAATAAGAGACATTCTACTATTGTTTTCCCCAGTAGGGTGAAAATATGTTTCAAGTAAATCAATTTCAGCAACAGTGAGTTTGTCCTTTGATGGAGAAATGTGGAGCTCATCGTCTTTCACATTCTTTGGACGAGGAATAAATTTCTCAATGGACAGCTCAACACATTTAACTTCTGGTTTAAGGACATGAGGAATCTACAAAAGCATTTAATAAGATTTAGAGGATAAGGATAAAAAGCATAAATAAATAAATAAAAGTTATCCGATGGTTTCAGACCATCCTTGGACTAGGATGAAAGGCAAAGCTATTTATGCCCCCATTTCGCATGTGTTTACTTATAGTCTTGCTCTTTGCCTGTTTTTGCAAGTAGCCCTTCAACTCTGTCCCTTCACAAGCAAAAACTAGTAATGATTGTTAAGGAACCATTGAAACAAATACTTATAACTTTTTAGAAAGCTAAAACTATTGACACTCTCAAGACGTTTTCCATCAAAACTGGTAATAGGGAATGCCAGGTATATTTATTTCTTTCTCTGCAGTAACAATTGCCAAGAAACAAATAAAACTGAAACTCTAAGGATATCAACTCGTCCATCATGCTTTCTTCCGGTTCTCCCCATTCGCTGGATCATTCTGAGTGGTGAAATATTAGCATCGAAAGATATGACAAGATCAACTTCCATGATATCAAGACCTTCTTCACCAATTGATGTAGCAACAATAACATTATAGGCACCAGACCGAAATTTCTGTTGATGAACCATGCAACTATGTAAGTACATGGAAGGAGTATGAATCTTATACCAAACATAATACATACCTTCAGCACAGCCTGTTGAACTTTTTGGGACTGACCTTTCATTGCTTTCCCTGTATGTATATCATTAAAATGGAGATTTTCTTTTACAAACAAAATAATCAATAATGATGAATGCGGAAAAAGAATGAAAGAAAAGACAGAAGAAAACAAAGAAGAAAATATACATGTTGGAGGATAAGATTTAAGATTTATTTGAGGCCAAAACAAAGCAAAAATTTTATGAAATCTCACCAAACTAGAAGCTATGCTTGACTATTAGAATAGATAATTTGTAAACAAGGTGCCTATTTGTTAGATGATAGGATGCTTGACAAATTCTGTGTCTATCTAGTTCATAACATGACATTGTAATGTTACTTACTAACATTAAGACACTATGGTCGGCCTAGTGATAGGGGGTTTGGGTAGTATGCATGAAGTCATAGGTTATAATCTCAGTGCGACCATTGTACTTACTAACATTAAGACACTATGGTCGGACTGTGAGACATGTTACGTTCAGCACACAAACACAACTCTAAAGCACAGTATCATCATAAATACCTGAACTTTGACCAATAAACTCAGTAGCTTTGACTAATTCCCCGATATCTCCAAGTGCATTCATTATATCCCTGAATGCGTTGAATTAACATTTTAGATTTTTTTTTTAATTTGGCCAAAAGTTCCCAATTCCTGTGTAGAATAAGATAATGAAATGACTCATTAATTTTACCTGACACTTTCTCTGTAATTGGAGAAGATAATTACCCGGGAGTTTTGCGGATCATTAGTTTCTGCAATCACATCCAAAGATGTCACTTATCAATGTAATTGAAGTTTATTAATCACATCCAAGTGCATTCATTATATACATAACACATCCATTAAAGAGTGTAAAAGAAGTTTATTAGAAAAACAAACTGAGATTCAGCCACAAGATTATTCCCATTGAAAATACAGGCTGTACTGACTACAGATGGCTGAAATTTTATAGAAAAATAGTCCTTTCAGTCAAAGAAAGAAGAATCATTTTAGAAAAGGAAAAGAAGAAATCCCAAAAGCAAAGAAACCTATCTTCCCTACAATAGAAGAAACTAAAAAAGAATGGTCTAAATATACACTAAAATATGTCAAAATAATAAAGTCCTACTTCTATTATCTACACACATGGTCCGGACGTGGGAGTGAGAAGAGTCCTAGTCTGGACGGCTTTAATTTTAAATTCATCAAAGAATTTTGGGAGATCATTAAACCTGATTTCTTGAGATTTCTGGATGAGTTCTATGTGAATGGGATTTTTCCTAGGGGTGGCAATGCTTCGTTTCTAGCGTTGATTCCTAAAGTTCATGATCCGCAGGGCCTTAACGACTATAGACCTATTTCTCTTATTGGATGTGTATATAAGATCGTTGCTAAGATACTATCATCTAGGTTGAAGAAGGTGCTGCCATTTGTCATAGATAGCTGCCAATCTGCCTTCATTGAAGGGAGACACTTGCTGCAGAACGTACTTGTGGTAAATGAAGTGGTTGATGAAGCTAAAAGATGTGATAAAAGCTGCTTAGTGTTCAAGGTTGATTATGAGAAAGCATATGATTCAGTGTGCTGGGATTTCCTTTTATACATGTTGAGAAGGTTGGGGTTTTGTGAAAAGTGGATCTGTTGGATTGAAGGGTGTTTAAAATCAGCATCTATTTCTATCTTGGTTAATGGGAGTCCCACTACAGAATTTAAGCCTCAAAGAGGCCTCAGGCAAGGAGATCCATTAGCCCCGTTTTTATTTAACATTGTAGCAGAGGGAATTGCGGGCTTGATGAGGGAAGCACAGCAAAAAAATAGATTTGAAGGGTATAAGGTCGGCCAAAAGAAAGTGGACATCAGTATCCTATAATATGCTGATGACACTATCTTTTTTGGGATAGCTTCGGAGGAAAATGTTAGAACAATCAAGGTGATACTGAGGAGCTTCGAGATGGTGTCGGGGTTGAAGATAAACTTTGCTAAAAGTTGTTTTGGAGCTTTTGTGGTGAATGACCAGTGGGTGTGTAAAGCTGCTAGATACCTGAATTGTAGAAAGCTGATGGTACCTTTTGTATATCTGGGTGTTCCTATTGGGGCAAATCTGAGAAGGTGTGAGATGTGGGCATCATTAGTGAGGAAATATGGGAGCAGATTAGCAAGATGGAAACACAAACTCTTATCCTTTGGGGGAAGGCTGACCCTCATCAAGTCAGCCTTGAACTCATTACCTACATTTCTATTTTCTTTTTTCAGGGTACCTAAGAAGGTGGCGGATCGACTGGTGAAGTTACAAAGGTGGTTTCTGTGGGGTGGAAGTGATGATCATGGCAAGATTGCGTGGGTTAGTTGGGATGTAGTGTGTCAGGAAAAAGAGAATGGTGGCTTGGGAATTCGAGACCTGCAGAGTTTTAACACTGCACTACTTGGGAAATGGAGGTGGAATCTGTTTCACAGCAAAGGGGAATTGTGGTCAGATGTTTTGGAGTCAAAGTATGGTGGCTGGAGGAATCTTGACTCTACGAGAAGGACTTCTAGTGATTCTATTTGGTGGCGGGATCTGTGTAGTGTGTGCCAACCTTGTGAAGTGGAGGGATGGTTTAATAAAGGAATAAATTGGAGGGTTGGTTGTGGATCAAAGACTTTATTTTGGGAAGATGGGTGGCAAGCGGATGGTGTACCTCTCAAGACGAAATTCCCAAGAATGTATCATAACTCTCAACAGCAACAACTCATTCAGCAAATGGGTTTGATGTCACATGATGGATGGGAATGGGAATTTATCTGGAGAAGGTGTTTTAGGGAGGGGGAAGTTGAAACAGCAATAAAATTTCTAGAGGATATTCAGGGTCTGGTCATACACCTAGATCAGCAGGACAGCTGGAGGTGGGAGGGGTCACCAAATGGTAGTTATACGGTGGGAAGCGCCTACAAAGCTTTAAAAAGTGTGACGGAGATACAGGGTCAGAAGGAGGTATTCATAGACCTTTGGAAACTTTGCATTCCTAACAAAGCTGCTTGTTTTGCGTGGAGATTATTGAAAGATCGGCTGCCAACTAAGTGGAACTTGGCTCGGAGAAATATAACTATTGATGACCCTAGTTGTCATTTCTGTGGTAACTATGTTGAGGAGGCAGCACATATATTTTTTAGTTGTCACAAGATTATGCCGTTGTGGTGGGAATCTATGGGCTGGATCAATGTGTTTGGGGCATCCTCAGTTAGCCCGATTGATCACTTCCTCCAACATTGTTATTGTAATGTTAGTGGCATTAAAATACAGAGGTGGTATGTTTGGTGGATAGCATTGACATGGAGCATTTGGTTCCACCGTAACAGGATCGTCTTCCACAATGAAAACTTCGATGGATCTAAGCTGATGGAGGATGCTTTATTTTTTTGTTGGTCATGGCTAGTTAATCTGGAGAAAGGTTTTAATATACCTTTCTACCATTGGTCTAGTCAGTTGAGTGTTGGGTTTTGCTAGATAGTTTTTTATTATTAGGCTGCCAAAGTTCTGGTTGGCTCCCTGGGATGGTTTCTTTTTCAGTACTACTTGTACTCTTTTTTATCTCTTTTTTTTATATATATATATTATCTTTGCTGATCAAAAAAAAAAAATCTACATACATGCATGATGCACCCCCCTTAAACAAACCCTTTTCTTGTTTATACGGTAGGTTAAAATATATTTCTATCACATAGAAGTCTCAAAGACAGGTACTATCCGATGGGGAGGAATTTTTTAATTTAGTCTGAACATTTTTTTATGGATACAGCATTTCTCATCTAGTGTTTGCAGCCTGCTCCAACACACCAAAAGCCAGTACACAGTTACCTTGGAAAAAGATTATTCTTTTTTGCGAATCCTCTAGGATTTAAATCACCATCAAGAAACAGAAAAAGTTCGTACATAACACCATGAAAAAATGTTTACTTCAAGTCTAAAACATATTTGCAAACATATTACCATATACTTCTTTGCTACACATGTTATACAACTTCCTTTAAAAAGTAAATGAATGGGAGAAAAAAGAATAGAAAAAAATGTGAATTCTTCTCGCTTTCTTTTTTTCTATAGGATGGTTGTAGAATAAAAATGTAATAATATCATAGCATTTACACACTTTGCTGGGCAGAGAATATTTTCTGAGGAGCTTAGGTTCTGATTTCTTTCGTTTAGTTCTGTATTTGTAATAGCTTTGAGCTCTATTCAATTCAATAAAACTCATCTTATTCAGAATTTTGTTTTTTTGGAATCCCGTCATTTGTATCGATCTTACTGTATGACGTTTAGAATTTTTATACATCTCTACTCTAATTCTACCACCTAAAGATAATGTTTTAGTATGAGGCTAGATGTGTATAACTAAGTAAAAAATATAGTTCTTCAAAAATTAATTCAAGTACACTGTTGGAATATCTCGTAATATCAATATTTTGCCTTTGAATTTTTTAGAGCATCTTAGAAATTCTCTCTTAAAATTAGTTTCTGTAATTTCTTATTTTCCATATTTTCTAATATTTGAAAATTCATTTCTTTATTTAGTTAGGATTATTTTATTATTATACAACATGGTACACAAGTATATATTATTCAAAATATCTTTTTTCTATATTTTCTCCGTAGAAGCTCTTCCAAACACCCCCTAGGGTCGATCTAAAAGAAGCCCAACAAACATCTTTCTAATAAAACTGGAGTTGTTAAACTAAATGTTATCATTAAACTCCTGAAAACTCATAACCAGCCGCCCCTTTATTGGAAAATTAACCTTTCAAAATTTATAGAAAAAATTATTATAATTTATAAATTGACACCAAATTCCCAACTTAAATTAACTGGAGAGCACAGTTGTTTTGTTCTTTTGTTCTTGTTCTTGTTTTTATTCAGAATGACAAAAATAACTGGTGAGCTTGATTTTCTTGAGTATAATATGTGGTGAGAATTAAGACCAAAGTCATTTACATATTATATCTTTATGAAGAATTCAAAACTTTCTTTACATAACATCACCATAAGAAGCAAAAAGTAAATACTAACACCTTTGACAAACAGAATAATACTTACTGAAATGCTCCAGTAATACTTCTAGCATTTTGGACAATTTTGGACTGGATGCTCCGTGAGACAAACTTTGCTGCATTAGCTGCCTTGCTTTCAGAATAACTTCATTTTTACTCATAAATTTTGCAAAATATCTGAAAGAAGGTATTCTTATATAATCAATTTACTGAAATTTTAAATATATAGTTTATAGAAAATGCCATGCATAACATAATAAAATATTCATACAAAGCCCTTTTAAATAAATTAGAAATCAAAAGACAAGGAAACTTGTTGAAGAGATAAAATAGAACCAAGATATATCTTTTTGATCAGAGGTTGAATCAATCATCAGAAGAAGAATTAGGCCAAAAATTAGGATACATTCTGGGAAAATAAAACTTCCATCGAAGAGAGGCAAATGAAAGGCTTTCATAAAAATTACAAAAGTTTCTTTAACCTCTAAAAGTATCATTGTCAAAACTCCTTTTAGTCCACCTCCCTACATATCAACCATGGATATGAAGTATTAGATTTCAGAGAGTTTGAGAGAGAGAGAGAGAGAGAGAAGTTGAGATTGAGAATCTGTTATTCAACCTAACTGAAAACAGTTACAAAGAGAGTTTATATAGTTGCAGTGAGTAACTGCCAACTAACTCTGGTTAGTTGACACAGCTAACAGATTAAAGACTCCTAACTACATTAAGAAAAAAATACTTGAGGTATACACTTATACCCCCCCACAAGCTCATGAGGGGTGGGAAGAATGTCTTTCAACCACTCTGAGCTTGGATCTGTACAAAAGAAAGGTAGTAGGAGACAAAGCCTTGGTCAGAATATCAGCCAGCTGATCAAGAACAGGCACACGCACCACATTAATCTGCGTGGTGAGGACCTTTTCTCAGACAAAGATCAGATCCAACTCCATGTTCTTAGTTCTGGAGTGAAGAACCGGTTTAATAGCGAAGGAGACAGTGCTGGGATTATCACAAAGGATGAAAGGACTGGTTGAGGAACTTGAAGTTCAGAAAGAACGGACTGAATCCAAGTGACCTCAGCTGCTATGAGAGCCATACTCCTATATTCTGCTTCGATACTAGATCGAGCAACCACTGACTGTTTCTTGGACCACCAAGAAATCAAATTAGGTCCAAGAAAAATAGCAGCTCCAGATGTAGACCTCCTATCATCAAGGTCAGATGCCCAATCTGCATCACAATAAGCATGGAGAGAAAAGGGTTGCTGCAGGGAAGCAGCTTGAAAATGTAAACCCCAAGAAAATGTTCCCTTGAGATATCTTAGAATTCTCTTCACAGCCAGCCAATGCTGGTCAGAGGGCGTAGATATAAACTGACAAACTTTATTGACAGAAAAGCTAATCTCTGCTCGAATGATGGACCAACAATGGACCTGTAAAGAGTTGAATCAGAAAAGTCCTCAAAACCAAACTTGGTGAGTTTGCATCCTCCAACTATAGGGGAAGATATAGGGTTAGAGTCATCCATGTTGTTCTTGGTCAAGAGATCTCGAATGTACTTGGACTGAGTTAGAATAAGAGAACCATCTTGCTGCCTGTGAACTTCTATACCCAAGAAATAGTCCAATTCACCAAGATCCTTTAAAGAGAAAACTGAATTCATTTGAGAAACCAGAGAATGAATTAACTTGTTGTCATTTCCAGTGATGATAATATCATCCACATAGACTAAAATGTATACAACTGAGGTGGATTCAGAAAAAACAAAAAGTGTTGGATCACATTTGCTAGAAGAGAATCTAAGACTGAGAATAGTAGCTTTCAGCCTGTCAAACCAGGCCCTTGGAGCTTGCTTTAGGCCATAAATAGCTTTGTGAAGTCTGCACACTTGTTGCTTGTTGGAGGACACAAATCCAGGGGGTTGACTCATGTAAACTTCTTCCTCAAGAACACCATCGGGGAAGGCATTGTTAACATCTAGTTGCTGAAGAGGCCTATTGTGTGAAATAGCAAGAGAAAGGATAAGCCTGACTGTTAGAGGTTTGATTACAGGAGAGAAGGTCTCCTTATAATCAAACCCCAACTGCTGATGAAAGTCCTTGGCAACAAGCCTGGCTTTGTATTTGTTGACAGAACCATCATGGTTTTTGATAGAACTGGTCTCTCAGCTCTCACCCCTCTATTTATATCTCTCTCACCCATAGTTAGTTATAACTGCCTGAACTAACTAAAGTAACTGCTGCACTAACTGTTATTTACTAATTACACCTTCCTATTGTACAATTTTCCCCACCTCTTACTCCAATCAGTTTTCCTTGACTCTAAACACCCATTTGCACCCAATTGCTGTTCTGGAAGCAGGAAGATCAACCAAGGTCCAAGTGCCATTTCTCATGAGTGCATCATACTCAGATTGCATAGCTGAAAGCCAAGAGGGATCAGTTAATGCAGCTTTGGTTGACTTAGGTTCAACGTGAGCCAGCAGAAGAGGGGGGTCAATTCTGGATTTAGTAATTCCATATTTTGCTCGAGTACACATAGGATGAGTGTTATTGGGTCTGGTAGATGCAGTAGCAGTAGAATTTAAGGTTGTATGTGTGGCAATTGAGGGAGAATTTGGTTGTGAAGGTAAATCAGTGTAGGTAACAGTTAAAGGCTGGGTTTGGGAAATGTGTGGTGAAGGGGGTTGCTGTTCACTGGAAGAGGCAGATTGCTCAGTGTGCAGGTGGTGTAGGGGATGGTGAAGTATTAGAGGGGTGAATAGGCACTGCAGAAGGAAAAACAGTAAGGGAAGATGCAATATCAGGGACTTCAAAAGTTATCAAGGCTAGTTCAGGAAAAAGAGAAGGGTAGGGAAAGTTACTTTCATTAAAAGTAACATCCTTAGAGATGTACAACCTGCCCAATCAGACTACATCATTAAAAGTTACTTAGTGAAAGGTCTGAACTCCCCTCCCCAATCAGACTGAACAGCTTTAGTGGAGGAGTTAAACTGATTTAAAACCATAGTATGGGACATTCTTCAATAATTGCCCATCCTTTTTACAGTAACTGCAGAATTTTTTGGGACAATTGGAAGCATAATGGCCAAATTCTTTGCAGCAGAAACATTGAATAGCACTCATGTCCCGTCCTTTTGGCTTGGCTTGTGTTGCGTACTCCACTGGAACAGGTGGATTTGTGTTGATCCATAGTGTTTTGAGTGAGAAGGCATTGTTCCTCACAGAACAAATCATTGAAACATTCACCCTAAGAGGGCTCAGGGTTTGATTCCTTCAAATTCAAATCATAGTTTCATAAGAAACTAATCACGTTTAGTAGTTTCATGAACAGATTTTCCCGAACAAAGGCCTTCGGAAGGTAAATTTTCATGGACTGTCAATGTATTCAGCCCATAAATTCATGAAATGAGAGTAAAAATTAGAGATAGAGAGACTATCCTGTTGAAAGTTGGCAATTTCATGCTCAAGCTGCAATATTCTAGCCGTGTTATTCTAATTGTAGATATTCTTCAGATAAGCCCACATCTCGGCTGCAGTCTTGAAGGGTCAATGATTGAGAACAATGGTGGGATCAACGGAGGCGCTAATCCAGGCCATGACCTCAGCATCCTTAATGACCCACTTGGCATGCTCTTCCTTGTAGGTGGCTTTGTTAGGAGAAAGGTTGCTGCCATCAATATGACCCCACAGATCCTTACCGGTGACACATATCTCGAGTTGAAATGCCCAGGATGAGTAATTCTTGCCATTATGGTGAACCATTAAGATATCATACTTTTCAGAAGACACGAGGCTAAGAAAAAAAATTTGGTCACATAGAACCAATTTCAGACTAGGAATGAGCTGAAGAACAACCAAGAAAGAACTTGATGTGGACTAGGACAAGAATTGCAAAAGGATAGAGACGTATAGGCTAGGCTAGACTAGGATCACAACCCAGTCTGATACCATGTCAAACTAAGAAAAGTGTAGGGTAAAACTGTGTGTCTTTTCCTCTGTGTATTCCCCTATAAATATTGTTTATTACAAATAAGTACAAGCTGATTTTCAGCCCTGTAAATTAGTAAAACTACCATAAATCCCTATACTGCAGCTGTTATATTCTAATTAAGGAAAGAATCACAGATTTGCAATTACAAATAGGTTTTTATGTGGCTTTAAATATCCAGCTGTATTATGCTGCAATTGGAACATTTCCATTTCCATTGACAGGCTGAGCATATTGAACTTGCACAGGAGAAATTTGTGCAGCAGCAGAAGTGTGTGTAGAAGGAAGGGCAAGATAAGATGGTGGTGGAAGGGTAGGAACATAATTTTCCTCCAATCTGTGATAACAGAATGAAGCTCCATGACCAAACTTATAGCAGATCTGACACTGCACATCAGCAAAATGACCACCATCGCAGCCTCCACTACCACAATTAGGATTTCGGCCAACACCCCAACCACCGCGACCATTGAAAAAATTATGTCCACCGTAATCATTGGAAGAGTTGTCCTCAAAAGCAGACTGAGTGTGATAACAGAATGAAGCTCCATGACCAAACTTATAGCAGATCTGACACTGCACATCAGCAAAACGACCACCATCACAGCCTCCACCACCACAATTAGGATTTCGGCCAAAACCCCAACCACCGTGACCATTGAAAGAATTATTTCCACCATAATCATTGGAAAAGTTGTCCTCAAAAGCGGACTGAGTGGTCAAATTGACTTGACCTTGAGAATTAGGGTTCACAGATTGTACAGAATTGGGAATGATAGTACTTTCTTGAGAAGAACAGCCTTGAGAGATAATGGACCCTAAACTTTGAGTCGGGTTGATAGAACCTAAAGCACGTTTGCAAGAACGATCAATATGCACCTCTTGCGCAAGCAATAGAGTTTCAACTGCATCAACAGTGAGCAGATCAAACCCATTGGTGATAAGAGAAACTGATGATTCATATTCATCAAGGAGGCCATCGAGAATCAGATTAAGGTGTTCAGAATTAGAGACCGGTTCGCCAATCGAAGTAAGCTCATTGACCAGTGTTTTCACGTGTAGGAGATAATCAGAGATAAAGAGATTCCGAAGCTCATCACGAAATTGACAAATATTCGTGCGAGAGATTAAAAATGTTGCTGAATGCAATGCCATAGTTGGCACAACGATTGGCAACCAACAACTCAAGGTAGAATATCATCAAAAATAGTGGATTGCAACCACACAAGGAGAAACTAATCCTGTTCGTACCAAACATGATACTCATTAGTGACTTTATCAGTATTGTCATCTTCACCCGAAGCATACTTAGGTGGAATTTGTGGATTAATGATGTAGCCTTCAAGATGAAGACTATGAATAACAGGTTCAACCTGTTGAATCCAAAGAAGATAGTTCTTTGCATGTAATTTTTGGGCAGTGGGGAGGAAGAAGGAGGAATCAATGCGGAAGCCATGAACAAAATGTTTGGTTTTGACCTAAGCTACCATATTAGATTTCAGAGAGTTTGAAGGAAGGAGGAGTCAATGCAGAAGCCATGAACAAAAAGCTTGGTTTCGACCTAGGCTCTATATACCATGAGAGAGAGAGAGAGAGAGAATTTGTTGTTATTCAAAACTGAAAAACAGTTACAAAGAGAGTTTATATAGTTGCAATGAGTAACTGCCAAGTAACCAAAGTTAGTTGACACAGCTAACAGACTAAAGACTCTTAACTACATTAAGTAAAAATACTTAAGGTACAGTATACACTTATATGAAGCTTAATGACTTTACATGTAATATAATTTTGACCTATACATAGAAATATTACAAATTTAGTGATCTATATATGCAGAATTTACCATAAAAAGCGTAAAATATGGAACATTCAATTCTTATTTGCATCTAAAAATTGATTAACCTAGTCATAGCTTTTATGACACAAATATTGACAATGGCAACTATATGTATTTGCTGATTTAGTGTATAAAAGAGTTCTTGACAGAACTGAAGAAGATAAAAGATAAAGTGTAAAAGAGAGAGAGAAATTTAGAATCAGAAATTGTTATTATGATTGGTAACTGTTTTCTGTTACAAAGAGAAGTATATACAGAGCTCTAGAACAGTTAGTTATGCCTAACTAACCTTCTAACTAACTCTTAAGTAACACTAACACTTAACTGACTGAGTAACTAACATAGTTAAGTGGTGTGCAGTTGAATACTGCACCTCTCTTTATACTACTATAATAGTGTATGTTTTTGCTGTTTTATTAAATTCACAGCAACAAGTGGACCATATGGCAAGAGAGGAATCAGCAATGCATGTTTAAGGAAGTAGAGATGTTTAATGATCAAATCAACACTCCCACAAATGTCTCAGCTGTTCTACTATGCCCTTAGATATTCTGCCCTCTGCTATTTTTTAAGATATTTTAGAATTTAGATACTCATCCTTTTATTGCATCTGACATTTACCACAGGTGTACTAGTCTTTACCTTTAATTAAGTTCTTACATTCCCTAAAGGGTCAAAAAATCACATTTGTATACAGAAAAACTAAGCATATTTTTTCAATTTGTTAGCTAACTTAGCTTATATATAAACTGTAAATAGGAAGTATACCCTTGCTTCAATTTTCTCTCAAGCATCTCGTGTGCAGGCCTTATTCCATGACTTGAGAGCAACTTATGGATGTAATAAAGAGTAATGAGAACGCCAAAATACCCTTCAACATCTTCATAGTTGACGTGAGAAAGATCTTGCCTAGGCTGTTGACGAAACTTTTCCCTTATTTCAAGTAATTGACAAGGGCTCAACTGCCAAGCATTCAAAAGAGAGAAAATTAATGATTCAGCTATACCATCAAGCCTAAGTAATTTTGGCAAATCTTAGGACAGACCAAAAGATAAGACAGCTCCCAAAAAATAAATCTTAAAACAATAGCTAAGAAAACTAAAAAAATTAATCTCGTTTTAAAATGTTGTTCATGCAAAACAGATAGATAGTTTTTTTTATCAGCAAAAACAGATAGATAGTAACTAACAGATGTCATTGGGTTGTTTTGTTTCCTGGGATTCGTTTTTTGCAGGGCACATATATTGTTAAGAAAAACTCAAGTCTCACATTGGCTAGAGATAAGGCAACAATAGAATATATAAGTCGGAGGCAACCCTCACACTATGAGCAAGCTTTTGGGGTTGAGTTAGACCCAAACCCAAATTTTAAGATGGTATCATAGAGCTTGTTCAATCCTGGTAACAATGGCTTCTGCAAACAATCTTCAACCTGATTTTTCGATTCCAATGGCTACAGAAGCAACTCCGGCGACGGCAGATCCTCAGCCACAACCTCAACCGTTTCCGACGCTCAAACATTTCCGACGGCGGTTCCTTAGCTTCAACCATTTCCGACGGCAATTCCTCAGCCTCAACTGTTACCAACAGTGGTTTCTCAGCCTCGAGTTTATTCAATACTAGTAACAGTGGCTTCCCCAAAGAATCTTGAACCTGATTTTTTTATGTCAATGGCTACAAAGGCAACTCCGGCAATAGCAGATCCTCAGCCACAACCTCAATCGTTTCCGACAATGGTTCCTTAGCCTCAACCGTATTCAACGATGGTTCCTCAGCCTCAACCATTTTCAATAGTGTTTCCTCAACCTCAACCAGTGGTTGAGACACAGTTTCATGGAATTTTGACCTCAACGGTGACTACTTCGTCATAACCGTCTACTTCTTTCTCGCATATGATCTCTGCAAAGTTAACAAACACAAACTACTTTTTGTGGTGTCTGCAAGTAGAACCAATCCTAAAAGGTCATCGTCTTCATCATTTTCTTGTAAATCCTACAATTCCTCCGCGATTTGAAACACTAGCTGATCGCAATCTTGGAATTCAGCCTCCTGAGTATCTTGCTTGGGAATCGTAGGATCAACTATTGTCATCCTGGCTTCAGTCTATGATTTTTGCAAAGGTTCTTCCAAGACTTATTGGATGTAGTACTGCTTGGCATCTATGGGATAAACCCCACTCTCATTTTCATTCCATGATTCTTGCGAAAACACGTCAATTACGTACTGAGCTTTGCAGTGTGCAATTGGAAAATAGGTCAGTATCTTAATATTTACTCCAAATTCAAAGTCTTGTTGATTCTCTTGGCTCGATTGGCGTGTTGATTTCTTTGGATGAACATCTTGATGTAATTCTTGAGGGACTATCATGAGAATATGAATCCACCATGTTGTTGATATGCAGTAAGTTTGATCCTCTTTCTGTTGATGAGGTAGAGACTCTACTGCTAGGTTATGAAGCTAGGCTTGATAAATTTCAGAAAGAGGATTCTCAAATTATTGTTAATCTTACTCAAAGAGCATCTACTTCTAACAGTTTTGTTAAGTTCTCTCAAGGGGCCTCATCTTCCAACAATTCTGTTAATCTCACTCAAGGGGCTTCATCTTCTAACAGTTCTATTAATCTCTCTCAAGGGGCTTCAACCTCCAATAGTTCTGCCTTGGTTCAATCAGTTCCAATTGTTCAAAATCTCCCAAGCTCATCAAGTGGCAGTACCAATGTTCAATCCTTTGATGCTCAAGCCCTTCTCACTCAAGGGAATTATAATAATTCCAACAATGCTGACAATAGAAACAGATTTTTTAATTCTAGCAGAGGTGGTGGTCGTGGCTATGGAGGCCGCAGTGGAGGTCATAACAATTCTGGTAGAGGAGATGGTCGTGGTAGGGGTAGGTTTGCTAACATTCAGTGTCAAGGTTGTCATAAATATGGTCATGAAGCTTCGTTTTGCTACCATCCCTATGAAGAAAACTATGTTCCTACACAACCAATGAACTGTCACTGCTCAAACCACTCCTTCAACAGAGCAAGCTGTCACACAACAACTATGGTCATAGACTGCCTTCTTCTCGTTCACTAAATGTCTATTCTAGTCCTTTTGAGCTTGTTTTCACAGACCTGTGGGGCCCTGCACCTTTTTTATCCAATACTGGTTACAAGTATTATTTTTCTTTTGTTGATGCTAATACCAGATTTACATGAATTTATCTACTGAAAAACAAGTCAGAAACTCTAGATGTGTTTAAGCAGTTTAAGGCTATGATCAATACTCAGTTTAACTTTCCTATAAAAGCTGTGCAATCTGACTGGGGTGGTGAATTCAGACCCTTTACTAAGTTTTTGAGTGATTTGGACATTCAGCACATGTTAATATGCCCTCTTACCCATCACCAAAATGGGGTCATAGAAAGAAAACACAGGCACATAGTAGATATGGTGTTGACATTTGTATCTCAAGCTGCTATGCCCCTTCATTATTGGGATCAGGCCTTTCTAACTGCAGTCTACTTAATCAACAGACTTCCCTCTACATGCATCCAAAATAAGGTTCCTTTTCAGAAGTTGTTTCACAAAACAACAGACTATTTCTTTTCTCAGAATCTTTGGATGTGCTTGCTTCCCTCTTCTAAGACCTTACAGCAGCCATACTTTTCAATACAGATTACAAGAATGTGTTTTCTTGGGCTACTCTTACTCACACAAAGATTACAAATGCCTAGCATCTGATAGCAGAATTTACATCTCAAAGGATGTATTGTTCAATGAGTCAAAATTTCCCTATCCTACCCTATTTCCTTCAAAGTCTAATCCTACTATTGTTGTCCAATCAAGTCCAACTCCTCTCAGTTTTACCAACTATCCCTGCTTCTGTTGTTTCTCAACAGTTTTATACATACAGCTTTGAGTTGTTTTCAGTTTCTTAGGTTATTATTTGTTGGGTATGGCTCATACTTCGCCTTCACAAGATAAGCCGCTCACAAAGGGGGGGCTAGACGTAACCCACATTGGGTGAACCAAGGTAAACACTCTGTGTTACTTTTTCTTCCCTTTCTCTCTTTCTGTTTTTCTCGATTGTTGTGTAATTGTTCAGTACCAACACTATTTACTGTCTACTTGTAAGGGTTGGGTATCCCTTGTACACTATATCCTCTCTCTCTCTCTCTCTCTCTCTCTCTCTCTCTCTCTCTCTATATATATATATACACTATTGTTTGGAGACCCAAAAACAACTAATAGAAGATTCTGGAATCTTATTAATGCAACCATAAAAGAGAAGGGGAAAAAAAGGGCTGTCTGCAAATATCTTAACATTTATATAGATTTAATAAATCTAAAATACTCTACTTGACTTACAGTGAGCTATCCTGGATTTTATTAGCCTCTAATTATTTCTTGAGCTCCTTGAAACAATTAGATAACTATTTGATGTTTGAACCCAAATGCACCACAGAATTCACATACTTAATGTTCAACCAAGACGTCATCTCTTAGTAAGCTTGGGCAGTCCTCACCTTACAAGTCAGTTTTGTAGATTTGAGATAAACCCTAAGCCCAAATTATAATATGGTATCAGTCTATCAAAGTCTTTCCTAGATCTATTGTTAGGCACTTAGGCCACCCGTATTGCCATGCTCCAAGCCCATAGTCCTAAGCATGAGGAGTGTGTTGGAAAGTCGCCTTAGATGTGGCCACCTCTTAGGTTGCAGTTTCTCAGAAAGGCTACTAACGGAAGGATTGACCAAAACCGTTAAGTGAGGTGAGGCGTCAAAGTGTGGAGCCATCAAGACGTGTACTCTTAGCAGGTTGAGATCCAAGGCAGTTTTGAGTTGAGTTAGGTTCTAAGCCCAAATTTTAAGATGGTATTCAAACTCATCCTAAATCCATTGTTGAGCCACCTGTATTGCCACACTCCAAACCCATAGTCCTAGGCATGGGGGGTGTTCGAAAGCTACCTTAATTGTGGTCACCCCTAGCCCACAAGTGTCTTGAAAAGGGATGACCAAGAAAGTTGAGTGAAGCGTAGTAGTGTGGAGCCACCAAGATGCCATCTCTTAGCAAGTTGAAATCCCCGTCAACCGGATATATGCCTAATGTAGTCCTTATAAGGCTTGGACAATTCTCACCTTACAAGACGGTTTTGTGGGGTTGAGTTAGGTCCTAAGTCCAAATTCTAATACATATTATAAAATTAACAATTGTTATCTATGTTTGGGGATGGTGAAGTTAGTAATGTGGGGCAGAATTACTATTGCTTGTATCATGTGAATACATATTCATGTAAATGTTATATCCAAACACATCCTCTTTTTTCCTAAGTTTCTTTCTAAACTCTTTTTATGAGCATACCATACAAGAGAATTACGAATTTATGAAGTAATACTATTGATCAATTTAATATATCAGTATCACCATCACAATTGATCTCATTTTGTTTTTACTTACCAACTCTAAGGAGTAAGGATATACTTCTATTCAATGTCTAGGATGTAAGTAACACACAACAAAGTTTTCTTAATTTGACAATGGGTGTGACAAATTGAATGCATTGTAAGAGAACACATAGAAGTATCAGCCAAGATCCCAAAATACAGTTACTCTTTTACTGTATGTATCTCAGGAATTAATTTCTCTTGTTCAATTGTTTCAGGCTTACAACAATTAATTGATTATATTTATAGTTATATTATACAACTTTGAAAGAATTAATATAATAAGCCAACTTTAGAGGACCCCTCAGTAGGTGATGAAAATAAAATGAAGGGGGAAGGAGAGTGTGATCCTTGATCAAATATATCTTTTCATGTACTTCAATAGAAATCACTATAAGTCATGTATTTATTTGCTGACAATAGTTAGAGCTATCTGGAACTGGTAAAAAATGAAAAAGAAATAGAAGGTAAAGAGACTTACAGTGCGGTAATTTCTGTTCTGAATGACCCCAATATTTGTAAGCCTGGCTACTATAGGGCGTATTACTTCCATAAACTTATTGTTTATTTCTACCGCTTCTGGGCCCATTGCAACCTGGTAATATTGCAACAAAGATCTCTAGAGAACGTAGAAAATATAACTTGAGGGATTTCAAATAGGCATGCATTGACTACCTGTATCAATTCTATCTTCCTATTGTGAACATATGAGATAACATCATGGTCAGTTTCACTGCGATATTCAAGTCTGGAGATATGCAAATTATCAATGACAGCTTGGACTGTCTGCTGCTTTGCTGAATGTCAAACTTAGAATTAGAACACAATATTTTTTGAGAAAAATTATTATGCACTAATAGTGTAAAACGTTTTACACAATCATCCAATCACAACCCACCGTGTATGGTAAGTTTGTTGACTTTTAAAATAATTATCTTAAAGTAATTCAAACGATTATTTGTGATTGAAAGACAATGTAAAACTGTTTTACATTGTTAGTGCATAGGCATTAAACTCGTATTTTTTAAGGGGGAAAAACTGAAAAGAACACAAGATTATCAAAAACATACATCCTGGCGTTGCAGTTAACGCTAATATTCTCAGCTGTACTGGTACAGACATTAACTAGAAACCAGAAGAAGAAAAAATAACAGGGATAAATGAGTTATATGAAATAATGACGAAACATATTATATCAACAAAATCCAGTAAGAAATAAAAACCTCCAAAAAAAAAAAATCAAACCTCGCGAACTGCTTCACAATAAGCGTAATTTCCCATTGCTCGGTGAGCTTCATCAATCACCAAACATACCAAGTACTTCACCAAACATGTACCTGAAACAAATTATATCGTGCATAAAACAAAATAAAGCTGGAGAACCATATCAGATGAAGCAAAGCATGGTACATGACACATTAAAAAAAATATCTAGAGAAACATTCTTGAATGAAAATGATATTAATAAATCACCAGAATGAATATCCTTTTCCAACACTTGTGGAGTGACAAAGAAAACTCGCTTTGTTTTCCAAAATTGAGCTCTTTTGGGAGGACTTAGCTGACCAGTCATATCAACTGTCCATTCCTGCAATTAAATTCACTTCATAATTCAAAATTTTCATCAAAGAAAAGGTAAAGGTGAATAAAAATAAGAAAATTTGTTACTTGAGGTATTCCCACAATATTGTGGCATGCTTCTATCTGTTGCATGACAAGTGGCCGAGAAGGAGCAGCAAAGACTATTTTGCCTGTTGTGAAAGGAAGCATCAGATGGTTTTCCCAGTTAAAAAGGTCTGTGTTATTGAAGGTGAGAGTGAGAGATGATGATGTGTGACCGGGAGGGGACATATGAAACTTGTGGATACACAACACAACAAATTACCTTGAGGAAACCATCTGAAGTAGTTATACATAACAACAGCGGCAATGAGTGTTTTGCCAAGTCCCGTTGGCAAGGCCACCAATGTGTTTGAGAAGAGTGCGGACTGGGTAATATCAAATTGATAGTCACGGAGAGGAACATTAACTGCAATGCAAATTGCAAAAGATGAAAAAAAAATAATCTTTGCGTGAAGGAACATTAACCAACAACTGTACCTGGATATATCCAAGTTTTGGCCGCCTCGGTGTCAATGTGGTGGATGAAAGTAGGGCTTTGGTCCTCTTCTTGGAACTGCGGTGGTGGGGTTTCCTTTTGGGCATTGGCATTGACAATAGATACGAACTTATCGAGAGTGGATTGCTGCTTTCTCTTCTCATAAACCCTTCCCTTTCCCTTTGCGTCACTGGTCATCTGGCAAACCACGTCGATTTCTCTAGCAGCTGCCTCCCAGTCAAATCCCTAAAAATTGCATACATCAACTGCTGAGAGATTGAATTTGAGTTTGCAAATTGTAAGGAAGCTAGTTACCCGTTTCCATACCTCATCGTCCATGATCTCGTATGGATTATTGGATGCCATTCGATAATTCGGATTCACCTGGCAGAGCCTAGAGAACGCTTTTATTTGAAAATGTAAATGGCGAGAAGTAATACAACCAAAAAGAAGTAAATACAGATTGGCGCCAAAGGCCAAAGTGTTAATCGAAAATGCGCTTCCAAGCCGTGGGCTATATCGCGGTTTACTAAATACACTATATAAATTTTTAATACACTGTATGTGAATAATGCGCAGACGAAAATATCCTTCCTGATTTGAAGATTACGGATTTCGTAACCTTCATATGAATTACGGATTATTGAATCCGTAAGTTTTTTTTTAAGTAATACGGATTGTCCAATCTGTATGGGTCATACCGAATCCGTATGGCACATACACCTATACGGAATCCGTATGGCCCATACCAAATAATTTAAAATAATAGTGCATGCAGGTCTTGAACCTGTAACCTTCATGTTATTAACACAGCGCTCCAACCAACTGAGCTAACACGTCAATTGTGTTAAAAAGCAATTAATGTTGATACATATAATACTAAATTTTTTAATGTATATTTAATACACATATCTAAATCTTTAAATGTTTAGTTTATCTAATTTCTTTATCTTTTCTTATTTCAGATTCTTATTTTATTAATTAGTGATATTATGTTCATTTTATCAATTAGGATAATTATTAGTTATGATCCTATCAAATAAGATTCTCTTTTATTTTAATTTTATCAGTTAATGAGTTATATATAATTCATTTAATTTTCATTTTATTAAAGTAATAGCATGAGAAATAATTCAATAATCAAAA
>CM023948.1:10143140-10177869 GCA_013407115.1 Glycine latifolia | reverse complement strand
ATAGCATGAGAAATAATTCAATAATCAAAATAAAATGAAAATTAAATGAATTATATATAACTCATTAACTGATAAAATTAAAATAAAAGAGAATCCTATTTGATAGGATCATAACTAATAATTATCCTAATTGATAAAATGAACATAATATCCCTAATTAATAAAATAAGAAAAGATAAAGAAATTAGATAAACTAAACAATTAACGATTTAGATATGTGTATTAAATATACATTAAAAAAAATTAGTATTACATGTATCAACATTAATTGTTTTTTAACATAATTGACGTATTAGCTCAGTTGGTTGGAGCGCCACGTTGTTTCCATGGAAGAGGAACTTATTGACTGAAGGAAAGAAGTAAATCTCAAAAGCATCAAGAAATAAGCACCATATACTCTGTTAATTAGGGATTTGAGATTGCCATTTTTTCAGTAACTTGGGCAATTAGACTTTCGAATATAATCATAGTGATGAGACATAGCAGGAAGGTCAGTCACTACTCATATACATAATGAGATGAACGAACCAATTCCAAATAGACAGAAGAAATACTTTTTTTGTAGAACGGAAAGACATAATTGTAATAACTATCCATACAAGCAACATTATCTTTTACTTAAGGAATTTGTGATCCATAGTGATCATGAGTCTTTTAAATATTTGAAAATTCAAGACAAACTTAACAAGAGACACGCTAAGTGGTTTTCATTTTAATTTTTATAAAATGTGTATATTTGTTAATAATATAAAGGTCACAGGTTCGAGACCTGCATGTGCCATTATTTTAAATTATTTAAAAAAATATATTTTAACTTAAAAAAAAACTACTTACGGATTCGACAATCCGTAATCCATATGAAAGTTATGGAATCCATAACCTTCAAATCACGAAGGGCATTTTCGTCCGCACACTGTTCGCATATAGTGTATTAGAAATTTATATAGTGTATTTAGTAAACCCCGCTATCCACAACACAACAACAGTGACCCAATGATGATCAATGTGGCCTTCATTCTTGCATCCCTTTTTTGCTTCCTACACCTCCAAAATTTATAGTAACCCCATATTACCCTTCTTTTCCCTCCATAAGTTTCCCTCCATCAGCATTCAAAAAAATTGGATGCTCGTATTATGAAAATGGAATCTGAAGCTCCTTCTAATAAAAGCATAAATATGAAAACAATTAGTTTAGCCTTAGGAAATAAGGGAAGCAAAAGTGTAGAAAATAGAAACGTATCCAAGGTGTTCTATGTTTGAGGCATTATGTGATTGGGAATAGGAAAATAGGCAATTGGATGAGTGAACCTTTAATTGCGCATTAAGTTATTCCTTTGAGAAGCTCATGATCAGTTGAATGAATGAATGACTGGTTGAGAGGAATTGCAATCGCGAAGCAAAACAAGTGTTGTGATGTGCTCCCTTTGAAGAAATAAGAGTCGGATTGGGTAGTCCATCTAGGGTTCTATGATGCAACTCCACGCACTTTGGCTTTATTCCTCTTCCATTTTGTAACTCCATTGAGTTTAGGATACTTCTTATCAGCCTTATGCAATGAAGGGCTAGTTTTATTCTTGTTGGGAAATTTGGTTTACAAAATTACTCTCATTTAATCACGTCTATTATTTATTAAGTAATTAATCTAATGCTTATACCTATATGTTGTGTTTAATGCTTGTCGTTGGGTTTATCACACAAATGCATGATTTGTATAGTTTAAATATCATTAGAAAATGCTTTTAAAACTAAAAACTAAAGATAGTGGTCAATGAATATTATTTCTAGGAATAGAGTAATATTTGTTAGCCTTTTGCAACCTCTGATCTTACTATCAAGTTAGTTACCTTAGCTTGTTAAATAATTAATAATTTAATTAAATAACGTAGTCTCTTTCACTTGAGGAATCATGACTAGAGAATTCTAGTATATTGAAGTAACATTATAGTCATTGTTGAATGAAGAGATATCACTACATTACTGAAGTTGTTTAGCTTAATGGTATCAAACCCTTCAATGTTTTCATAACATTGTATAAAACCCTTGCATACCAATTGTTTGCTATTTATGCTTCATTGATATTTAGCCATTTTGTTCCTTAGTTATGTTACCTTAAACTAAAATTTATTTATACACTTAAAACAATTAAATTAGTTTACCATGATCTCAATGAAAATGTGCACAAATAGGATAATATATGTTTTTTCTTGTGGAGACGACCTTTGTACTCATTTGAAAATACTACATCGATTGGTACACTTGTCAATGATGTAATAGCGTAGCCTACCAAGGCTAACAATAAATACTAGGTGAAACCTCTAAAGGTTTAGAATATTAGGCGTAGGATCCTGTGTAGGCTTTAAAAGAAAGAATACCATGTATTAGGTGTTTTGGAAAACCTTGTTCAACAAAATAAAAACACTAAGGGCCACCGCCAATGCTACCACCTCCACCACCATTAGTGGCATTGTCATCGTTATTATTACCACCACCATTGTCACCACCAATATTACTACTACTACCACCATTTACTGTCATTGTCACCACCGTCACTGTCACGACCAACACTACCGACATTGTTACCACCACCGCTTCTGTTGCCGCCACCACCAATGTCACATTCATCATCATCACCGCCATTGTCACTATGATCACCACTAATATATTTACTGTCATTGTTGTTACTAACATCACCATCATCACCATTGTCGTTACCACCACACAAAAAATATCTTAAACTAAAAGCTATTTCCCATAGTGGAAGACTTGATAGGATCTCCTACCCTAGCCAACAGCTAACATTCAATGTACTAAATTGATATCATTGTTTGTCATTTTGTATTGATGTGGTTCTTTATGTGCAAACTGCTATGAGTATATGTTGCATAATTTCATATAAAATTTATATTCTTGATCATGATTATATATTCCATGTTTTTTTCCCAAGAGAAAAACAAATCAATTTTACAAGTGATTTGGGTTGTATTTCACCTTTATTAAATTGTCATCATAAGCTCTTATTTGAATGTAAATACTCTAGTCATGTTTGTTTTGTCCTTCCTTTCCATTTTGCTTATTATACTCTCACTAAGTCTCTATGACTTACCCCCCATTATTTTCCCTCATATCTCAAGTGGTTGAGTATCAAACTTTTTTTGGATTTGTTGATCTACCTAGGAATTTGTTAATATTTTAGTAGGTATTCATTGCATCCTATGAGTAGGATTTTGGTCACTCCAATACGAAGCAACTATTGGGATAGGGATAGAGATATGGACAATCTCTTTATTGAGTTGTAGGTGATCATACCATATGAACATGATAAAATATGATGTTTTCTGGTAGAAGTACTTGAGTATTTGTATATAGTTTGAATGGTTTCACAAGTGAATCAACATGTGTATTGTCCTATTTTTCGGGAGCCTCGGACGAATTTTTGCTAATCTCGCATATTTGTTTTCCATTTGTATCTCAGTGTGGTTTTATCCTTAGCTAGCTAGGCTAAGAGAACTGTAGTATGCAATTTTTGAAATTTTTTTGTTATTTTACCAAAATAGAAATAAATGATGGAAATCAGTCATAATTGTGTATGAGTTGGAATGGTCTAGTTGATTTTGCTTGGGTTTTGGACAAATTGGATAATTGATTTTGCTTTGTGTTATATAATTTGAAAACCCTTTGTAGCAAATAATAGGTTATAACTGTTCTTACAAGGTATGTATGTGAATCAAAGTTGTGTATGACTTTGAATGGTTGAGTGTTGTTGATGGTTGGGTTTTGGACATATTGGATTAAGATTTTGCTTTGTGTTATATAATTTGCAAACCCGTTGTAGCAAATGATAGGTTAGAACTATTCTTAGAAGGTATGTATGTGAATCAAAGTTCTGTATGACTTGGAATGGTTGATTCTTGTTGTTGCTTGGGATTGGTTTGAAGTCATGAGTGACATGTCTACAAATGAATAAACACAGATCATGGTTAAGACTAGAGGAATGCCTCGGAAAATGGGTGGAAGTAGTAGAGGTAATGAAGATGAACCCGTTGAGAGGCGTAGGCCTACGGCATCCATGCGTAGGCAAAGCTTAGATAATGTTGTTGTTGAGGATCCCATTGTTGAGGAACCTCATATGGATACCGATATTCCTAGAACACAGGATATTGGTGCTGAGACAGAATCATATCCAGGGGGGGCCACAAGACTGTTCTGTGTTAACTTCTTATGCGGATCATGTTGCCCTTAGAGTGTGGGCCGAAGAGGTATCATTATGTTAATTTTCATACCTTAATAAGTATTATTATTCATAGTATACACGTAAACTGATATACTCTTTATTGCAAGAACGTCCTGAGTTAAAGTTGGCTTCCCACGGGAAGCCAGCGGCAGAGATCCAGGGCTTAGTGGCTGCTAATGGGGCTAGCTCCTTTGATTTCCTGCTGTGTGGATACTGGGGACAGGGGATGCTATCTGCTTTTGTGGAGAGATGACACCCTAAAACTAGTAGTTTCCATCTGCCTGTGGGGGAAGTCACAGTGACATTGGATGACGTGGCCTCGATATTGCATATCCTTGTTATAGGAACGTTGCAGTCCTATAATGCAATTGACGTAGGAGAGGTCATTACGTTGTTGGTTGATTTGCTAGACGTATCCATTGAAGAAGCCAAAGCTGAGACGACCCAATGCCATGGGGCATATGTTCAGCTTTCCTGGCTACGAGACTTGTATTATGAGAAGTGTGAAGCTAGGCAATGAACATTAGTTGCGAGGGCTTATTTGCTTCATCTAGTGGGGTGCACTGTGTTTGCTAACAAGAGTGCCACACATATAGGTGTGGTATTCTTGGAAGCTTTCCGCGATATGGATGAAGCTGCCAGATATTGTTGGGGAGCGGCTGCTCTGGTGCACACGTATGATAACTTGAATTATGCATGTAAGCACCATGGGAAACATCTGGCTGGATACATTATGCTATTACAGGTATTACTGGTTATAATTGATTTATTTAGTGTATGACCATTTGTTGGTATGTGTTATTGTTAATGTGTTAATCAATAATTCATTTTTAATATGCAGTGCTGGATATATGAGCATTTTCCTATGGTAAGGAATGTTGTTCCGAATGATCAGTATCAGGAGGTTCAACCACGTACCTATCGCTGGAAGATTGCGAAGGCGTTACCTCTGGCAACCTATCGGTCGTGTATATATAGGTTGACTACTGCTGATGTTTGCTGGACGCCGTATCAGGACCACCGTGGTCACAGAGAGGTTGACATGATTTCATTGTATTCTGGGGCCATCAGATGGGGTGCATACACTGTCAGATATTTACCAGAACGGGTCCTTAGGCAGTTTGGATATGTTCAACACATTCCAGAGGTGAGGGAGTCTTAGCTGTCTTCTGCAAAGGATGTTGACGACAGATGGATGCACTTCACATATTACATTGTTGCGATTGGGGACTTGGTTGATTATCCAGGTCAACATGTTACTGAATATATGGAGTTGTTTTATCGTGTTTCACATCCAGTGATGACTTCGACACAGTATGAGTCAGCTCGTTCACGTTGTCGTCCTGAGGCAACTACTGTACCAGTTGCTCCCCCCGGTGCATGAGCCTCGTGAAGATGCTAAGGGACATTTAGAGTCGACTATTTCTACGCAAGAGCAGACCCCTCGACATGTAGTGGTAGTAAATTGAACATTTTATTATATCTGCCCTACGAAATCCCTGTAATGATATACTACATTGTTGATAATGATATATGTGGTTATTTCAGGCTGTTTGCCAATGAATTGCTGAGGGGTTGCAACATATGCTTGACTTGAGGATGGTCACAGAGGGCACTGATGCATATTCTATGACGGAGCAATTGTTGCATCTTGCTCGAGGTGTCACAGATGACGCCATTGTCTATACACGGCCTAGACATACACAGCGCAGGCGACATTGACTTTTGTTTATATGATTGATGTAGTTCGATGTTGGACAACATGTTGAATTATGAAATCTAATATTTAAATATTTAAACATTTATGAAATTAAATAGTACTTTCATTATTCAAAAATTGTCTAAGCATCTCGTAAGTCAACATGTTGTGTGTGTAATTTCATACATTTTTGTATACATTTGCATTCGAGCAATATAATAATCAGGCCACTGTTGAGCTTCATTGGTACAGTGACTAGCCCACAAGAAGGCCGTGGATGACAACAGACAATTCTCTCGTAAAAATACCTGTTTGCAACCCAAAAAAATTTAAATTAACTAGGTTCAACATAGTGAAAGTAATAACAAATGAAGGCAAACAGTTAAAATCATACCTGAACAAAGTGGTTACCAAAAACATGACCAATGCACAGAATGTGATGAACTTGAGGATCTCTAGGAGGTTGGCTTCTTAGAGGGAAGAATGTCATACTTTGCTGAAGTGAAAAAGAGACTAGAATGACGTTATATCTTGATGCAATTACATGACCCATATCCGTAATATCCATCCATTTATCCATAGTAACCTGTAAATACACAGTTAATGAAATACATTAAATGCATACTGGTTTGGTAGTAAAGGCATATGAAACTGACATCCAACGATGTTTTACCTTTGACAATCCATCAATCAATAGGGACTGCTTTAAGCTTTCAAATCTATGTATCCCGCCAAATAAGGCAATATATTCATCAGTCCATTCTGCAAGTTCTTTGAGCAAATGATTGCAAACCAAAGACCAAGATTATTTACCATAACCTAATAAGGTAGCAATTACACGATATCCACAGTTAGCATCAGCTTTCACATCGGTGATATTCAAGATAAACTTCTGCATAAATGGATGAAATTGATCTAGCATTGGAACCATCATGTGTTGCATCATAACATCATATGAGGAAATGGACTGTTTTGGAGTGGAGCAACTATTTTGCACGGAATGTAACTCGTCTACATACTCAAAGTAAGACGGGTCCCTTCTCGTTGACCTTTCGTGCTTTGTCATTTTCTTCTTTGGAGCACCTTTAGTTTTTACCTTATCAGGGGGAGGGCACATGGAATTTAAATCAGGGTACGCGATTTGTTTAAGCTTACTCTTTAGTGTCATTTGCCCACACAAATCAAGTTTTTCAAATCGGCTAGATATGACTTCGATCTCTTTAGTAATGGTGACTTCAGATTCATGCATACCTTTATCTGAAAAGTTTAATCTCCACCAAAAAAATATGAACGGTGTCAACTGGAATGCTCCCAAGTACATACTTAGCTAGCTCACATGAACAAGGCAAACCATGCGTTCTTCTCATAACACACCCACAACAAGAAGGATTTTTTCCTGCATAATGGACTCGCTCATACTCCTCAGCAATATGGTTTAACGCATACCTGGACACCATGCCAACAAGTCTCTTGTATAAAGTTACTTTAAAAACATGCCCTACCACATGTGTGCTTCTCTCCAAAGATGTCTTGATGTCATTATGTTGCAAGGTGATCATATTGTTCATGGCATCCCAAACAGTGCATAAGTCTCCAACACTATTCTGCAGTAGCCGCTTTAAGGTCCAATGGGCAGACTCCACCCTGCAATGTATGATAAAACAAATTAATTTGAAAGATAATTAACTTATGGAAATGTCAAATTAAGCAATGTCAAATAAAAAACTTACCTATTTGTTGTTGTATTTCCAAAATGCATGACTTTGTTTGTCCATGCTGTGACAAATTTCTCTTTGTGGGGATTCAACCAAGTGTCCTTCACATAATCAACAAACGTAGGCCACGGTGCACATGCAACTTCAAATTGCATAAGACAATAATCATATTGCTTCTTAGTAGCACAATCAACAAGACTTCCCCATGCTTCCATCAGATAATCCCATGCTTTCTTCTGCCTAACATAAGTTTTACATTTTGCCTTCACATTTTTCTCAATGTGAAACCGACACAATAAATTTGTTGCCTCTGGAAAAACAGTTTTCACAGCACTCATCAATGCTGAATCTCTATCTGTAACAATCACCTTTGGGAAAAATTCACTTTTATAAAAAATGCCTCTAAACCGTTCAAGGGCCCAGACAACATTGTTTATGCGTTCAGCCTCTAAATAGGCAAATGCAGTTGAAATGTCATGTCAGTAGGTGTGGTACCAACAATGTCTAGTAAAGGAAGTCTGTACCTATTTGTTTTATAGGTACTGTCTATCAAGAACACCAAATGATATGCATTGCTCAGTTGCACTGCATCTGGATGTGCCCAAAACAAGTCACGTACAACATTTTCATCCCTCAATCGATGCCAATGAATATATATGTCGTGTTCAAGAAGTTTCATTAGTTGTTGCATTTCAGTATTAGCGTCTCTTCTACGCGTCTAGTATGCATATCTTGCATTGTATATTTGTTTCAAACTTGTTACATTATTTGCATTGTGCTCCTTCAATGTTAGAAGAATATTTTTTGGTTTGACCATCGCCCTTGTCATATCAGCAACAATGGTCTTGTCCTCCTCAGTAATTTGACCAGCATATGGGTGTCCACAAAATTACTTGGTCAAAACATGATTATGATTTCCACGTATTAGCTTTACCATCCACCCTTGCCCTCCAGGGATTGGTTTGCCCTGCAGCTTAAAAGGACACTCGCATTTTCTAGTGCTAATGGTTGAAGGTGTGAAACTTTTTTTCCATGCTCTATACTTTCCACTCCTTTCACAACCAATGAACACAAATGACGTTCTTCCTATTTTTCCAGTTTTTATGTCACTCCTCATTATGATCGCTACAAAACCACTCTCAAATGCAACAGCACGAGACCATTTCAATATAGCATCACGAGATTCAAACACCGACACAAATGGATAATTCATATTTAATCTTCTAAATTCAATCATTTAACAACTTTAACTACATTCATATTCTTTAACTACATTAAAATCCACATAATTAACTCATTTGTTTGGAACGCTGCAGAACAATCAATTAAATAATCATTGTCTTCAAACTCATCAGGGTTTGCTCCAATGTCTTCAATCATATAAATTTCTTCAGACATTATACTCTCATACATCCACTCATCATTGTCTATCCTAACAAAGAAAAAATATTAATTTAACATAGATAGATCCATGTGGAAGGCTATAAAAACACATACATGCTAAATAATAACATTTACTAACATTAAATTTAACACCAAAAAATTATATTCATTAAACACGTTCTGTAAAAAGCATGTGGAATGGTCAAATGACATAGACAACACTATGACTATAAACAGTTTATGGTCCTTCATACGATGGCCAATAAATTTGACAGAACGCATGTCTGATACACTATGTGGAAGGGTCAAATGACTTTGACAATACTATGACGAATGTTATAAATATTTGACAGAATGCATGCCTGCTACACCATGTGAAGGGTAAAATCTCAGTCGAAATTGACAACACTATGCATGTTTGCTACACCATGTGTCCTTATTTATATTCGTTAATGTTATTATTTTCAAATTAAATTTTGATTTTTTTTTATTATATTTAAACAAAATTTCAATTTTTAACTGATATCTACTCAATCAAATAATTTTAAAAAATAAAACTCAACTAATTAACTTTTTAATTTTGCATTTTCCACCTGTACGGATTAGGTAATCTGTATGGTATATACGGATTCCACAATCCGTATGGTCATTAGGGATTAGGTAATCTGTATGAATCATACGGATTAGGTAATCTGTATAAGGCATACAGATTATGTAATCCGTATGAGGCATACAGATTAGGTAATCCGTATGTATCATACGGATTATACAATCCGTAAAAATCATACAGATTGTCTAATCTATTACATTCTTATGGATTGTATAATCCGTATGATGCATACGGATTGTATAATCCGTATGATGCATATGGATTACCTAATCCATATGCCTCATACAAATTGCCTAATCCGTAACGTCATGCATGCACCATTCTTTACGGATTCGCTAATCCATGAAATCCTTACGGATTACCTAATCCGTAAGGCAAAAAAAAAAATACCTGCAACTCCGAACACGCTCCTCACCTACGAAAACCAACCAAAAACCACCTCCAGGAATGCACAGCTCAAACAAACCAAAATGCAAAAAAATAAGCTAACAACACCGCTCCAACCAATGCCCAGCTCAAAAAACCATCGAACAATGAAGCACCAATGCACAACTCATCATTTATGTGTTTTTCACTCGTTAAGGGCATTTACAGAATTATGAACATTGAAATGGTGTTGGAGAAAAAGTGATGGTGTATGAAGCACAGCCCAATATATTATTGGTTCCTAAAAAATTTTAGATTTCGTCTTTTAGTCCATAATAATTTTTTCTTGACTTAATTTGATCCTTGGAAATCTTTTTATTTTGTACTTCGTTTTTGCTATTATATTGTTTCTGTTAAGTGATTCTTGAAATATATTTGAAATTTTCTTTGAATGGCCGGATTTTTTTTATCACAATCATCATATGTTTATTACTAGATGACGATATTTCCAGTAATAGAACTAATGTAATGGATCAAATACAAAATAATTTTTTTTAAGGACCAAAAGTCAAGAAATTTTTTGTTAGAGACAAATTGCAAAATCCAATTTTTCTATAAGACCAAAAATATATTTTTGGTCTTTTATTAAAAATATTTATGTCATTATTACATTATATATATATATATATATCAGTTTTTAGTTTTTACGCAACTAAACAAAAGCATTTTCATTTTCTAGTTTTTAAATTCCAAAAATACTCTTTAAAGTCTCTCAGTCAGAATTTGAAAGATAAATTAAAAAACACGATTTTTTATTCGAAGAGAGAAACTAAAAAGATAATTTTTGAAATTTAAGAGACTTAAAAAAGCGAATTTTTGCTTGACGACTAAAAGCATGATTAAACTATCTATCACGTACAACGCGAGGAAGTCATGCCACCATGGTTTTGTGTATTTTAATATAAACAAATATAGACACATCATACTCAGTATTATATTATTATACAGCATCGTGGCTCTCGTGGGAGGCCTTTTGTTTTTTAATCATTCAAAATACTGAAGTGTTTTCCATTATAATTGTCATTGGAAGAGGGGGATGATGAGGGTGAACTACAAAGCTAGCTAGTTTCATGTTGGTTATGCTAATGTCTGGCATAGAGCAGGTAACCATGGGAGGATTAGGACTCAATTTGACCCCCATTACTACATTTGCTATCATTACTGTGATTGCTGCGGTGCTAATATGGTGGTTTTGGAAGGCGCTCAACTGGGTGTGGCTGAGACCCAAGAGGATAGAGAGGCTTCTCAAGGAGCAGGGTATCCAAGGAAATTCCTACCGCCCTTTTATTGGAGACATCAGAGATATGGTTAAAATGATTAAGGAAGCCAAATCCAAACCTATGGATCCTCACTCTAATGACATTGCACCCCGTGTGTTGCCTTACGTTGTCCACACCATCGCTAAATACGGTCAGTCACTCCACTCACTCGAATATCACATGATGTTTTGTTTGCCTTTTAAACAACTTTCGATGAATATAAGTATTAAATACAGGTAAGAGTTCATTTATGTGGCTTGGTCCAACACCAAGGGTATTCATCTTGGATCCAGACAAATTCAAAGAAATGGCTACTAAGGTCTACGATTTTCAAAAGCCCGACACTAGTCCACTTTTCAAGCTTCTAGCATCAGGATTTGCAAATTATGATGGCGACAAGTGGGCTAAACACAGAAAGATCGTGAGTCCAGCATTCAATGTAGAGAAATTGAAGGTAAGTTTGTCCTTCGTCTCTCACTCGCTGTCATTACATTAATTACCGTTATATTATATCAAAGCACTTAAAAATCTGAGAGTTATCTGGTAACATGACCATTTGTATTAGAACAAATGGAATTGACTACGTTATTTCTAGTGGGAATGAATGAATCCTCTCGTGTGAAAATTTCACACGACCTTTAAAAATAGTGATTACTTCATGAGTGATGTTAATGCATTTAATGTGGTCTTCATGAAAATTGCCACAGCTCTTGGTACCGATATTTTGCCAGAGTTGCGATGATTTGATCAGCAAATGGGAGAGTGTGTTATCTTCGTCTAATGGGTCTTGTGAGTTAGATGTGTGGCCTTTTGTCCAAAACGTGTCAAGCGACGTCCTTGCTCGTGCAGGCTTTGGAAGTAGCTATCAAGAAGGAAGAAAAATATTCGAACTTCAAAGGGAAATGATTCAACTTACAATGACGCTCTTTAAGTTTGCTTTCATTCCAGGTTACAGGTAAGACTACATTTGGAACTAAAAATTCATTTACGTTTTGGTGCATATTCAGTTCCAAGAGAAAGCATGTTGCACAATGACGTACATTAAGATAAATTCATAAGATGTATTTCACGAATCACATGCATTCCATGAGATACAGAATAAAACTAAAATTAGAGATTTGGTGGTGGAATGAGACTATAATCATGGGTATTTGGTAGGTTTCTGCCAACGCATACCAACAGGAGGATGAAAGCAATTGACAAAGAAATACGAGGATCACTTATGGTAATCATAAACCGAAGATTAAAAGCAATCAAAGCAGGGGAGCCTACTAACAATGACTTGTTAGGCATACTCTTGGAATCAAATTACAAAGAATCTGAAAAAAGTAGTGGTGGAGGAATGAGTTTAAGGGAAGTAGTGGAAGAAGTCAAGCTATTTTACTTGGCAGGGCAGGAAGCAAATGCGGAATTGCTGGTCTGGACTTTGTTATTATTAAGCAAGCATCCTGATTGGCAAGAAAAGGCTAGGGAGGAGGTTTTCAAAGTGTTCGGGAATGAAAAACCAGATTATGAAAGACTTGGTCAACTGAAAATTGTAAGTAACATAATTAATTAATGGCTTGATTCATTTCAGTTAGCCTAATCACTCTTTATATATCGTCCTACACTACAGGTGTCGATGATTCTACAGGAGAGTCTCAGATTATATCCACCAGTGGTTATGTTCGCTCGGTATCTTCGTAAAGATACAAAACTTGGAGACCTTACAATTCCCGCAGGAGTGGAGCTTGTTGTACCTGTGTCAATGCTACACCAGGATAAGGAGTTTTGGGGAGATGATGCCGGGGAATTCAACCCAGAAAGATTCTCGGAAGGAGTCTCGAAGGCAACAAAAGGCAAGCTTTCGTACTTGCCATTTGGATGGGGTCCTCGACTCTGCATAGGACAAAACTTTGGCTTGTTAGAAGCAAAAGTAGCTGTGTCAATGATCCTGCAACGTTTCTCCCTTGATTTTTCCCCCTCCTATGCTCATGCCCCCTCCTTTATTATCACTCTACAGCCTGAGCGTGGGGCTCATCTCATTTTACGCAAACTCTAGAATGCGCTTTTTAGTCTAAATAAGGCTTCTTTATTTAAGGCGTGTTTGTAATGTTAGTTTTCCTATTCCTGCTAGTTTCTTATGGAGACGATAGATCTGAACCTTTACAAGATCAATATATACCTGTTTTAGCTAAGTAGCATCAACTCTGGACGACTTCGCTGGCAATGAGATTTTACTTGCTGACTGAAAATAGTGGGGAAAATTATTAAATGACAGGGAAAGAGATTAAAAAGATAAGTATGATAATTGATCAGTGATCCTTATATATTTTTAAGCCTAGAACTTTTATCCTAATAAAAATCTGCTTTTAAAATTTATTTTTTTAAGAAATGGCAATCCTTATATATATTTTCTCAAAACAATTTATAACAATACTAAAAAATACTTCTTGTATGATCAATCTTCTCTTACTTCAGATCAGCATCAGTTAAAGGGTTAGTATGTAATTTCAGTTTTTTTTTTAATACAAATATAGTTCTAATTTCTCTTTCCCACGCTCTTTCTTCTTTCCTGCACTTTCGTTCTCTCCTTTTGCGGTTACGCTTAGGAGGCTACAGACGACGATCTAATGGGAGTTGGCTAACGGAAAACTTCACCAAAAAACATCAGCATATGAAAATAACTGTACCCAGCTGTCATCAAAGGAGCACCCACGAAAAAAGGAAAGCAAAACAGCAATACATTCCAAAATGGCAATGCGGTGCATATCAGAAGATTCAAGACTCTTGCTACATGGCAACAGAATTTGTAGAACTAATTAGCCTTGCATCCATATCAATAAAATCATTAAATTTTAAGAAAATAAATAATAATAATAATAATAAAAATAAACAATAAGTTAATCCATATATATATATATATATATATATACATATATATATACATACATATATATATATATATATATATATATATATATTACGATCATGACAACACTTTCTTACATTTGAAATAATTAATATCGAGATCATTAAAATTAAAATATTTAAAAATTAAAATTAAAATTTAATATAATAATTAAATATTTAAATAATTCATTAAACAAATCACATCTTAAAATATTTTAATTATTGTTAACCTATCATTATCTTTATAATTGTTATCACTTCTACCACTTCTATCTTGTTATCATTATTAGTGTCACTAATATCACTAGCAATATTAAAAAAAATTGGATATTAAACTGAAAAATATATATTACAAAATTACAGTTAAAAAAACATACTTGAACTCTTTATAAATGTACTCGTAGCTTTTTCTTTATTGATAGAAAAACGTAACTGTAGCTAACTAATTGATGAATTTGTAAATTCATATATATAATTCATTTAATTTGTAGTTGTAGCTAGATGTAGCTAACTAATTGATGTTCCACATCACATGAAATATTGGAGATTAAATTGAAGGAAAGTTATAATTAAAACATGACATGGGTGCATGAGTCGTTAGTGACTTGGTGGTATAAAAAAAGTGAACAAAATTCTTTCATCTTTACAACAACCAAATAAATTACTGGTGTAATTACTCCTCGTTGTATAAACTTTATCATGTTTGAATTTTAAACTGATAGAGTTTACCATTTGCATATTTTTAATACTACTCCTACTATTTATATTAGTAACCAATGTTACCTTCAATCATAATCAAGAAACAAAGCATAATCAACAATCATGAAGAAACAAAATTTAATTGCAACAAGTCGACAACACTACAAAGAAGTAAGTAACGATTTCCTACCATTAAATATTAACAATTTTATTAATCATTTTTTATACCTTTATATATATATATATATATATATATATATGAATGATGTTTCTTCTAGGATCAAGAAAAGCATGATAAAGATTCCAGTTTTGTGATTATGAGACATTCTTAATATTAATTGGAAAAAAAAATTAATTAGCACCGACATAATGTTAATTGATGAAGATGTATGTACTCCTATTTTTGTCTTTAGTTATATCATTGCAATATAATTTTTAATGCTATTTTTTTATATTTTTCTCCAGAACAATTATATTCATGCTACTATATCAAGCAAAGTTGAACATAAGTTTAAAAAAATGGAGGATGGATTAACATATTCCATTAATAATTTTGTGGTCTTTAAGAATAAAGGAAAATTTGCTGTGGTTAAAAAATTCTTTTAATGCTACAATTTAATTTTACAATAATTGTTGAAGAAATACGTGCTAATAACAAAGTTCCTTGCCATATTTTTTATTTTGTCAATTTTGAACATTTACAACATTATCACGGCAAAGATTTTTAATAGATTAGTATAGGATATTATTGAATTTATTATTATTTTATCATTTTTTAATTAATATTTTATATAATTGTATTTAATATACTACTAAATATTTTAAAATTATTTTTTATTAATGTATACATATACATATTTTATATAAATACAAAAAAAAAATAATATATATATATATATATAATTTAATCAAACCCGCATTCGATATGGGTTTAAAATTTAGTGGAATCGTAATTTTCATTTTCGTAACATGCATAAGATATGTTTTATTATAACTTTAATATCAACTAGATGATTTAACAAGCTCTAATATCATAAAATAATTTTGAATATATATATTTTATCTTCAATACTCAAACATATTTTTTAAATTTATATGATATATCATTTGTTTATAATATAAAGTGATTGGTTTAACAAGTTATAACTGAATATCAGAAATTAATTTTAATATTAAATGAATGGTAGAAAGATATTTGAATTATAAAAACAAATCATTAATCATGTATATAAAAGTTAAGTAAAATCTTTAAAAATACTATTGTAGAAAGCAAAATTCCTAAAAACACTATTCGTTAACTATATATATATATAATACAGAGAATTATCGTTTTCGTGCTGTTTGGGTTTAGTGTTTACACTGTTTCTTGCTTGGAAGAGGCTCTCCCTACACTACAGGTTAGAAAGTCTAATTCTACCTTGTGTTCTGGATATCCATGACGATTACTGTATTTAATTATATTTCTTTTTCCTTGGCAGAACATGGTTTCTACTTTCTGTAGTTCAATTTTGTTTTAATCTACGGTATTTCATCATTTACATTTTACATGGTATCCCTGCTTGGCGGAATAAATTTCAACTGTTGCCCTAAGATGATCTATCTTTTTGTTTTAAAATATTAACACAGCGAGGGAAAGAAACTACTGCCAGGGTCTGTCGTGTTTGTTCTTTGTAACCATAACCCATGTTTTTCTCATCTGTTTGATTGAAGGGAAGAAGGGAGGATTTTTTATTTAGAATTGAGAAGAGGAAAATTATTTATGGGACTGAAATTCTTCTCCTACAATTTTTGTCCCCCTTTTAATATTTTTTGGTCTGTACTGATTAAATTACTCTAATATCTTTAGTCTCATCCCTTTCATTAATATTTATAAGGGTAGGAAGAGGTCCTTCTCTTTCCCAACACTCCTTTTTTGTAAGCCAAACACACTGTTCAGGATATCCAGTTTTGTTTCAGTGACCTGGATTTGTGATGGGTGGAAGTTCTATTGATGATGATTGGGAGCTCACTTCCTCCTCTAAGGAGGTTCGGACAGTGGTCTTAGTTGGACGTACCGGCAATGGCAAGAGTGCAACAGGTAATACCATTCTTGGAAGGAAGGTCTTCAAGTCAAGGGCTAGCTCATCTGCTGTATCCACCTCATGTGAATTGAAAACAACAGAATTAAACAACGGACAGATTGTTAATGTTATTGACACCCCAGGTAAAGGCATGGTAACATATTATTTAAGGAATGTGTGTGATTGTATGGTTTCTTGGAAACTTTGTCACATCCATCTGACCTACAAAGTTTCACAGGATTATTTGATTTGTCTGCCGGATCTGAGTTTGTTGGTAAGGAAATTGTCAAATGCATTGATTTGGCCAAGGATGGGATCCATGCTGTCATTGTAGTGTTCTCAGTTAGAACACGCTTTACTGAGGAAGAAGAAACTGCTCTACGGAGCTTGCAAACATTATTTGGAAGCAAAATTGTTGATTACATGATTGTGGTCTTCACTGGAGGAGATGAATTGGAAGAAAATGATGAGACACTTGATGATTATTTAGGCCGTGAATGTCCAGAGCCTTTAAAGGTTTCTATGAACATTACAATCCAGATTAAATGCATTCTTTTTCTATTCATTAGATTTTTAACCTTGTTGTAAACTGTTATTATCTCTATATTCCAGACGACCCTTTTTTAGAGTCTGTTTGGATACAAGTCACAAGTACTTTTGAGAGCTTTTCTATTGGAAATATAGAGCTTTTTCTAATAGAGAAACTCTCAAAAACACTTTTGGCCTTGTATTCAAACAAGTTAGTTCTTTTCCTCTTCATTTTTTCCCTCATTCTTTTACCGTTCTTTTCTTTTCTTTTGTCTTATGTTCCCTTTTTCTTCCATTTTTTTTTCAATTGCCTCGTATCTATCATTGAGTTCATTTACCACCGACCTCAATAAACTTGAGTTAAAGGTGTTGTTGATGTTGATGTAAGCTGTTATTGTGGGCTAGTTTTCTGGTTAAGCTGAATCATGGGCTCACAAATCTTTGAACATATTATATTTTTAGGTCAAAACTCTAATAAATTCATTTTGTCTTTGTGGAAATTTTTTATATGCAAATTGTTAGTGTTGCACAGGTGTACATCCAATCTATTTTTTTTTGACAGATACATACAATTTATTTACGCTCTCAATAAGTGGATGACCTAAAACTTTAGCATGCATTGTTGAACTAATTTTCCAAGTGTCACAAATCGTTACATGTGTTTGGATAAGCTTTTTTGTTTTAATAAATAAAATGTACTTTTATTACATAGCTTGTTTTATAGTTTTTTTTCCCCACAAGCTACTTTTTTAACTTCTGAGTAAAGTAATAAAACTGGTTTTATTTTGGGCTTTTGTGTTTTTTCTTCCACTAAAAGTTATCTAATTATAAAATTTTAAATATATTATTTAATTAAAACATATTTTTCTTAAGAAAATCACAAATAAACAGGCCTAAACCCCCATCTGATGCCATGTGGAGATTTAAACTTTTATATGCAGAAAGATTGGTGCAATCTGTTTAGTTAATGGGCTTGTCTTTGTCATCTAGCTCTTGTTTTATTCTGGGCATCCTTCTTGTATTTGTTATGAATATCTTATTGGTATATCTTATACAAAAAGAGAAGGATATCTGAGTTGCAGAATTCTTTAGAATGCTTAACTTGCCTTGTTTGCATTTTGGAATAACTCTTAATGCAGCATTTTTCCCTCAGTTTTAACTATTGTGTCACTTGGCTATCATTTCCTGCTTCTTTTAGTAGTATAAGTTTCTCTGTCCTGCCTGAATATATCTTGGCTTATAGGAAATTCCATCTGCCGAATCCTAAATGGGAAATTCCTAGTTTTGTTGATCTTCAACTAAAATATTGAATCTAACTATACTGTAGGAAATTCTTGTTCTGTGTGAGAATCGTTGTGTACTTTTTGATAACAAGACTAAGGATGAAGGGAAGCGCTTTGGACAAGTTCAACAACTTCTCTCTTTTGTAAACATGGTTCTATCATGTAATGGTGGACGACCTTATACAGATGAGTTATTTACTCAACTGAAGGTGAAGGTTTTGCAAACTTAAAATCTTGGAAAACATTATATGATATCAGTGAATTCATCAATTCATTCATTTGACTGCAGAAGGGAGCAATGGAGCTGCATAACCAACAAAGAGAGGTTGATTCTTTAAAAGGATATTCAAAAGGAGAGATATTGGAGTTTAAAAAGCAAATGCAGCAAACATATGATGACCAATTAAAGCGAATTACTGCGATGGTACCTTTTTTTTTGTCCATGTTTTTTGATATTAACCATTTTATCTAATTTGATGTCATTTAACTTATTTTTCTTGAAGTTAAACATGGTGATACTTTCTTTCATGTTATTGAATTTTCCATATCAGCTTCACATATGTATTGCTGCGTGCAATTTGGGTTAATTAAAATCAGCATTTACTTCATATTTAAACTCACTGAATAGTTGCATTCGTTCAGGTAAACTAGTCTTGATGTTTTGACATGAAGATGTGATCTTAAGGATCTAATATTGCTTCAACCTTGTTTGATATCATAAATTAAGTTATGGGGCACAATCTTGTTTTTTTCTGTTTCGTGGGTCATAGACATGTACATTATCAATGGGCCTTGTGAATTTGTGACAATAATAGAACAGACTTGTACATCCATTGTTAGTCATGTAATGTTTTCATCCACATGTAAATAGGTTAGGCATGAGTGAGCTCTTTTTTTTTTTTGGATCAACAAATGTTAGTTAATAATTGTTAGTTTTTTGTTAGTGGAGAGAATCAAATCCACGACCTTTCCCTCTCTCCCTTTCTTTTTACTACCAAGCCCTTATAACTCCTGCATGAGTGAGCTCTTAATAAGGAGTTTAGAGGTTAGAGGATTATTTAGAAACGGTTCCAGTGGTAGTAAAGGAGGTTATTTAGTCAAACAGGGGAAATTGTAATGGGAAGACATCTTTTGGGAATTTAACTAAAGCGGAGACAATTCTCAGTTGGGAGAAGAGGACACCCCCATGTAAGAGGGGATTCTTTCTCTTGTAGTCTACACTTCTGAACACAAACACCAATTTTTCTACCTTTTCTTTCTGTTTTCTATGTTAGTTTCCATCTTAAAACCAATTGGCATTAAGTGAAGTTGTCCAACAGATATATAAGTTGCACTTAAAGAATTGAGGCAGGCGATGTGGGACTTCCTTAAATTCTATTCCTTTAAATTCTTGTCATGCCTAAACCAAGAGTCTATCAAATATCAATATAAGAATTGACCTTGGGTTAAGATGTTAAAAGGACACACTTATGCTATAATGATTTGGAAGGTCTTCATAGATGTAATTTCAGGGATTAGGATCTAGGAATTTCTCGTTGGTAAAATCTTAGTATTCCATCTATGGGTTTATATGATGACATCTGCAAGATGGGTAGAAAAAAGGGGATGAAGTTCTGTCTCTTTCTTATTCTGTTGGATTGGGAGTGGGTTGGGGGTTAGAGGTGCAAATGAAAGATGTAATTGAACATCAAAATTTTAAAAGAATGGACACCTTATCTCCACTTTTGCTCAAGTAGAAGGGGAAAGCTGTTTCTACCTTGTATAGCAAGAAAATGACAATGTCAATCTGATATGATTATTGATTTTTGTTAGATTTTACAAATATGGGACACCTAGAATGTTTGTGGTAAGGTCTGTACACCGATTGGGCATTGAAATGAAGAAATAAAATCCAGAAATATAAGCTTTATCAATCTTTGTATATGAGAATTGGATAGGATCATAGGACAAGTTAGCTGAAATTGTTAAAAAAGGGTGAGCTGATGGACAGTTTCCTTTTTCCCAAGGCTATGAGATATTTAATGTAGTCCCACCCCACCAGTTGGTTGATGTTATGGGGAAAGCATATACGTCTGGCTAGGATTGTGCCATTATTTTTATGCATTCTACTTTTTGGTGTTCCAAGCTTGTACTCTTGAAGAAGGTCCTGACTCCCACCAGTACATGTGGCGAAGCACTGGACAGTGTTGACATAATAAGTGGAGCATTACCCCTAATATTTTGTTTTGGAATAATTTACATGGTTTTGTAGGTTGAATCAAAGTTGAGGGAGGCAACTATGAGGCTTGAGCAACAATTGGCAGAAGAGCAAGCTGCAAGACTTAAGGCAGAGGAGAATGCAATGTTAGCTCAAATGAGATCAGATGATGAAATACGAAAACTCAGAGAACATCTTGAGAAGGCACATGAAGAACTTCGCAAGCGAGGTGAAGGTCGTTGTGGCATTCTTTGATAGTAGCTTAAAACTTCAGAAGAGTTTATTTATGTTATTTTTCTCTTGGAGATGGTGACATCAAATAGCTGTTGCATTTGCAGGGTTAATACCTGAATAAGTGCCATGACTATTATGCAATTATTTTTATTCTTATGTTCACATCATGCTTTATGAGATTGGAGATATTTTCTTATCTGGTTTTCATACTTCTCCAGTAATTTCAATACGAGTTTTAGTGTTTTCTGTTAAGTTGTAGTGTGACTTCAATTAGTATATTTCTACTATTTGATAAAATCAACCGTATTTTGTTTTCTGTTATTGATTGGTTAATTTCTAACTACTATAAACTAGAAAACTTGCTATTATGATTGTGAGCTACTCTGCTTCTTATAATGTGATTTCGGTTGTAATCTCTTGCTATGTTTAGTTTAGTACGGATAAAACTGGTTATGAGTCCATGTTAAGAGTGAAGCAAATTGACTCCATGGAGATCAAGTATAGGAAGTAAGCAGTATCCCATCTTGTTCCTTTCTGCAAAAGTTTTTGTCCTACCAGCAGATTATGCCAGGCCTACGACTACGAGTATTGGAGCCTAGGAAAACATCGGAAATACGTAGGGAAAGTAAGGCAATATTACTGTCATTTTAAAAGGGAAAGAATGCTATCGTTCTTATGATTTTCTTAGGAATAGTAAAAGAATTATTTTTTTAATTTTATTTTATTATACTTTTTTTGCACCACTATTTAATTGAGATATTTTTTATTTATTTTTATGCTATGATAACTTTAAGTATAAAAAATTATGTTTCTTTAATAGCACAACTTTGAATATTACAAGTTAAAAATGTTGTTAGATACTTTAATTTTATAAGGATAATATATTAATATTAACTTTGATAATACAATCAGTAAATAAAATAAATAAGATTTAATATAAACATTTTATCCCTCTCTCTATACAAATTAGAATAGTTATCTTAAACGAGAGAATTTTTTCGCTGTCATTTTTCAACAAAAGTATTTTTCAAAAGAACTAATTCAAAATTAACAAAATATATCAGGGACTAAAAAAAAATAGATAATTTGCAATGACAAACAAAATAACAAGGATTAAAATTTAAAACCAAAAACGAGAAATTTAAAAGGATAATTTTTAAATACAAAATTTATAAGGATCAAAAGAAAAAAAATTATATAATAGAAACCAAAAAGGATAATTTTTAAATAAAAAATTTATAAGGATTCAAAAGAAAAAAAAATTATATAATAGAAACCAAAAATATATTTAAGTTATTCATTTAATATGTCTGATATAAGAAAGATATTAAATTAGATCATTATGACTTTTATATATATATATATATATATATATATATATATATATATATATTATACTATCAATAACTTTACATATAATTTATATCAATCAAAATCTTGAATTATAATTATATATTATGTTGATTGTTTTGATTAAATTTGATCAAAATTAAACATAACAAGATAATTAATTTTTCCTATTTTGACATTTTTTAAAACATTACATTAATTTTAATTTACATTTCTAATTTCAATTTCTGCAACAAAAAAAAATGATACATAAGTATCAAATAAAATTTTATATATGAATTTTTTATCCACCAAGTATCATAATTGTGTAATTTTAATCTTTCAACTACCTATTGGATCCCTTAGGTATTACAAATGCGTAATTTTAGTTTCTTAAGTTTCAATTGCATCTCCTAGATATTGCAATTGTGCGATTTTACTCTCTTTGTCAATCATAATTTGCTAATGTTACATTGATTGATGATGTTATCATGCTGACATGGTCGCTAATTTAGCATGTCTATGAGATCTTTGGTTTGACATGTTCAATTTTAGTCTCAAGTTTCATAAATGTGCAATTTTGGTCTGTCATGTTTCATAATTGTATAAATACAATTTGGTGGGTTGATGTTGTAGACAAAAATGAGAAAAGAGGGACTAAAATTGTACAATTAAGAAATTTGGCAAACTAAAATCACACAATTATAAAATCCAATAAAGTAAAATTGCACATATATTAAACTTGAAGTTAAAATTGCACATGCAAATCAGGATTCACATAAACATGTTAAATCAATGACAAAGTCAACATGATGTTATTATGTAAATGTCATGTCAGGTGACACATTATTTAATCAATGTCATGTCAGTAGATTCCAACTGATAGAGGGACTAATAACACAATTGCAATACCTAGAATACCCAATTTCTACAATTGGAACTTAAGGAACTAAACTTGCACATTGTTATATTTGAGGATTCCAATTGACACAATAGGAACATAAAAGACTAAAATCACACAATTGCGATATTTGAAAGGCCAAAAAGTGTAACTAGAAAAAAAAAAGTCAGTATAAGAGTGTTAAGGGTGTGACTAGATAGCATTTCGCTAATGCCAATGCTCAAGAAGCGTAGCTGTAACTATATTCATCGCTAAAAATTGCACCTTGTCATAACTTAGAAAATAAAAATTGTCGAAGGAGCAGGCAACCAGGCGGAATATTAATAATATTGACAACCTTCAGTCTTTCATTTCTTCATGCTTTGAAATGTACAAATAAATCACCCAACCTGGTAATCTAATGCATTCAACTCTCCAGTCTCAAACTCAAATAAAATTATAATGAAAGAGAATTCATAACTCCAAAAAATACAAATGTACTGCCATCATAGCATTGAATAGAAGATAAATAACGGATTTTAATTTAACATTGAAAAAATTATATGCTTGAAGTCATTCCCCTATGCTGCTATGCATTACTGCTAACAGAAAATTTACAGTCAAGAATGCTTCTAAAATAATGGGGAATGTATAAACAAAAAGCCCACAATCCAAGAGACAGTGCATAGATATCGCATTGCTATCATCACATGTACGCAGAAACCTCTACTTGCAACTAGCTTTTCAGTTACACAAACTCGATATTGGAAAAAAATACATACCAAAACCTATTTTACTGCCAGAAGCTTAGAAAGCAATTTAAATATCCTCTACACACATGCCATAGTTAGCTTTCACAAGATCAATAGGAGGAATGAGATAAATTGTCTACACACCTGACCTTGACTGTATATAAATATTTGATTGTATGAACTAGAGATGTAAACTGCAAGGAATTGTCTTGTCTAATAGGTCAGTAACATAAAGTTCTTAGTATTTTAGTTGTATACTACAAAAGGAAATCATAAGTGTACAGGCCTATATAAAGACATGCAAAAAAAATGCATCTTGGAGCCACTGTGTAATGGAAAAAAAAAGTTCAAAATGAATACTCACATCAGATAAATTTTTGATTAATTGACATCACCTTATTAAGTAGAACCAATATATGATTTACAAATACGTATACAATAATAAAATATAAACTTGCCTCATCTTGCTCTCATCAAGTGAGAAGATGAGAATTGAACCCTAAATCTCCCCTGCTAAACCAGGAGAGGACCAAACAGGTGACAAGCAAATGCCTGAGTTCAACTCTTCAAACTAACCCATGCTAGATTTAAATGGTAAAAGAGCATAGCCTTGTTGCCATGAGAATGAGGTGCATTTTTTCTATAAAGAAGGAATGAGATAAATTGTCAATCATGCATACCAAGTTCTACCTCAAGTTCATCATCATCTTCAAACAGCTTCAAAAGACGAGCATGCTGCTCTTCTCTCTTCTTCCTTTGCCATAATTTGAAAAGATAAACACAGAATGCTATGACTGTCACCACACCAAGGCAAATAATAATTATCTTGAGCCCCACAGAGCTTCTTGAAGCATGATGATTCACATCTTTATTTTCATTTTTGGCACCTGAAGGGTTGTTGTCTAGGCCTTCAAGGACACAAAATTTTCATAAGCCACCAATAAGGACAATACGCGAGGAGGGGGAAAGCTCTCCTGCTTTCTTGTAAGAAATTAACATAAATTAATGGATTAAAAATTTGGTTCATTCCCAGGTGAATGATGTATAACGTTACAAAGTATCAACCCATACGGCCAAAGGCTTGGCCGTTAAACTATTTACAAGACAGAATAATTAGATTTAACTAACTTGTAAAAAAAAGGGTGGAATTTGAAAAGCCAAAACATTTGATTATCCTGTCCTCTATCCTACCAGGCCAGCTATCCAAAATCAAAATACCAGGTGAAAGTTTCACCTGCGAGATAACTAGCTTGATACAATCCAATAACTATTTGAGCTTTGCCCTAGTAGCATTGTTAACAGTGACAAGCAAAGGATGCAAGTCGAACGTAGCGGTTAAATAAGCATAACTAGATCAAAATGAAAATATTAGAATCTCCACATAGACCACTTGTTCTATTTCATTTTATTGAACAGAAAAGCCTAAAACCACAAATTGTTCCACACCCTCAAATCAGCAATGCATTTATGAAATTCTCCACAGAAAGACAACAAATTCAAGGAAGAGAGAAAGAGATACCAGAAAGGAGTTGCAGATGCAGAGAGGTCAAGGCCAGGAGCAATGGGTATCGCAGAGATCTTCGGACTACCATCATGATGCCTCTCTTCTTTTCTCTTCTCTCTGCGCCTCTCTCTCTCCAAAATCTAGTTGAGGTGTAACTTCATTCAACTATTTCAATTTTCACAACTGCGATCCAACATCAGACGTCAGCTACATTATTTTATTTTCCATCCCCATCCTCTACCGCACTAACCAAAATTTTTAACCACTAAGAAATTTGTAGTTTCTCATTATATACACCACGGCGCTCATAATAACCGGTTATAAAAAATTTAATCGTAACCATTATAACACCCTAAAATTTCCTTATTCATTTATTTTTTTGCACTTGTACAAAATTTCAATGTTAAATACTAGATAATAGAAATTTTGCACTATAAAATGGGGACACGTATTCCTATAGAGATTAATCCAATAACCTAGGCGATTAAGATTATGTCGAAGTAACACTTATCAGAATTGTTAACATTATTCTATAAACAATAAAAATATTCGAAAAAGAATGGATTCTTTTTATATAATTAAGTATGTCAATCAGTGTATCATTTTCTACTTGTATAATTTCTTTTACAATTTTTAGTTTTGTAAATAAATCTAATTCATCAATATGAGTGATTATTATGTTCTAATGAACTTTTAAGGTTAAGATAATATTCTTTTAAATTATTAGTATCTAAAGACTTCAATTTATTAATGCTAAATAGAAAACCAAAAATATATTCATATATTTTACATTGTTCAAATCTATTTCTAAATGTGATAATTGCTTGATTTACTATACATAAGAATTAATCAATTTTAAATGATTATGTAGGCGATTTTACAACTTTATTATCAATATTCTCATCAAATTTTTTTTTACGAATAACAAATTTTTCACGAAACTTAAGTTCTATATCTATTTTAGTAACAATTTCTTTGGCAAAAATTATAGCATTTTCAAATTCATCTTCTCTATATTCTTCAAAAAAGGTAATAAGACCTTTCAATTGCTCTATAAAAATATCTATATCCATATCTTTTGATTGTAACTTTTTACTAATGAAATTTACAGCAAATAATATGTCATACCAAATAGTCATACTTAACAAAAACTCAAAATTTTAAAGCTCATGAGTTGCTAAACATTTAGCTTTGCTTTTTATTTTAAGATCATCATTAATTTCACCTAATTTTCATAAAACATCTCTTATTTATGTAGTTTGAAATCTGAAAGCTTTTATACTTTTAATACGACTTTTCCATCGTGTTTGTGACAATGGTTTGAGAGTGTGGCTAGGAATATGATATTGTAGAATTTTTCATTTTTTGTTGAAGAAGAAAATAGAGTATATATGTGTTGTAGTACTCCAAAAAAAGATGTAACATTAGGAAGAAAGTTAGCCATATCAGAAAGTACCAAATTTAGATTATGACAACCACATGGAATATAAAATTATCAAGGATTAATGTCTAAAATTATTTTTTGCACATATTGATGTTTTCCTTTCATATTTGATTCATCATCATAATGTTATCCTCTTAAGTTACTAATATCAAGTCCAAAATTATTTATTTCATAATAGCATCAAAAAGACATTTTCTAGTTGTATGATCTACTTTTAATTTTTTTTAAAATATTCAAACTTTATTTGAGTTGAAGAAACATCCACACACCGTAATACAAAAGACATTTGTTTTTTATGACTTGCTCAGGAGTACAATCAAGTATGATTGAAAAATATTTTGCATTCTTAATATTTTTTATAATATTTGTTTTAATTTCACTTGCTAACAAATTTATCAATTCATCTTATATCCTATATCCAAGGTAATGGCTATGAATTTTATCATCTTTAATTCAACGAATATGTTTTTGCATTATAGGACCAAATTCTGCAATAATTTCAATTATACTTAAAAAGTTTCCATTACTTTCTTCGTAAGTTCTTTCATCTGTTCCACGAAATGCTAAGTTATTTTTTGCAAGAGTTTTAACAATCGCAATAATTCTAAGTAAATCATTTCTCCAATGTTCCCTAACTCTATTTATTTGTTCTTGAACATATTTGTTAATTGTTTTATTTTTTAGTAACCTTTATATTAGTAATGTGCTCATTACTTATCTCATGATTCATCAACTTATAACTAATATTTCTCCAATATCTACTACCTTCATTAGCTAATTTAGTTGTACTAGGAACAAGATTAAACAATTTGCAACAAAAACAAAAAACTTTATCCAAATCCTGAGAATAAATTAATCATCTTCTTTCACGTTGTTTATCATTTGAAAACTTCTGAACGTAAAATGATGAAGAAAATTGCCATGAGAATTCATCCTTAGGAAAAATTATATTAGTAATTTTCATAGGACCTTTTTCTACTAATAAATCTCTCAAACTTGTACTAGTATTTGTCCATTGACTTAGATCATATATATTTTTAATAGTTGTTTCTTTTAATTTATTAATTTCTTGTTTTTTTTCATTTTGAGTTTGAGAATCAATATAATCTTGTCCATTATCTAATAATACTTCTTCTCTATCTTGATTTTCATCAATTACTACATTGTTAACTTATTCATTAACTAATATTTCTTCTCTATTTTCATTCTCATCAATTTCTACATTGTTAACTTGTTCATTCAACAAACAATTACCTATATTTTCAGATTTATGTTTATCTGATAAATCTATCAAGAGCCCTTTTTTGTGATTTACTTAAAGCATCAATTCTTTTTTTTAAGAAAAAAATTCAATAACTAAATTCAATTTTTCGAGTTGAAATTTTGAAATAAAGCAAGTAATGTATAAAAAATGAATAAAATTTATAAATCAAGATTATGAAAAAAAAATGTTAGAACAATAAAACGTGATTGTCAACTTACAAATAGATTTCTTTATATACTTATTTGAGTTGAGATACTTCACCGCAATGCTCTCTAAACTCTAAAACTAATAAATCTAAAACAATAATATTTTAGAATTTCAAGAAATTATACAAAAATAATACCATAACTGAATTATAAAAATTACAATCATATTTCAAAAAGTGAAAAAGAGCATAAAGGATTCAAACTATTTAACCAAATGGATAGAAGAATTATTAAAATAATATGTGTAATACCTTATATGTGAATCAGAACAAGAGCAACAAAGCAAAACCACAAATCAAAAGCAAAACAAGGAATATTGAGAGAAAAAAATCAACAAGTGTACTTAATCAAATGAGAATAAAGGAAGGAATAATCAGAGAGCCATAAAGAGTATAATTGAGTATAAGAGTGATATTTAAGCCAATTTTGGAGAGAATAAAGAGTGACTTTTGGATTATTTTCAGTAATTAGAGAAAATAAGAAAAAAGATTCTTGATTAATTTTAATGAAAACTGATATATTCAAATTGAGAAACCTTTGAAATAGCCAATCAAGAGACAAACTAATTAATGGGAATCAATGAATAATTAATTTTAAGTGGAAACTAAACAGTGAAATTATGGGTCTTACCGAAAATTAAAACTATATTTCTTATGTATTATTTTGTATAGGTATTATAAGAAAATATGAGTCTTATAATTAGTAATATTTTTTTAGGCCTAATTTTTTTGGAGACCTAAAGTAAGGACTTTAGTTGCTTTACCCTTGGGCCAACCATTCCAATTATTTTCTGCACATTTTTGTATATCTTCTAGTGAGAAGAAGCTTGGCATCTGATACACATACATGTTGGAATGATGTTAAATATCAATAAGTAATAACTCATTGATTCAAGGAATGTCGGGGAATTGAAACTGGGAAATTGAGAAAGGTTCTAAAATTTTCACTTAAATTTTTAGTATCCCTACATATGTCTTTGATACGAATATATAAGAAAAGAAAAGATAAATCCTAATATCACCAATTCATATATTCCTAAATTAATGCTATAAATATGATAGCTTTATTAAACAGAAAAAATAATATATTAATATTTCTAATTTCCTACTAAATCTTGATTAATTCTGAAAGGACACATTCTTTAAATAATTTCGTCATTTTGAACTCTATATGGATCTTAGAACGTTGGATTTTGATACTAGAGCCCTAACATCCTCTTTCACACCTTGATCTCTTTAGCCCATGGTTATGCCATACTTCTACATCAGTTCCCTTATTTTCCTTTCCTAATTATGCATAAGTTTTATCTGGTACACTCGCAGGATAAAAACTCCTTTCCAACTAACCAAGCATTCAAAAATAGCTTGGATTACTAGATTTCAAAACAAAATGCACCATTAATGATAAGCTTATTTAATAAACAAGTGAGGTCACTACACCATTTAATGAGCGCGAGAAGTAAGGGAGAAAAGGCTATTAATCTTCAATTCAGAAACCTCATAGTTTTCATTAAAATGCAAGAAACCAAGAAAGTATATTTTGATATTGTTTACCTGAATTTGTTGGATTCACTATACGAACACAAGGTTGCAATCATTCACATCCTTGTAATTTCAGCAAGGAATTTAAGTATTGATAATGCAAATTGAGATATCAAAATAATTTTTGAACACCTAAACAATCTTTTTGCAAAACAAAGGATCCATCGTAATAAAGTTTGATATTGAGAGAGAGATTGAGAATGGAGAATATATTATTATTTAACCCAAGTATTGAAAGATAACAAGCTCTGTTTTTATAGAGCCTAACTAACATAACAGAGCTAACTGAGTAACTAACTAACTATAGTTAATTAGTTAGTTAATACAATTGTATACAACTGTCAACAGTTAGACTAAAGAAAAATAAACCCATCAAAGTAGGTATACTCTAATACCCCCCGCAAGCTCATAAGGGGTATAAACTTTATACACCATCTCAAAATCTAATACATCATTCCAATACAGTGAATTTTCGTAAATTCCCCTCCTTGTAAGGTTAAGTAAGCCACTATTCATTTTCTCCTTCATGCACCTCGTTCCTCTTCTGCGATTTTCCTTCTCTGCCGCACCTCACTAACTCCTCTTTTCGGATTTTGCTTCTGCCTCATCACAATTGTTGGCATTCGTTGGTGGTGATTTGCTGTCATGGTAGTTGATTGTTGCTCGCTTCCTCCGTCCGCCGTGAGTGCCTCTTCATTTTTTCCCTTTAATACAGATTGTGGATGTCACAGATTGGTGGATCCGTAAACTTCGTACGAATTGAGTAATCCGTAGGAGGCTTACGAATTGGTGAATCCGTAAGCCTCCTACAGATTACTCAATTTGTATGAAGTTTAAGGATCTGTCAATCCATATGTGTTTTTTTTTTAAATTATTCCATATAATTAGATTTAATTTTATTTATATATATATATATATATATATATATTAGAATGTTAACTAATTTTTTAGTTATTTTACATATTTTAGGCCTTAGAAAACTTAATGAAATTAGATTAGACAATTATATGTTGTAGTAATGATAATAATAGTAGTGATTCTTGGCTCGACGAAAATTTTCTTCTTTTCCTAAAGATTCTATTAAATAGAAATAGAGAACGAAGTAACTAGAAAAAAACATAGATTATTATAAGGTTGTTCTTGTATAGGGATCATCTAAAAAGAAAGATGTTCTAAACTTATTCATACAAAACAAAAAGGCTGACATAGATGTTATGTGTAAATTTTTGTATTTTCCATCTGTTAATTTTCTATGTAAATTTGTATTTGGAGGCATTGATTTTGGTAAGACTTATGAAGAAAACAAGACTGAAAGCTTAGGCCTTTGGAACAAATTTGCACTGATTGTTTAGGCCTTAGGAATAGAGGTGCATAGTACACTTATATATAACATGTATCACTGCTAAGTTATCAGTGAATATTTTGACATTATTGAGACACACTGATGCTTTCACTTGTGAGCCACATTGTTTTTTTAATAACCACATCATCATTATCATCATTTACATCATATATGGTCACTGCCTCGTAGTGTAATGCTGGCAACTAACAATTGTTCTTATATGCATGTCGTTAAGTTTTTCAAGCATCAGGTTTATTAAGTAGTTTGGTTTTATTTTCATTGTTGGTTGGTTTGAAGTGTGATACTAAAAATTAAGCAAATGGTACCACATATTATGGTTAAAACCAGTGGATTGCGTCAGGCTTTAGGGTGAGTTGTTGATAGAGCACTTGGTAGAGACATTTGTCGGAATGAAGAGGAAGCCCCTGAACATCGTAGGCCGACGACATCTGTCAAAAGAAAATGGGCAAGGGCTGCTATTGATGAGGATCCTCCTGCTCCAGACTAACATGCAGGGGATGCTATTGATGAGGATCCTCCTGTTCATGATCGATATGTGGAGCATGATATTCCTGTCATGGATGATGCAGGTGATGAAATACAATCTTTTTTCAGGTGGGCTAGAGGACTGTTCAGTGTTGACAGAGTACGCTGAACATGTGACTCTTCGAGTGTGGGAAGGACAGGTAGTTATATGTTTCATTACAAACAAAGTGCAATTATTTTTCAGTAGCAATGACTGTCGTTGATGTAATATGTTTGCAGGAACGTCCTGAGTTAAAATTGGTGTCTCATAGAAGAAAAGTTCATAAATTTGGCTGGCCTGCACCCGAGATTGAAGGAGTAGTTGTTGGTACGAGGTTAACCCCTTTGAGTTCATGCTTAGTCGAGACCGGAGACAGGGGATTGCTCTCAGCTTTTGTGGAAAGATGGCACTTTGAGACCAGCAGCTTCCATTTGCACGTAGGGGAGTTGACTATCCCTTTGGATGATGTCGCTTCCCTGTAGCGACTAGCAATTGTAGGAGCTTTCTTATCGTATGAGGTGATTGATGTTGGACAGGCAGTAATAATGCTTGTTGAATTGCTTGAGGTATCTGCAGAAGAAGCTGGAGCGGAGACAGAGCAATGCCATGGGGCATATGTTCAGTTGCGAGACATATATGTTGTCAACTATCAATCGAGGAAGTGGATAGCAGCAGCTAGAGCCTACTTTCTTCATTTGGTCGGGTGCACACTCTTTGCCAACAAGAGTGCCACACATATCAATGTGGTATTCTTGGAGGCATTTCGCGATCTAGACCAATCTGGAGGATATGTTTGGGGTACGACTGCTCTGGTCCACATGTATGCTAATCTTAACTATGCATGTCAGCACCACCGCAAACATCTTGCCAGTTACGTCAAGCTGTTGTAGGTTATTCTTTTGACTCTTGTCATACTTATCCATTGGAATAAATTCGTACCAACTTTGAACATAATATGTTGACGTTCTATATTCATTTGTAGTGTTTGATCTATGAACATTACCCAACAATTGGAAATGTCACTACAGATCAGAACTACCAGGAGAGGCAATCACGTGCGTGTTGCTGGAAGGTTGCGAAGGCATTACCAGTCATGACCTATCGTAGGCGATTAGATAGGTTGATGATGGACGATGTTTGTTGGACTCTATACGATGATCACCGTGCACATAGAGAGTTCGACATAATTTCTCTATTCTCTGGGCACATTTGATGGGGACCACATGTTGTCAGACTTTTACCAGAGAGGGTGCTAAGGTAGTTTGGATTTGTTCAAGTAATTCCACAAATCCAAACCATTGAATTGCCATCCACGGAGGAGGTTGATGAAAAATGGATGCAATTTTCACATCACCTAGCATCAACCACAGAATTGGTTACTCATTCTAGTCAGTCGGTGGTTGGATATATGGACTGGTTTTATCGTGTATCTCACCCATTTATGACTCCCCCACAGATTGGTGAGCCTGTTAGACACCCTCCGATTGAGCATCATTTTGTACCGGATCCTCCATATGCGCATAATGATGACTGATGGAGTGCCTTTAATTAAATATTTTTCTATCATTCTTAGCTTATTTGACTTCTCTTGGACTTTTATTTTCCCATTCTAATTCAGTTTTTGTCTTAAGCAAGTTAGTGGGCTTAATTGCTAATTGTTGCGTATTTTTGGATTTTATGCTCACTTGATGTATCTTCATTGTACAGGACTTATAGAGCTCTATGGAACTCTGAATTGAGTGTTCTTATAGTCCTTGGAAAGATAACAAAAAGATCTACAAGTTTGACAGAAATAAGCCGAGGCCAATTCTATCATTTGGAGGGTCATTTTAGGCTTTGAAGTCAGAACCACTGCACTTGTATTTTTGGGCTGCGAGTTGGACTTTTATTGGTGTAAATAACATAAATAATTAGAATTGATGGGTTGTCATGGCCCATTCTTTTCTTCAGACTTAGTCACTATATATTAGTGACATTAGGAGGACTTATGACATTACATTTCATTTTGCAAAAACAGTTTTACATTTCTCCTTTTAAGTTTTTAGAATCAAAATCATTTCTCTTATTTTCTCTCAATTGTTCTTCCTTGTTCTTCATTGTTCTTCGTTTTCGTTTTCCCTTCTTCCATTTTTGTGCACTTATTTCATGGGGCTTTCATTGATGATGATCATGGAAGGCTAAATAATCAATCAATCCAAGGATCCAACCCAAGCAAGATAAGAATTTGAGTTCTGGTTTAGTATTTCGAATTCTGTGTGAATGTTCACTTTCTTCTTCAACTGCTATTCTGTTTTAATGATTATGAATGTGTTTAGGATTGAAAGCGGATTAGGTTATGGATTCATTTCCTAATTTCGAATATAATCACAGATTAATTGGATGATATTTCAATTAGGGTTCTGGTTTCAATTAATTTAGGGGTTAATTCGATTGAACTGCTTCTAATGAAATTGAATGAACTTTCACAATAGGATAAATTTCTAAGAACGACGATGATTCGAATAGCTTGGTTTGGTGAATTGGATTGATGCTCTTTAATCTGTTTTACATTACTTGTTATCAATTCTATTAGTTTCTGCATTGATCTTTAATCGTAGTTTGTGTTTTTGCAATTTTCATTTAGCGCATGCAAATTGTTTGATAAAAATCCCCCTATTATTTACTAGTGAATTGAAGTTGGAACCATATTGATTGTGTCTCTAAGTCGACCTAGGTTAATCCTGTA
>CM023948.1:10061112-10143040 GCA_013407115.1 Glycine latifolia | reverse complement strand
TAAATGAAAATTGTTTGATAAAAATCCCCCTATTATTTACTAGTGAATTGAAGTTGGAACCATATTGATTGTGTCTCTAAGTCGACCTAGGTTAATCCTGTGCTACAGAATTAGCTTAGTTTAATTGTTTTGAAGCCACACGACAAACGCTTATCAATGACCTAGCACCAGTTCCACCTCCATCTTCGGGACCATAACTTGATTCTCAGGAGCCTCGACATGTTGTGGTATGAAACTATTGTTAAACCAATTGTTTTCAACTATATAAAATTAAATTTATTAACCATGTGTGTTTCATATATAATGTTTTGGTCATTGTCTCAGGTTGTGTGCCAAAGGATAGCAGATGGCTTACAGTATATGATAGACATGCGTATGGTTACTGCTGGCACCGATGCGTACGCCACAACAAAGCATTTGCTGCAATTACGTTGTGGTGTCACTGAAGAAGGATGTGTGTATGTGCGGGCTAGGTGGACGAGACAGAGGCATGAGAGACATGTTGGTGGACAAGGGCAAATATGATTGCAGTTACCAGTAATTGACTTTATAACTTTTATGCCTTTACATTTGGTTTTCTTAAGACATGTTGGACACTACATTAGTGTATTCATTTTTCTTCAATTTGATTTTGTTTGATTAATTAAAATGTCAGCAAAGAAATATGAAAGAGAAACAAATTTTTGAGGTTGGGCATGCCAAATTCTTGTAAAACAGGGTCAGATAAAACATATCTCACCCACTAGCTAGGCCTTCATTACCTTCTTAGTTTGGTATAATCCCCTAACTTGATGGGAGTTAGGGATATAAATCATTTACTTGACCTACTTAGTTAGTATATCTGCTACTTATTTTTTAAACAACTAATCCAACAACATATGTTTTAAAATATGCTTAAACACAACTCTTACCCAAGGCTAAATACACTAAACCCCACAAAAGGTTCCAAAGTTTGTTGCCATAAAATAACAAATGTGTATACAAAATGTTGATCAATAACAAAATCATGGCAAATAACAAATGGTTCAGTCATCTCGTAAGTTGACTTGTTCAATACGCAACTTCTTCAAATTAGTATATGCTTACATTCGACCCATATAAGGAAGCATCCATTCTTTTGCAACATTGTAACGTTGTCTTGACCATAACAAAGCATTTGGTGGCATAGGACTTCCATATCTCAATACAACCTGAAACAATTAGCAAGAGTCGTATAGCTTAACATGTGTTTGAAATTCAGGTTGAAAAGTAAAATGGTGGAATTGTATACCTCAACAAAATGGTTACTATGCACATGACCAATACATAGAATGCGATGAACACTAATATCTCTAGGTGGTTGGCTTCTCAAAGGGAAAAACATCATACTTTGTTGGAGAGATAGAGAAACAAGAACGATGTTATACCTTGATGCAATTACGTATCTCATATGGGTAATATCCATCCACTTATCAATGGTTACTTGTACGTAACAAAGAACGATGCAAATAAAAGTAAATAAAAAATGAATTCAAAGTATCAACATAACAAAAAAGATTACCTTTGACAATCCATCAACAAGTAGCGACTGTTTCAAGTGCTCAAATCTATGTAACCCCCCCAAACAAAGCTATATATTCATCAGACTATTGTGCAAGTTCTTTGAGCAAATGATTGCGTACCAAAGATCATGAATCTTCACCATATCCTATCAAGCCAGCAATTACATGAAATCGATAATTACCATCAATAATGTTTAGAATGAAATCGTGCATAGATGTATGAAATTGATCCAGCATAGGCATCTTCATCTTTTGAATTTGTGTGATCCGATGATGAAGCAAACCATTTTTGTGTGAAACAACTATTTTGCACAAAATGTAATTCATCAACATACTCAAAGTAAGACTGATTCTGCTTGGTTGATCTTGCGTGTTGCGAGACTTGTTTCTTTTGAGCACCTTTTGTTTTGACCTCTTCAGGAGAAGGACACATTGAATTTTGGTCAGGAAATGCAAGTTCTTACAATTTTGTCTTTAGAGTCACTTTGCCACACAAGTCAAGCTTTTCAAAACGCGAAGATATGACTTCCATCTCTTCAGTTATGTGGACTTCACACTCATCCAAACCTTAATCTTCAAAAGTTAACCTTAGCCAAAAAACATGAACTGTCTCAAGTGGTATGCTCCCAACAACATACTTAGCTAGCTTACATGCACAAGGCAGACCATGCTTAGTTCTCATAATACATCCATAACGAGCACTGTTTTTGCCCGCATAATGGAATCGCTCATACTCCGCAGCTATTTGGTTTAACGCATACCTTGATACCATGCTGATTAGTCTTTTGTACAACACTACTTTAAACACATGACCGACCACATGTGTTCTTCTCTCCATAGATGCCTTTATGTCACTATGTTGCAAGGTCAACATGTTGTTCATTGCATCTCATACACAACAAAGATCTCCAAGGCTATTCTGCAATAGTCTTTTTAAGGTCTAATGGGCAGACTCTACCCTGCAGTTTATGATTTGAGTGAGCAACAATCCCACACATCGAGGTTATTCAATTTACAAATAAAGAAATTTGAAATATTTTCTAGCTTGTTAGTTGTCGTGTTACCCAAATGCATGACTTGTTTTGTCCATGCTGTTACAAATTTTTCTTTGTGTGGATTCAACCATGTGTCTTTCACGTAATCAACAAACATTGGCCATGGTGAACATGCAACTTCAAACTTCGTAAGATAGTCAGCATATTGATTCTCAGTAGCACAATCCACAACACTCCCCTAAGTTTTCCTAACATAGTCCTATGCGTTACTTTGTCGGATAAAAGTTTTACATTTTTCCTTCACATTATTCTCAACGTGGAACCGACACAGTAAATTGGTTGACCTAAGGAATACAGTTTTCACTGCATTCATCAATGCTGAATCTCTATCAATGACAATGACCTATGCAAAAAATTGACTTTTCATAAAAAAAGTCTCTAAATCGTTCTAGGGCTCAAACAACATTGTTTATACGTTCGACTTCTAAATAAGAAAATGCAGCTGAGAATGTCATCCCAGTAGGAGTCACACCAACAATGTCAAGTAAAGGAAGTATGTACCTGTTTGTTTTGTATGTGTTATCTATCAGGAAGACAACATGATATGCATTGCTCAACTTCACTGCATCCGGATATGTCCAAAATAGGTCACTATGACATTTTCATCCTTCACTCTATGCCAATGAATATACATGTCGCATTCAAAAAGTTTCATTAATTGTTACAATTCAGTATTACCTTCTCTGATACGTGTGCAGTATGTATATCTTGCATTGATTACTTGCTTCAAAGATGTACAATTATTGGGATTGTGACCTTCAAAGTTAGAAGAATATTCCTTGGTTTCACCATCGACCTTGTCATATCAGCAACAATAATCTTCTCATCCTCTGTTAGTCGACCAACATATGGGTGTCCACATAATGACTTTGTCAAAGCATGATTATGAGTGTCACATAATAATTTCACCATCCACCCTTCACCTCCCAGGACTGGTTTGCCTCGCAGCTTAAATGGACAATTACATTTTCTAGTGCTAGTCATTGTAGGTACTATTTGTTTGTTGAATGCTCTATACTTTATACTCCTTTCACAACCAATTAAAACAAATGATGTCATTCCCTTCTTTTCAATTGACATGTCCGACCTCATTATGGAAGCTACAAAACCATGCTCATATGCAACAGTTCGAGCCCATTTTAACACATCCTCATGGGAAGGGAACACCTACAAAAATCGATAAAAAATGTTTAAGTTCCATAAATCATCTATTTAAGAACTTTAACCAAATTCAAAATAATATAAATACCTCAGAAGTATTGAAGGCTACAGAACAATCGGCTGAACATTTAATATTTTTCAAACGAACTAGGTTCATCTCCGATGTCTTCATTCATATTAATTTTGTCAGATATAATACTGTCATACATTCACTCATTGTTGTCCATCTTCACAAATGGAAATAAATTTAAATTAGTGACAAAACAAATGCATTATAATAATAGTTAACAACATTAAAGTGATATTATAAAACAAATCCTATACACTTGTTTTCAGCATCAATATTACAAATTAAAACAATATCAAATAAATTGTTTATTACAAAATTTAAAATATCCTAAAAATACATTCCAATATACAACTAATTTCAATTTTAACCTACTTATTTTTTAATAATCAAAATCATTTTTTAATAAATATTTCATAATTTTAATTAAGTTTTTTTTAATGTAAATCATCAAAAAAATGTATAGGAACACAAACTATGCAAGTAATGTATTCCCATAAATTAAAACTCATATATTTTCACCTACTTATTTTTTTAATAATTAAAATCATTTTTTAATAATTATTTCATAAATTTTATTAAATTAATTCTGTCATACGAATTACGTAATCCATAAGTTAAAAAAAAACTTACCTCTAGTAGCACCAGCAGCAACTCTGACAAACCCAACAACGTAAAAGCTTCCACGACCACCAGAGCAGCAGCCAAAACTACCACCTCCAATAACAATAACACCAAACCTAGGAACCACTACCATAAACTGCACTTAAAACCAAAAATAAGCGAACAAACGTTTGCACCATCAGCTGTTATAAACAAAAAAAAAGTATTTTGGCCATTTAAAATTTTGGAACGGTGTATTATTTTTCTGGGTGTATAAAGCTCATCCCAAGCTTCATAATCACTTTGAGCTTGTCTTTGTAGACAGAAGAGGTGGAAGGTGTGAGAGTTTTGCTGAGCACATTCTATCTAACAAAAAAACAATATCCAGCTCCATGTGTTTGGTTCAAGAGTGAAAGAAAGGATCGTGAGCCAAAGCCACTGTATTGGTGTTGTCACAAAGAATAATTGGAGAAGCATGAGAAACCTTAAGTTCAGAAGGAATAAATAAAACCCAAGTGACTTCTGGTGTAACCAAGGTTAAGCTTCTATTTTTAGCCTTAGTGCTTGACTTGGCAACACTAGTCTGCTTATTGGACCACCAAGAAATGAACTTTGGACCAAGGAAGATAGTTGCACCAGATGTGGACTCCTATCATCAGGATCAGAGGCCCAATCTACATCATAATAAGCATGAATTGAGAAAGGATGCTTAGTGGAAGAAGGCTGAAATAGTAATCTCCATGATAATGTGCCTTTGAGATATCTCAGGATCCTCTTAACAGCTGACCAGTGGTTTTTAGAGGGTTTAGACATAATGAAGGGTTAGAAAAACAAATTTCAGGTCTTGTGATTGTGACATATTGAAGTGCTCTTACAACAAATTTGTATAAAGGAGGGTTAGAAACATCTTTAGAATTAAAATTGTAGGAGAATAGCTTTTAGCTTATAAAACCAGGCTCTTGGAGGTTGTTTTAAGCCATAAATGGCTTTGTGCAGCCTACATATAAGTTGTTTATTGGAGGATTCAAATCATAGAGGCTGAGTCATATAGACTTACTCTTGAAGAGTCCCATTTAGGAAAGCATTATTAACATCCAGCTATTGTAGAGGCCTCTTGTAGGTGAGGGCAATGGAGAGAATTAGCTTGGTAGTCACAAGTTTAATAACATGAGAAAAGGTTTCATTGTAGTCATACCTTAACTGTTGATGAAAGCATTTGGCAACAAGCCTGGCTTTATATTTATTGATTGTCCCATCAAGATTTTCTTTAATCCTGGAGACCCATTTGCAGCCAATAACTTTCCTTGAAGATAGTAAGTCAACTAGAGTCCAAGTGCCAGTAAAGCATCATATTCAACCTGAATAGTAGTAAGCCATGTTAAGGATTGGACAAGGCAGATTTTGTGGTTTTTGGTTCAAGATGAGTGAGATTCTTTGTTTAACAATGCCAGATTTTGCATAAGTACCCATGGAGTGAACATTTTCAGTTCTAACAAGTGACGATTGTAAAGGAGTGTCGAGAAGTGATGAATGAACATTGGCTGGTAAGGATGACAAGGTAGGTTAAATGTCAGAATTAGGTGGTGTTTTGAGGGGTGATAGATGTGTAGGATGATGATTAGTATTGGTTGTGGGAACGACTAAAATAGGAGGTGAAGGTGTTAGGACAATAAGAGTGGAGGTAACATTGAGTGGTTTAGAGGTAAGTAATGAAGGGTTGGAAAACAAAATTTTGTAGGGAAACCTGGACTCATTAAAAGTAATATCCTTTGAGATGTATGTACGAACATCAGCAGTAAGGCATTTATAGCCTTTGTGAGAAATAAAGTAGTCCAAAAAGATGCATTCTTGAGATCTATACTACAGCTTGTGCTTGTTGTAGGGCCTGAGCAGAGGAAAGCTAGAGTGGTCAAATACTTTAAGGAAATTGATATCAAGTAGCCTCTAAAATAACCTTTAGAAAGGAACCTCATTGTTGATAGAGGAGGAGGGAAGCGTGTCCTTAAGGTACACTTGAAGTGAAGGCATGATCCCAATAGTGGAGAGGCATGTTAGCTTGAGAAAGATAAGGCCAAGCTCTACCATGTGTCTATGCTTCCTTTCCACTACACCATTTTGATGGTGGGTGTGGGGGCATATCAATCTATGTAAAATTCCAAGGTCACTTAGAAGCTTGGTGAAGGGTTTGAACTCTTCACCCCAATCTGATTGGACAACTTTACTAAGTAGGTAAAACTGTGTTTGGAGCATAGCTTTGAACTGTTTGAAAATCTCCAATGTTTTTGATTTGGTTTTAGGTATACCCAAGTAAACCGCCTGTGAGCATCAACAAAAGTGATATACTACTTGAAACCAAAAGGGGAAGAAACATGTGCAGACCCCATTATTCAGTAAATATAAGTTCAAAAGGTTTTGAATAGACAATTTTAGATGGAGAAGATGAAAGTCTATGAGACATACCAACATACCAACACAACAATGATTGCAAAAGCAAGACATTTTTATTAATATTTGGAAAATTGGCCAACATTGATTAGATTTTTAATGATGGAGGGAACAAACATAAGATTACTTGAGACAAAAGACAAGAGACAAGTTAGGAATTAAAGGAGAGGTAAAAGTAAATACACTTGAGGAATTGATGTCATGCCCTTAAGGCCTTAACCATTTCCAATAGTAATCTGGGCAGGACCCTCAAAATGAATCAACTGTTGAATGTTTTGAGACATGTTGGTGACATGTTGAGAAGCACTTGAGTCAGGGTACCAACTCTATGAGGAAGACTGAGAAGTACTAATGAGATAGGCCTTAGAAGGAGCCTGTGATGTAGAACCCGAAGGCAAAGGGTTAGGAGAAGTGTAAGGAAGTTGGGTTGGGGATGGCCAAATTGTGGTCGGGTGAACATGTATTGAGGTTGCTGAAAATATGGATTTGGAGATGGAGTCCAAAAGGGTGGGCACCATAGTTTTCCTCATAACAATGATAGTAGAAAAAAGCCTTTTTCCCGAATTTGTGACACACTTGGCATTGGACATTGAAGTGGCCTTGACCACCACCACCACGATTGAAGTTTTGGGTACCATGATTGTTTTTGCCAAAACTCTGGCCACCACACCCAACCACATAGCGATTATCATTGTAGTCATTGTCAGCATATGTAGTTTGATAGGTCAGATTGACCTGAACTTATGAATTAGAAATCGTAGTTTGAGAAGAAGCGTTAGACATAAAATTCCAATCAGTGAGATTGATTGAAATCTTAGAATGTGGGTTTGAGCTTAACTGAACCCCAAACGCTAGCTCATAGGGTGAGGATTGCCCTTCACTTATATACTCTATCTTCGCACTATCTCTAACCAATGTGGTACTTGGGTTTTTTTCAATATACCCCCTCACGTGCAACACTTTTGGGCATGGTGCATGGATAACATGATGGGTGACCCTTTGAATAGATATAGAATAGGCTCTGATACCAAGTAGAATGTAGGTTTAGGCCTTACTCAACCCCAAAATCTAGCTCATAGGGTAAAGGTTGTCATCCACTTATATACTTTATCTTGGTACTATTTTTAGCCAATGTGAGACTTGGATTTTTCCAATATGAAATTAGGATCTCTTTGTGGATTTGTCAATTCGAGCTTCATGCTCAAAGAGAAAGGTTTCGACTTCATCAATCAAAAGATTCACAAATCGACTACTAATCAGTGAAATTGTAGAATCATACTCATTAGGAAAACCATTGAGATGCTCCATAGACGTCATAGTCTCTCCAAATGAGATGAGAGAATTGACTAGCGTTTGGATTTGAAGTAAGTACTCAGAAATCGAGCGATTTTTGAGTGAGAAGGTGCGAAGTTCATTTCGAACTTGGTGAGTTTTGGCTCAAGTGAGAGAAGGGAAATGATTGTGGATTTTGTCACAAATGTGCCATGTGGACTTGCATCCAACCACTCGCAAAAGCATATCACTAGAAGTTGTGCATTGAAGCCACACAAGAAAATTGATCTTGTTCCTCCCAAGTAACCATCCAGTACTTTCCATGTGTTGATGGCAGATGGTAATTGGCAGTCCAACAAACACATTATAACACTTCTTATATTTTATTAAAACAAAGACAAAACAAGGTTATGAAAACTAGATTTTATTTTCATTTTCAATTGATATGTTTCAATGCAATCAACAACTACAATGGATTAAATTTACATCAATATAAATACTAGAAACTAGAAAGTATATTTCCAAGGACACATCTGATTTATTTTTAGGCAATAGAGTAATTTTCAATCAGATTTACAAAAATTAAGAACTCAAACTAATATTGAAGACTAAAAAATGACGTTTTCCATTGTAAGTAAGAAATATCGCATAATTTATGAATGTATTTAGTTTTTTCACAAAATATAATCTGTAAAAAAATAAAACAAATGTGGGATTATAAGTACACATAAGAGGCATAGGCACTGTCTAAAATTTAGTTTTGGCACAAAATGTAGTTCAAACAGAAAATTTAACCATAAAAAAATATCCATGCAAGAATCAATTTATAAATATAAAGACAAGACAAATTATAGGGTTGAGTACACACCATAGACATAGGCATGGTCCAACCGTTTTCCAAACACCAGTCCAAAGATGGGCATAGATCCTTGCTTAATGCATCATAATATAACCCTTTATCCCTTGGAGGAAGTAGTGTTGGGCTTGAATCCCAAGCCAAGTCCAGCCCAATAAGGAAATATTAGGATTCCTTCTTTTAATAGGTTGACAGTTAATTTTAAAACACAAGAGAGAGAAAAAGGAGAGGAGAAAGAAATCATTAAAAATTCGCATGTTGAGAAGGGCAGAAACTGTCATCCTTTAATCTTCTCTATCTCCTTGTTTAAAAGTTAGATCTTGCTGAAACTTTTATAGCAAGTTCATGACTCACCAATATTAACATCTAACGGTTAGTTTCTTGACTAGAGGCTTATAGCATCACCGGAAATTCCCAAACCGAACTGATTCTGAATCCGTTTTCTGAAGCATATAGCGTTATTGCGAGGGACATTTCTCTCACAATAACCGTTGGGTCGCGTTCAAACTTTGAGGAAAAGTTACTCAAATTGGTTTCTACATTCTGACCATTCGGATCATTCATTTAAGTGTTTTCAAGAAGGATTATTTCAACTGCAAATAGAGGTTATCAGAATTCCTGCTCTGTTCTGTCTTGTTTCGTGCATTAATATTGAGAAAGGTTTATCTCTTTTTCTTTACCGTTGGATTGTCCTCAAATTTTGTCAATGTGTTCCTTTCTTGCAATAAGTCAATTTGACCGTTGGGATTTGTTAGTTGTTAGTTTTGGTAGTATAAATTAATTTCGTACAAAAGCTTATTTTGTATGTTTGCCTCTTGTGATGGTTTGGTACAACTTTTGTTGAAGTTGTTTGTTGATTGTAATGGTTATTGGAACCCTTTTGTAATCTCACTTTATTGATAGTGAAGAATTTGGGTGGACTCCGAGATTGGTCCCGTGGTTTTTATTTCTCACATTGAGAAGATTTTCCACGTTAAACATTGTGATGTGTTGCTTGCATAATTATTATTTGTGCATAAAGTATTTTGCTTGTGCAAGACCATTCATAACAGGTCCTGGAAGGGAAAATTGGTATCTTTTTTCCAACAACTGGTATCAAGAGCTTGTGTTATTTTACCTGTTGACTTGTGATTAATTATGGAGGTTAATACAAGTAGAATGGTTACACTAAATGGTTCAAATTATCATGTATGGAAAGGAAAGATGGAAGATATTTTGTATGTGAATGAGTATCACTTAGCCGTCTTTGGTACTGAGAAACCAACAAATAAAACTAATGAAGAATGAAAGTTGATTCATCGACAGGTTTGTGGTTATATCAGGCAGTGGGTGGATGATAATGTTTTGAATCATATTAGTGATGAGACTAATGCACAAACATTGTGGAACAAGCTTGAACAACTGTTTGCAAGAAAGACTGGAAACAACAAACTCTTCTTGATTAAGCAGATGATGATGTTAAGGTATCAAGAAGGTACCTTCATGACTGATCACTTGAATAAATTTCAAGGAATTATTCTTCAGTTAGCAGGAATGGGAATCAAGTTTGAAGATGAAGTACAAGGGTTATGGTTGCTTGGTACTTTGTCGGACTCGTGGGAGATGTTTAGAATGTCTCTATCTAATTCAGCCCCTGATGGTATAATCAGCATGGATTTGGCGAAGAGTAGTATCTTAAATGAAGAAATGAGAAGAAAGACACAAGTTTCATCTTCTCAATCAGAAGTCTTAGTTACTGAAAGAATGGGGAGAAGTAAAAGCCGAGGTCCGAAGAATAGAGATAAAGGAAGAAGCAAGTCTAACAAGTTTGCCAATGTTGAGTGTCACTATTGTGGTTTGAAAGGACATATAAAGAAGTATTGCCGAAAAATGAAGAAAGATAATAAACAAGAGAAGTTGAAAGATAATAAGAATGACGAAGGTGGTAAAGATGATCGAGTTGCTACTACCACTTCAGATTTCCTCCTTGTTTATGATTGTGAAGCAATTAATCTTTTATGTCATGAGACCAACTGGGTGATAGATAGTGGAGCAAGCTTTCATGCTACATCTCGCAAGTATTTCTTTACATCTTACAAATCTGGTGATTTTGGATTTGTCAAGATGGGTAATGATGGCTTGGCCAATGTGATTGGAGTTGGAGATGTGTGCTTGGAGACTAGCAATGGCACAAGGTTAGTCTTGCATGATATTAAACATATTCCTGATATTCGTTTGAACTTAATTTCAACAGGAAAACTTGATGATGAGGGATTTTGTAACACATTCAATGATGGTCAATGGAAGCTCACTAAAGGTTCAATGATTGTGGCTAGAGGCAAGAAGTGTTCATCATTGTATATTACACATGCAAGGATCTCTACAGGGAAAATTAATGTATTAGAAGATGAAGATACAATGGAGTTGTGGCATAAGAGGCTTAGTCACATTAGTGAGAAAGGCTTGACTCTTTTAGCCAACAAGGAGCAGCTTCCAGGATTGAAGAAAGCACCATTGAAGAAGTGTTCTCATTGCTTAGCAAGAAAGCAAAATAGAGTTGCATTCAAGAGTTTTCCTCCTTCAAGAATGCTAGCTACACTTGATTTAGTATACTCTGATGTTTGTGGTCCTAAGAAGACAAAAACACTTGGTGGTGCTCTTTATTTTGTCACTTTCATAGATGATCATTCAAGGAAGACATGGGTTTACACCTTGAAGACAAAAGATCAAGTGTTGGATGTATTTAAGCAGTTTCAGGCCTCAGTTGAGAGACAGACTGGGAAGAAGTTGAAGTGCATCAGAACAGATAATGGTAGAGAGTACACAAGTCCTTTTGATCATTATGCAGACAACAAGGTATCCGACATCAAAAGACACCTCCTAAGACTCCTCAGTTGAATGGTCTTGCTAAGAGGATGAATATGACACTGGTTGAAAGAGTTAGATGCTTACTCTCACAGTCACAGTTGCCTGTCATTTTGGGGTGAGGCTTTGAGCACTGTTGTTCATGTTTTAAATCTCACACCATGTGTTCCATTGCAATTTGATGTTCCAGAGAAAGTTTGGACTGGTAGGAATGTTTCCCATAATCATTTGGGTGTCTTTGGGTGCAAGGCTTTTGTGCATATCCCCAAAAATGAGAGATCCAAACTTGATGTTAAAACACGACAGTGTGTCTTTATTGGATATGCACTTGATGAGTTTGGCTACAGGTTTTATGATCCAGTAGAGAATAAACTTTTGAGAAGTAGAGATGTTGTGTTTATGAGAGATCAGACTATAAAGGATATAGAGAAATCAGAGATTTCAGTGCCAGAGAATAATCATGATTTGATTGATTTGGATCCACCTCCTATTTCATGTGATCCACCACAAGTTGAGGAAGAACATGGTATAGGTGATTTAGATGACACAGATGCTCCACAGCCCATGGAGAACCATGATATTGTTGATGAGCAGTTCCCTCTACCAGAGACTACTACTGATGCTCCTCCTAGGAGATCTACTAGGGGTCGAGCACCTTCCACCAGATATCCTGCAAGTGAGTATGTGTTGATGACTGATTCAGGAGAACCAGAATGCTTTGAAGAAGTTATGGAAGATGAGCACAAGAGTAAGTGGATTGAAGCCATGCAAGATGAGATGCATTCATTGCATGAGAATCACACTTTTGATCTTGTAAAACTGCCTAAGGGAAAGAGATCTCTGAAGAACAAGTGGGTGTACAAGGTGAAACAAGATGAAGTTACTTCACAGCCCAGGTATAAAGCAACATTAGTTGTCAAGGGGTTCAGTCAGAAGAAAGGCATTGATTTCAATGAGATATTTTCTCCAGTTGTGAAAATGTCATCTATTCGAGTGGTTTTAGGCCTAGCTGCTAGCCTAGACTTAGAAATTGAGCAAATGGATGTGAAGATAGCTTTTCTCCATGGTAACTTGGAAGAGGAGATTTACATGGACCAGTCAGAGGGTTTCATTGTGAAAGGGAAAGAAGATTATGTTTGCAAACTGAAGAAAAGTCTGTATGGCTTGAAGCAAGCACCAAGGCAATGGTATAAGAAGTTTGAGTCTGTTATGGGGGAGCAAGGCTACCAAAAGATTAATTCTGACCATTGTGTATTCTTTCAAAAATTCTCTAATAATGATTTTATCATATTGTTGCTCTATGTTGATGACATGTTAATTGTTGGAAGAAATTCTTCTAGAATTAGCACATTGAAGAAATAGTTGAGTGAGTACTTTGCTATGAAGAATTTAGGGCCAACAAAAAAGATTCTTGGCATTCGAATCATTCGAGATAGAAATGAGAAAAAATTGTTCTTGTCACAGGAACAATATATCAAGAAGGTTCTTGAGAGATTCTACATGAGCAATGCTAAAGTGGTTAGTACTCCTTTTGCTACCCACTTTAAGCTAAGTGCTCAACATAGCCCTTCCAGAGATAAGGAGAAGGAAGATATGGCTCAGGTGCCATATGCCTCAGCAGTAGGGAGTTTGATGTATGCTATGGTTTGCACCACACCAGACATAGCCCATGCAGTTGGCGTTGTTAACAGGTTCCTTTCTAATCCAGGAAAGGAGCATTGGAACGCGGTTAAATGGATAATGAGATATCTCTGTGGCACTTCCAGTTTGAGTTTAAGATTTGGGATTGGTGAGCCAGTTCTTGTTGGATACACAGATTTTGATATGGCAAGTCATGTGCATACTCGCAAGTTTACTTCGGGTTATATGGTTACATTTGTCGTGGTGCGGTTTCTTGGCAGTCAAGACTGCAAAAGTGCATTGCACTTTCTACAACAGAGGCATAATTCATTGCAGCAACTGAAGCATGTAAAGAGTTGCTATGGATGAAGAAGTTTTTGGGAGATCTTGGTGTCACTCAAAAGAAATATGTGTTACTTTGTGATAGCCAAAGCGCCATACACCTAGCCAACAACTCTACCTTTCATCAAAGGTCCAAACATATTGATGTAAGGTATCATTGGATAAGAGATGTGCTAGAAGCTAAGGAATTAGTGTTAGAGAAAGTTCATACTGATGATAATTGTTTAGATATGATGACAAAGGCACTTTCTAGAATTTTGCCGGCTTGTTGTCGCTATGAATTTCAGTTGATGATTGATGTTTGGAATCTCCCTCATTGGACTGGAGGGGGAGATTTGTTGGGCTTGAATCCCAAGCCAAGTCCATCCCAATAAGGAAATATTAGGTTTCCTTCTTTTAATAGTTTGGTAGTTAATTTGAAAACACAAGAGAGAGAAAAACGAAAGGAGAAATAAAGCATTAAAAATTCGCATGTTGAGAAGGGCAGAAACTGTCATCCTTTAATCTTCTCTATCTCCTTGTTTAACCGTTAGATCTTCCTGAAACTTTTATAGCAAGTTCGTGACTCACCAATATTAACATCTAACGGTTGATTTCTTGACTAGAGGCTTGTAGCATCACCAGAAATTCCCAAACCGAACTAGTTCTGAATCCATTTTCTAAAGCATGCAGCGTTATTGCGAGGGACATTTCTCTCATACTAACCGTTGGGTCGCGTTAAAACTTTGAGGAAAGGTTACTCAAATTGATTTCTACATTATTACCATTTGGATCATTAATTTAAGTGTTTTCAAGAGGGATTATTTCAACTGCAAATAGAGGTTATCAGAATTCATGCTCTGTTCTGTCTTGTTTCGGGCAGTGATATTGAGAAAGGGTTATCTCTTTTCTTAACCGTTGGATTGTCCTCAAATTTGGTAAGTGTTTTCCTATCTTTCAATAAGTCAATTTGACCGTTGGGATTTGTTAGTTGTTATTTATGGTGATATAAATTAATTTCGTACAAAAGCCAATTTTGTATGTTTGCCTCTTGTGATGGTTTGATACAACTTTTGTTGAAGTTGTTTGTTGAATGTAATGGTTGTTGGAACCCTTTTGTAATCTCACTTTATTGATAGTGAAGAATTTGGGTAGACTCTGAGATCGGTCCCGTGGTTTTTATTTCTCACATTGAGAAGATTTTCCACGTTAAAAATTGTATTGTGTTGCTTGCATAATTATTGTTTGTGCATAAAGTATTTTGTTTATGTAAGATCATTCATAACAGGTTCTGGAAGGGAAAATTGGTATTTTTTTCCGACAAGTAGCAAATCAATCTAGAAATACACATAATAAATATGAATTTACAATGCTCACATAATACTAAAATACACCATGACAAGTATTGTTCAATAAACAAAACATAAAGGAAAAGTTCATCAAAAAAAGGGAATAGGAAACAACTTATAGTTGTGTATGTCATTCCTATCTTGGTAAAATTGGAAATAAAATGATCGATGTCAAAAGAATTGAGAGGATATAATTGAATGAGACTTGAAGCAAAAAGCACTACATAATGGTCCATATATTGACATTTAATAGTCAACACCCTTTGACAAAGAAACAACAATCAAGTCTTTTATACTAGATAACATGGATCAAACAATGTCTTAATTTTCTATTGTAAATCATATATGTTGGAAAATTTGTTTCTATATGTTGTAAAGCTTTTAGTCCCTTTATTTTGTTTAATTCACAATTTTGACCCCTCCATTTTAAAATTGAGACATATAACCCTCTTATTTGAGAAAATTCACAATTTTGGTGAAATTTTTAGTTGTCTACAATTTATTTCTTTTCTTTTGGTCCAATTGAACCCTAAACATAATATATTCATTTAAGATACCATGAAGAAATAATTTAATTAATTACAAAGTAAGAAAAAAAAATGTAGGCAAATTTAAAGATTAAACCAAAATTGTGAATTTTCTAAAATACATGGACTGAAATTGCAGATTTTCTAAAATATGGGGGCTAGATGTTTATATTTTGAAATAGGGGACCAAAATTATGATTTTTTTTTAAATATAGAGACCAAATGTCTCAATTTTAAAGTAGAATGATCAATTTGCAAATTGAGTAAAATGGAGAGACCAAAATTACATTTAAGACAAACTTTTATAAAGCTTTTTCTGATTGTATTTAGGTCCTAAGCTATGTGTTATAGATACATACATACATACATACATACACACACACACACACACACACACACACACACACACACACACATATATATATGGATTTGCTAATACACTTACACCATTTGTTTTAGTATATGCATGCATTATCAATCAACATCAAAATTTTTAGACTAAAAACCATTCATCTAATTTATTTTTCTAAATTTAATGCAGGGATATAATATAATTAAATCCTTAACTTTTTCTTATTAAAAAAACTCATTTCTCTCTCCTCTCAAAATGTGTGAGACTAAAAAACCAATCATCATTTTATTTTTCTAAATTTAATGTAGGGATGTAATAATAATTAAATCTTTAACTCTTTGAAAAAGAAAAAACTCATTTTTCTCTCTTCTTTCATGTCTCAGAGTCTTGCGTCTCACCTCTCTAAATTTGCAAAAAAATTTCTACCCCTTTCAACACCCTTGTAGATTCTTTATTTGTTCCTCACTCTAGAAAAGAAACACTAGTAATCATACTCATCAGATTGTGCGTTGAAGCAAAAATGCATGAAACTGAAAAGCAAAGTCACTAAAAAGAATTTCTTAAAAAAGGTGTTTAAATGGACCAAAATGGTTCAATCTTGGGTTTATTACAATTAAAATATCTAACAATGCAGCATAAGTGGAATGAGCAGGACATAGAGGTGTTGAAGAAAATGTTTCGGATTGCAAAAGCTGCAACCGAGTGAACACTTAATTTGATTAGGGAATTTTTTTCCCAATAATTATTAGACTATCCAAAATCAATAAAATACACGTGGCCACTTATGTAGGACCACCGTACACATGTTCATCCTCCATGTCAACCCTACTAGAGGAGCTCGGATGCACTCCCCTCAGCAGTTGGCCAGTTACACCTAACAGGTTATCTCTAACGCATATTTTTTCAAATATTGTAACTACCTTATCTCTTAACGGGCACATAATTATCCATAAGTACTGGATTATCTATAATACACCCGATTATCCATAGAGGATTATCTATAAGCCTCAGCTTATCTACTAGCTAATATCTGCAAGTTGGTACTTATCTATAAGCCTAAACTTATCTACTAGCTATTATCTACACGCCAGTACTTATCTACAAGTCATCAAATTATCTACAAGGTACATATTATCTATAACCTCACTTATCTACAATCTGCAATTATCTTTTAGCCTTCATCTACAGGTTAATTATCTATAAAGGCCCATACTCCATGCTATAAGTAAAGGTTCCATCTAACTCATTCACACACCTTCTATACGAGTATTCATTGGTATATACCTTGATTGACACGCTCAGTCATATGCTTTTCTCTTTATATTTGATGTACTTACTTGAACATCAGAGTCTTTTCTTTTGTTTTGCAGGTCCCCACTCTTAACAAGGTTGATTCATCATCTAACGTGCAGAGTTTGGAACTCACCTAGACCATGTCCATCCTCACGCGTGACATTTGATGATTTTGGTAAGAACAATCATGTTTTTTTTTCACCCTTAATCTGATTGAGAGTCTTTTTTTGTTTTATTTTGTCAGGATAAGGAATACAAAACATTTTGAAAGAAGATAACTAGAATCTGAAAATTTAATGGAGTAACAGGTCAAACGAAAGAGATGATAGAAAAGAGAGAAAGAAACGGGGTAGGAGAGAGAATTGAACTTTTTAATTTTTTAAGAAGTTAAAGATATAATTATTATTATATCCTTACAATAAATTTAAAAAAAAAACAAAAGAGATGATTGATTTTTTAGTCTAAAAGATTTACTCATACTAAGATAATGGTGACTGAATTAGCAAACCCTATATATATGGAATGTTTCAAATAAAAGAAAGTATTAAAATAAGAAATGATAACTAATGCAAATAGCCATTTGGATTATAATTAAAATTAATCAACAACTGAGATTAAAACCTCTCTTTAAGTAAGTCACATGATGTTTATCTTCCCTCTCTCTAGATATTGAACGTGACATAAACGTGCATCAATCCTTTCAATTGAGTACTTTTTTTCATTCTCAATCATTCACTATCACTAACCTTCCAAATCTATGTGCAAGAATGTTTCTTCCCCTTCTAATCATTTACGGTAACTTGTTCTGGGGCAAGGTTTCAGCACTATAACTTTTAATTGAACGTAATGATCATGATGAGAAAGGAGCCTAAAAAAGAATTTATCCCCAATTGAAAGTAACAAATAATTATCACGTGAGAAAAGGAGTCTATAGTTAAAAGGTATTGTTGCAAGTAGAATTGGAAGGTAGGGATCATTAAAATTGATTGTGAATACATCTCCAATTGAAAATAATGATCACAAATCATAAAGATATTGAAAGGTATCGCTGCACGTAGAATTCAAAGGTACTGAATGTGAACAATTGAAATGGTAAACAACTTGCTACATGTAGAATTGGCAGTTAGTGATAATGAACAATTGAAAAGGGGAGGAACAAATTCAATGCAACGGGTTAAGATGCGTTCCCCTAAAGTGTTGGGAGAAAGGAAGATAGCAACACATGACTTAAAAGAGAGCTTTTAATCTTAGTTGTTGATTAATTTTAATTGTAATCCAATGGATATATTAGAACGGATTTGATCTTGCTCTGTCAGTCAACATCACCAAGTCCTCCAGTGACCACCATCGCATTTGCCACTATCTACCAGTGACCACATTTCCGACGAACCTTAGATCTGGTGTAGCTTTTCAAAAGCAAATTTGGTGTTAGTGGTCAGTGGGTTGTTTCCTTTTTTATTTCTGGAATTGTCTCTGTTTTCCAACAACTTCTCTAGTGAGCCATGTCCCACTATGCAATAGCTGTCACTGGTAACACCACTACTCATCTCGTCGTAGTCGGTCTCTGGTGCCATTAGAGTTGCAATACATCACATTCTTTTCTGGGCACCTCTTACATCTTTTGTCGGATCTCTTCTATCCAGTGCAATTCAGTGGCACCCGTTGCCACGATTGGGCTCATTTATCTCTGAGAGTTTGACCATCTAGTCAGCCACCATCGTTGTCTTGGACCACCGCACCAGCAGCTAGTTGGGACTGTTTTCAACTCTCCTAATTTACAAACATAACAAGTTCTTCCTCTTCCAAGTCTAGGCCTTTCCCTACCTGCACTTCCACTTTAGGTATAGCAATAGAAAAGACCAAGAAACACAGTCTAGTCTTTGTCCTTAAAACTACTCCAGCGTGTCTTTGTGAGAAGACCATGATTTTAACAATATATATAGATAAACTATTGATCTATAAATCTATCTTAATAGTTTCACCTATACTTTTTCTTAGTCCCCATTTCCCTTCATTGGATCCACTCTTCTTATTGGGTTTATCGCAAATCTTCTCCACACATGGCCAAACTACGTAAGGCAAGTTTCTACCAACTTTTTAAGCATATCTGCATATGTACCTTTCTTTCCAACACATTCATTCCTAATTCTATCTTCTCTAGCATCGTTACTCACCCAACAAAATATTTCCATCTATGCTACATTGAAGTTATTCTTTTGTCAACTTTTTACCACCTAACAATAACTACCAGTTCCATTCAACATCATACAAGTCTTATGGTATTATAGTAAAATTTCCAACTAAGCTTAATGATATCCTTTTGTCACATGTAATACAAGAAACCCTCTTCCATTACATCCATGATGCTTGAATCCTACAATTTACGTCTACATTTATTTCTCTATCATTTTGTGTGATAAACCCTAAATATTTGAACCAAGGACTTATGATAAAATTTGTTCTTTGTTTTACCTATAAGATATGATTGCTACTTCTTTTTCTTAACTTACATACCATGTACTCCATTTTAATTCTATTTATGAAAGTTTAAGCTTCCAAAGATTGTCTCCACATCTCTAACTATTTATGTCTTCTCTTAATTCTCCAACTACAGGAGTGTTAATGATGATGAAATTTCTGATGTAATTGCTGGATTTTCTTATGTGTATTTATTATTATGCTTTAAGCAATGAGTAAGTGAGTGTTCAGTAAGTGTGGTGTAACTAGTACTTGTTGGAGTATGTTATTAGACTTTGTATTTATGATGGGTAGATGAGTTATTAAGTTGTTTGGGAGAAATAACTTCAGTTATGACTTTTGTAAGCTGTATTATATAAACTAAGTAGCATACTGTAGTTGTATTGTATAAATGAATCAAATTTCTCTCTAGAGAACAACCTTAAGGGTCTTTTTAGAGCATTTTGTGTTTTCTAATTTTATAGAAACCTTTTGTGCCAACAATAATCATCTACATTCTACACAAAACAAGAATTGTTGCATTGACTCTTACATATGCCCTGTAACTATGTCCAAATCCAAAATAGACATGGGCCCAATCATATGGTTATAGGAAAATTAGTCATGGCCACATCGTATCACTATCCAAATGTAACTGTTAGATCAAAGCTTGAAGCCCTTAGTTTTTAGTTTTGGTTTGAAAATTTTGCAATGCCTATAATGTTTAATAGATGAGACAATTGTATTGAATGTTTTACACTAGGCATGTGTGTGTGATATAGTTTAAGTCTTTTTCATGCTTAGTGTTGATCAAAGATGAAATGAATGAAGTATTATATTTCTCTAAGTTTCCTAAGAACTTACTTCTATTTGAAATTTGGCTAGAAACATTAAATTAATCGATTGCCTACTTTGGCAATCGAGTGCCCGAGCTAGTTTCAAAAAAATGAAGGATATGTAGGTTAGGATAATCGATTGCCTACTTTGAAAACAAAAAATAAAAAACATCTCTAAGTGATTCTATAATTGATTATCACACGTGATAATCGATTATCCAGACAACATAAAAGAAACAGAGATACTCATACTGAAATGAATTAATTGATTACCCTTTCTGATAATCTATTATCTAGTTTTTGGAAATTGACAATAAAGGAGATTTTGACGAATTAATCTATTGCCTGATTTTATAATCAATTAGATTTGTTTTAACTATCAAAACTTATAAATATCCCTATGTATTTTCTTTATTAGAAACTCTATACGTTTAGTCTTAGAGAAAAATATTTCAAGAGAGTCTTCCAAAAGGATTGCATTGCATTTAGTCTGAAGATTGAAGTTGATCAAAGTATCATCCAATCTACCATCGTGAATTGATCATCTTGTAAAGAGAACTTGAAGATATTGAAGAGGTGTATTCAGTCCTTTATTCCTCATTTGTTTAGATTGTGATTCTTGGTTAGGGTTACCAAGAGGTTCAGAGAATTGATAGAGTTTTAATTCTGAGTCTTTCTTTTATAAGGTTCAAGAAAAATATTAGTTCTATTAGAGAATTGTGTGTTCATAGTGTTTGTACTTATTTTCTTTATATAATAGAAGTTCTATAAGGAGTTAGTACAACTGAATATAGGTCTTGATTGGACTAAAGCAATATAAACTCTTGATTCTCTTAACTCTTAGGCTTGAATTCCTCTTGATATTAGAATTGATCTCAAAGGGTCATAAAAACTTTGTTGTTACACAAGTTATAATAATTGAAGTTTTCTAGTTTATAATGATCTTTTTTATATAATTTTGAAGAAACTTTGATTGATTTAAAGGGGTTGTTTTAATTTGTTTAAAGAACAAATTGTAAAGATTTTGAAAGAATCTATTCAACCCCTTTCTAGTTTCCCACTTGATCCAACAGTAACAACTATGTTGGAAAAACCACCTAAATTGTGGTAACCCTTAGACAAAGGGGATGTGTTGAAAGTCGCACATGATGGGTAGCCATGGGCAAAATGGGACATGTTAGAGTCCCACATCGATTAAAGATAGTGTTGGAATAAACTATGTAAGTAAGGAGTAATCCTTACCTTACAAGTCAGTTTTGTTGGGTTGAGTTAAGCTCATAGCTCACTTTCTGACATGGTATCAAAGCCAATCCTGAATGGGTCCCTTTGTATGTCACACCCTAGGCAAGGAACTTTGAGCATAAGTGGGGTGTTGGAAAAGCTACCTAAATTGTTGTCACCCCTAGATAGAGGGGATGTGTTGAAAGTCCCTCATGGCAGGTAGCTATGGGCAAAATGGGACATGTTAAAGTCCCACATCGACTATAAATAGTGTCGAGATAAATTATCTAAGTGAGGAGTAATCCTTACCTCACAAGCCGATATTATGGGGTTGAGTTAGGCTTATAGCTCACTTTCTGACAAACTACATTGCTTTTGTAGCCAATCTTCCAAAATAAAACCAAATTTAGTTTCACTAATATGACTATCTTATCTCAATCTTTGCTCAATTATCCATTTGCAAAACTTCAAGAGTATGCCTCCAAAGCTCACCTCCCTCCAAAAAAAATGCTCAATTGAGAATATCACATCTCATGTTCCTTATAATAAGAATTAAAACAATATTTCGTCACTCATTTTGCATTCTATTATACCTTGGTCTTGTTAAACAATTTTGTGAGACAAACCTTTCTCAGTTCTCACTTAGTCCCTTCCATACCTTAATAATGGGTATATAGTTTAACTCATTATCATGTGTCATTCTTGTTAGCATTTCTTTAAACCGTAGGGTCCCAAATTCTGCAATAAAAGGTATAATTAAGATCCTCATCCCATGTTTAGCCTATCTAATTGCAAAAAATTGTGTCCTTCATTAAATGGCCTAGTGCTAGTTGCCAAGTTCATTCCTTGAAATCTTCTTTTGAAACCAAGACTTCTTCATCCTCAACATATTTTACTTCATGTAAATCTCTTGACTTTTTTCCTCATTTTTTGCAAGCATGTCAAACACTTATCTTTCCCACTTTGAAACTTGGAAAATGGTATAACTCATCAATAATTCTAATGCTTGCCTTGGTCACTTCACCACCTTCATGGTACTTTTTTTGGTATGACATGTCCCCCATTTTTAGCACTCTTACACTATGACCCCACATTATAAATTATAATAGTATTTTTTTACCTCAATTTTATCTTCGACACCTGTATTGCACACTTGTTTTATTTTCAATTTGTCCATATTTCTTAACACACACAGTAGCATTAAACTAAAATTAAGATTTAGAATATGTTAAATAATCACTTGGACTTATTCTACATAAGCACATTGCATGAGTAATCCTCATACTCTCAATTATAAAGCGGCAGCGAGATAGAAACAGTCTCCTAAATGATAATGCATATACGTATTACCCATCCAAATGCATCTACTTTTCTTGGACAATATTGGATTATATACACTTGGTGTTCCTTGTATCTAGCTTTTGGTTTATCTTCAACTAGTGGAACTGACACGAAACAGAATGACAACATGAATGGAGCAAGATCACTCACACTCCCCCAAACAGTCATGCAGGAATGAAATCAAGGAACATTGGAATGATAAAGAAGATGAAGATAAAAAAGGTTAGGGAAGAAGGATTCAAAAATTCGTGCAAACTTTTTGCATTTTGTGACGATTTTTAACCCCACAAAACTATTTTTGACATTCAAAAAATGTAGGTTCGCATTTACCCGAACGCATGTTCGGCCAAAAAGTAATATTTCAATTTTGTAAGGACGAAAAAACTACTCAAAATTTTGCAAGGTCGGATTCTGAACATTTTGATATTTATAGGGATGAAAAACATATTTTAGCCAATTATCAATCATTTAGATTCAATCATGCCATCCACTTTTTATTAATTTACCATAGGATAATTTATTAAGGAGATATTCATGCTCTAGAAATTCTTAAAAAGCTTTTAAAATGTCTTTAGGATAAAATGAAAATACTTAATTAGATCGTAGCTATCCAATATTTCATTGAATAAAACCAAAGGCTCTTTATAGGCAATGGAAAGACTAATGCTCATTGCATATATTGCTTTCGTTCCTTGCTATGCACTACAAATTTGGTGTACATTTCTCCAAATTTATATATTCATATTGACAACACCCAAAAATAAAAATAAAAATAAAATAAATAAAAGAAACCTTGGAGTTATCCACATCAGAACAACTAATTGTGTGTTTGCATTAAAGTTTGTGAACTTAAGTTTAAATTAAAAGTATGTTTGAAACTTAAGTTTGATAATAAGAAAAATGAGTTTATACAACCGGATTTATGTTTGGATACTTTTATGTTCAAAACTATGTTTAGGGAAATGAAATTTGTTTGGTAATAATAATGAAAAGTACTTTTAGACGTATAATTATTGAAAATGGTATGAAATTCACAAATGTCTTATTATTAAATATGAAGTAGTAATATATTTTTAAAAACATTAAATAAATCAGTAAAAATTGGAAAAGTACAATATTAAATAATTTCATGAATAAATAATATAATTGAAACAACATTAATATTGAAATGATATATTATTCAAAATAAAATAATTGTGCTTTAAATGGTCCAAATTTATATACATATTAAAAAAGAAATATAAACTAATGTAATTTTAAAACATGAAGTGCATAACTAATTAGGTTGTAGATGCTCAATAATTTGATCTCTAATTGAGTCTCAAATAATGTCCATTTCCTTTGAAGAGACCACAATTGCAGTCCTAGGTGGACCCTCATCAGTATAATTATCACATGATCATCAACTTTGTCTTCATCTTCATAAAGTCAAATTGAAAGTCAGTTGCAGAACTCCTTCTAATAAAGTTATGTATAGCCATTGTTGCAATAACTATTTGAAGCTGTGTTTAAAATTTGTATTTGGGCATGTTGCGTAAAAGTGCACACCTATTTTTCCAAACCCCAAAAGTCCTCTCTATTGTGGATCTTAAACTTGAATGATAATAACTAAACACTTCAATGTAATGTTCAAATATTGAAGAATTCCTAAAATCTAAAAGGTGATAGCGTTTGCATTTATATGGACTAATATATCTAATTGGTGTTGGATAACCAGATTCTACTAAATAATAGTGACCTAAAAGATAACAAAGATGTTATCATGTGTATTTTGAATTGAATGTAACAATAAATTAATTGTAGGTACAAGAAATATACCTAAAGGTGGATGTGGAAAGTTCATGGTGAAAGTTGTCAGAGCATTTTCAAATACATAAGCATAATGTGTTGAGTCTTTCCATCCTACCAATGCAAAAGTAAAACACATGTCCCAATCACATACTACCATGAGATTTTGAGTTGGATATGAGTACCTACACATTGGATATGAGTACCATCAATTGCTCATATGGCATTACTAAAAAATGGCCAATATCGTCGTTCATCTTTAAATTTTGTAGGGACATCACAAAAAGTGGGATCTTGTGGCTTGATATATTCAACAGACAAGTTAAGGCAAACATGTAATACTTTATGGAAATATCTACTTACAGTCTCTCCCGAGTGTTGAAACCTCTCTTGCATCATTCTAGTTCCCTCTGCATGGCCAATTGTGCTTAAGAATATTCCAACCATTTGTTCAACTCCATTTCGCTTAGTTCTTTCAAACTATGTTTAACTAATTCAGTACAAAATTGACTCAATATGTTTTTTCATTCAGAATTGCTCATAACATCGACTAGTATGACCTTCCGAAATCTCACGAATCCAATAATGACCTGTTTGGCCACTAGTTCTACATGGTATTTTGCATAAATATCTAGCATCATACTCACTAACTAATGCACCAACATGTTCAGCCTTTGATATATCATCTTCTAAAATGGAAAGTAGAGTAGAATTTTCATTTTCATCCTCGCTAAAATCTTCATTCCAATTGTTCATTGGTATTTTGAACCTATAAACCAACAAAGACATAAAACAATTATATGACACTGTACCAGAGATAGAAACTATAGTAAATATAGATAAAAAGGGTTAAACATGTTTTGCATAGTTCTGGAACAACCATTTTGGAAACAATCATTCTAGAACTAGGCAAGTTCCGGAATGTCTTTTCCATTATTATGTATATTTGTCTTTGAAAAACCTTTTCCATAAATGAGAGTGTAAAAACATGACACATAAGCAATAATATAACTTGCAGTTAATACATATATGACAGAAAAATAAAATGCACAAATATTTGACAAGGAATTGGAATAATATATACTTTCATTAGCATATAAATAGTAGTTCCATTACAACACTTCCAAAACAAGAAATTCATATAATGTCTTAACAAAAAGTTCACTCAATTATTGATATCCAACTACTGTGGTAATGGATTATAAGTTGCAAATTTCAACCAATTCACTAATCTTTCCTCTTGATTTCTAGAAGCTACAAACATTTCCCTTGTTGACTTAGACATCATTAGTTGACAACAACGTGAATGCAGATCCATATCAGTTGTGATAACCTTCAGTTTTATTATTCCATCCATGACTTCACCAATAGAAGTACCACTACTTATGATTGTGTTTACAACAATTGAGTGTCACTTAGAGGCTATTGCAATTCTACTTATTGCATTTGATATTTTCTTTTATGCAAGAACTTTCAACCTTTCTTGCTCTCATGTGTTTCAATAGGTCCATCTATTTTCCTTTTCCCATGTCTCATTTCACTGTTAGTTCCTTGTGAGAAGCTTATATTTATATTTCTTAAATCACTACTAACTCTAGCACTTGGTTGAGGTTCAATTTCTTCATTATCTCTTTATATTTCTTCAAGGTTGACACCATCAATATCCTCCAAGGATAGATGATACACATAATCATTTTCTTCTACGTTAGTGGGAAGCGTCCCTAAAGATTGAGTCAATCCATATTTTTTAGTAGCTACCACATCCTTGAATAAGATAGTCAAATCATCACCAAAGACAAGTCATTTATACCTGAATTTTCCATATTGTGGCTTTTCTTGCATATTTACAACTAATTAACAGTATACCACTTATGCAAAATTATATAAAATATAATATCATATATCACAAATCTCATATTTACAACTACTTCAGTTTGATCTATATTGACCAATCCTTTCTAAGACTATCCCACTTGTTTCGAAATTGGCTTTTGTCATACATGTTTTTAATTTTTTCATCAAACTCTGACATAATACTACTCCATCCCTTCCTTGTAAAAGTACATCCAATGCACTCTCCTTTTAATACTTGGTTCAAGCATGCTTTAATAAACAACTCAATTGTGCTTCAATTCCATGTTGCTTTGTTGTTGGTCATTATTTCTTAATGGTGATTATGACAATATAAACAACACTAGTTAACATTCTCTTAAACTTAAATAAGATAACATTTCAATAAGCATCATAAAATACAATTTTTACATCACAAAATTAGAGTCATACAAATGTAACTATTGGAAAAAACATTCCATAAGATATGGAAATGAAAAAATACGTGTCCGATAATGATAATGCCATCAATCCAAGAAACTAAAGTTCATGACAATTTTACTCATGGAAAGCTAATAAGCCAAAACCAAATTAACAAATAAAAGTATAGAATAAAAGAATTGCTAATATCCTTTTCCAATAAACCAAAATAGGTCCCTATATTTGAATAGTAAAAAATTGTAAAAATAAGAGTATGAATATTTCCATACCAGAAAATCAAAGAAATCCCAAAGGAAAGCATATCTGAAACAAAATATGAATGAATGTGGAATGGCAATAAGAGGACCACAATCTGAAATATGAGAGAGGATTGAGATCTGAAATATGAGATAGTACCACAAATAGGTTGAAGACTTGCAAGTAGGTGGATTTGAATGTAGAGAGGGATGATTAATATTAATATTCTTCATAATTCTCACCCAGAACCGTACCTTCAAACTAAATTATGCAATAAAAGAGAGAGATGTGTGTTGATGTTGTGCGTGTAAAGGTGGAAAAGTAAGGGTAAAAATGACAATTACTACCACAATGTAAGGCCAACCGAAATAAACTTTGAAAAGCATTACATTTGTTGCTTTTGAAATAAACTCGTGTTGTAGTTGAACGTAGGTGAAGAAATTACATTTTTTGGTTCCCAAACATGTACCTAAACTGAGTTTGGGGTTCCTACTGTACATTTGGCCCTCTTCACAGGAGAACCAAACATGCTCTAAATTCAAATTAACATACCATCATTAAAATGGGAAAAAAGCCCTTATTTAAAGCTGAGCATATGGACCATACATTGTCTCCTTAATTACCAATGCATTCGCTAAGTATTTTTATTTGCTCAATCATCCGAATTGGGAGAATGGATGTTTTGTTTCTCGAGGGTTGGAAAATGATGGGTTTGCAGCCCATGATGATTTTGATCAAGAACGAGCCTTCCCATGATCATTCATGGAACATAATATAGTGGGTCTATTACATTTTGATGTGTTGGCATATTTAGATAAAAAAAATTGTTGGAGTAGTGCCTATTCTTGGTATGCCTGCATCCTTGGGGACAATATTCTTAAGAAAATCAAACACGCTAGTCTTTGAGATTGCATATGCAATGTCACACTTTTGAAGTATCCTCCTTATGTGATCCTCAGCATTAGCCCAAGCCTTTATTGTGAGCTCCATAATAAACATTTCACAGGCCTTGGTAAACACCACAGGAGCCTTAGTTGATACCATCCTCACATCCCCATCAGCCTTCATGATCTTCTTAATCCTAGCATAAGGCAAGTTGTGAGTCCTTAAATCAGTTGCCTCTTAAATTTCCTGGCACTGTTTTGCCCATAAGTTATTGAGTTGTTCTTGGTAAATGTCTTGCAGAGTCTGTTATTTCTCTCTAAGGTAGGATGATGGGACATAAGGACCAATAGTCTGACTAGAAGGACTGTTAGGTGCCATCATAGGGTTAGATTGATATTGGTTCTTGCTGTGTGCTTCTTGTGTTGGTTGACCATGCCGATTTTGATCCATGTTGTTATGTACTCAAAAATATTCTTTGACCATGCACAACAAAGGAGAAGAAAAAGGATTCATTAAAAAATAAACATCATTTGTGGATCTCAAATAATAAATGCTAAAGTTATATAAAAATTTACATTGGTCCAAGTGACAAATATTTCGGGATTTTTTGTTTTTGGTTTATGGAATTTTTTATTATCAAATTTCATTTTTTCTCATTCAATAGAACCAACAAGGATGGAATACAAAATAATTTTTTTTTTCTGAGACCAAATGTTAAGAAAAAAATTATTAGGGACTAAAAGAAAAAATCAGTATATTTCAAAGACAAAAAAACATATTTAAACTAATAAAATTTGATCCATACATCATGTTTGCTAGTTTAGTCATGATTAGACCCACAAACCCATCGAACGACCCTTTTAGACTCAAGTAAATCAAAACAATTGTGTCAAGATTTGAATATATCATAAGAATTCTTTTTATTAGCCATAATCAGAATCCTATTCAAAATTGAGAATATGAGATTAAAAGTTGAAGCCTTTTCCAATTACTATAAATAATTAAAAAAAATCACACCTTTGAAACAAATAGACGTGTCTCGAGTTCTATGCAAATTATTTCTCAATACAATTTCTTTCAAATTTCATGTATTGATTCTTCAATACCTATTATGGTATAATATTTATGTGGTATTTTTTCTTCTTCTAATTTTACATGTGTGGTACATATTCCCTTTATTTCTCTGAGTAAAACTCTTCGCATCGCAATGCCACACACACATATAATGCTACTATGGGCTTACATGCATCCTGCACAACATCACCAAGAAACCAACAAACACCCAATTAAAAACCTAGAGTCATGACAATGCTTTTAGACTTGTCATGAAACAACTCACACGTCCTTTGAAATTTGTCTTTGAAAACAAAATGACAAAAAAAAACTTTAAACATTATACATAAACACAAATATGAAGTATGAAATTAGATCGAGTAGTTTGATTATCATATAGCAAGCTAGAAGAAAATTAACACAAGGAGGGGAAGAAAGAAGAAGACATACCTCCACTAATTTGTTTCAAAGAAAGAGATTGAGATTTCAATTCCAAATTGAAGAGAGAAAATTGTAGAGAAGAAAAGGTGGTAATGAAAGTCAAAGAAAGAAGTGTGAGGTTGTTTTAATGCTATAATAACATTTTTTGCATGATGAATGTGTCCTTGCACTAGCATTTATTAATGTATAACAAAAGTAAAATAAATTGTGTTTAATTTAACTTGAAAAAACAATATAAAATATAAACTATTACTTTCTTACAAAAATCTATGTTTTCCCCAATAAGCATTTAAGAATCACGTGTTTTTAGAATAAGTCTCAATTCATCACTTGAGCTTTTTGAAAATTCTATACTGAATTGACTGAAGAAAAATCAATAATGTTTATTACCACACCTAATTATACACAAAAAAAATTGCCATGAAATTTCATAATATTTCTTTCTCTTTGCATATAATATAGAATAGATATTATATATTATATATTACTTATTTATAATCCTAAAAATATTGCTATCTTTTAACAAAAGAGATATAGTTATCAATAATAATATTATTAGACAAAAATATTTATATTTTTATTTTCATCACTAAAAATGTAATTTATTATTGTTATTAATATATGCATTTATTACTTATGAGTTACATAATACATTTTCAGTACAATAAAAGATGAACACCCATGCCATATTATCTACAATGAATAAGGTGCATACTTCAAATTTTACAAAATTTCTCCTCGATGAGGTCAACATGCAACAAAAAGAAAACCAGTTGGCTTTTTCGAGTGTCATATTTTCATTAAAATTATTGTGTTAATTAAATTCTCCTTTAAGAATCCATGTCTTAAATTTGAATTCATTTGCACCTGTATCATCATTCTTAGGCTAAATACATTTCAATCTTTGATAAATTAGTGAATTATGTTTTGGATCCTTAATCAATATTTTTTTTTCCGTTGAGTTCTTAATAAAATAATATTTTGTTTTTCATCCTTATTTTGTTTTAGTTTTTTTACAATGATATTTTTTTTGTTTTTTTGTTCCTAAAATATATGGATCACTTGTTATTTATATTTTTTTATGTTCATCATTAAAAATGTTATTTATTGTTGTTATTAATATATGCATTTATTACTTATCAATACATTTTAATACGACAAAAGATGAACAATGCTCATGCCATATTATCCTCAATTACTTCCAATTTTACAAAAACTCTCATCGATGAGCTCAACATGCAACAAAACATTGCAGAAAACTAGTTGTCTTTTTTGAATGCCATATTTTCAATAAAAATTATTTATGTTAACCAAATTCTCCTTTAAGAATTCATGTCTTAAATTTGGATTCGTTGGCATCTGTATCATCATTCTTAGGCTAAATATATTTTCAGTATAGTCCTTGATAAATTAGTGGACTATGTATAGGATCCCTAATAATTCATTTTTTTAAGCTAAGTTCCTAATAAAATATTTTTTTTCTGTCCTTGTTATTTTATTTTTTATTCCTTTTACTATATTTTTTTTAGTCCCTAAAATATATAGATAATTTGTTATTTATACTTTTATGTTGATCACTAAAAATATTATTTATTATTATGGGTGTTCGCAGGTTGAATGAGATTGATTTTTGTCAAATTTAGGACTCAATCCAATCAAATTTGATCGGTTCGGTTTTCAGATTTTTTTTTGAAATCCAAAACCAACCCAACCCGTTCATGAACAATTTGGTTTGGTTCGGACCAACATGTTACCCATTTAAATTTGATTTTTTTTCTCTTAAAACTACTATTTTATACCATAATTGATCCAAATATCCAATATAATTAACACAGTAGGGTAAATAGTCATTTTAGTCATTGAATGTGTAGATACTTGACCAATTCATCCCCAAAAGATGAAAACTCAAATTGTAATCCTTGAAAGTGAAAAAAGTGCGACAAATTTATTAATTTTCATCCGTTACCATTAATGAAAGAGCATAGGTGACACAAAGGGACAAAAATGTCATATAAATGATTGTCAACATGGCTCTAGAATAGATTGGATCAAAATGTCAGTAAATTTCAATTTGACCAAAACATCAATAAGTTTCCATTGGACAAATTTGTCACATCCCAAATTTCGTTTTATTTAAGAATAAAATGCAATTTAGGGTAAATAGTCATTTTTGATCGTGAATGTGTAGAGTGTTGAAAAATTCGTTCTGAGAGATGAAAATTCAAATTTTAGTATATCCATTTAAATGCATTGCAAATTTGCTACAACCATTTGTTTGTCTTCCCAGATCATTGACACATTGTTAGAACATAATAGTATCATAAGATATTTTTGTCCAATGAAAATTTGTTAATATTTTGGTCCAATGAAAATTTACTAACATTTTAGTTCAATATATTCATCAACCATGTTGGTATGTGACATTTTTGTCCTTCTATGTCATGTAGGCTCTTTCATTAACGGTACATATTAATAAATTTGTCGCATTTTTTTCACTGCTTTCATTAACGGTAACAGATTAATGAATTTGTTGCATTTTTTTCACTTTCAGGGACTAAAATTTGAATTTTCATCTTTTGAGGATGAATTTGTCAATGGTTTACACATTCAGATAGGAAAGTGACTATTCATACTAACACAATATTATCAAATGTCTGAAAGAAGTAAAAATGATCCATTTATTACCATTAACATAATATTCTAAAATAGACTAATACAAATTAAAACAAAATATTCTTTAACGATATTTACTATAATAGTCTGAATCACAATTATTTCCTACAAGCTAATTTCTTGCAATAAACTTTGGTGCAACTAGATTTGTTATAACCCAATTTGCTGAAATAAATGAACAAAATATGATCCGTTAATATTATAAACATTTGCAGTTCCAACTCTTAGAGTCCAATATTAATAGTATTTAAAACCAAGTCAAACAACTCTAAAATTTTTAATCGATTTTGATCAGATCTATAGATCTAAACCCGTGACCTAACCCATACATGAACGATTTTGACCAGTTCGTTTCGATTTTGACCCAAATACATAAATGATCCAAGTCAAACTGTCCGAATCGGGTCAATTCGAGTTCACGGGTGACCCGTACTCGTAAACACCCTTATTTATTATTGTTATATATGCATTTATTACTTACCAATACATTTTTAATACAACAAAAGATAAACAATGCCCATGCCATATTATCCGCATGCAATGAATAAAGAGCATACTTTCAATTTTACAAAAACTTCCCTTGGTGAGCTCAACATGCAACAAAACATTTTAGAAAACTAGTTGGCTTTTTTGAATGCCGTATTTTTATTAAAATTTTTATATTAATCAAATTCTCCTTTAAGCATCCTGTATCATAATCCTTAGGCTAAATATATTTTCGATTCCTAATAAATTAGCGAATTATATTTTGGATCCTTAATAAATATTTTTTTGCGTTGAGTTTCTAATAAAACAAAAAAAAAATTGTTCTTGTTATTTTCTTTTTTAGTCCTTCTACTAAATCTTTTCTCCACTAAAATATATAGATCATTATTATGTATATTTTTTATGTTCATCACTAAAAATGTTATTTATTATTGTTATTAATATATGCATTTATTAGTTATCAGTTACGAAATACATTTTTAATAAGACAAAAGGTGAATAAGGCACATGCCGTAATATCTGTTGTTAATAAGGAGCACACTTCCAATTTTACAAAAATTGTCATCAATGAACATGCATCAAAACATTGCAAAAAAACAAGTTGCCTTTTTTGCATACCATATTTTCATTAGAACAATTATGTTAATCAAATTCCTTCTTTAAGAATCAATGTCTTAAATTTGGATTCAATTTCACATATATCATCATCCTTAGACTAAATATATTTTTGGTCCCTAATAAATTAGTGAACTATATTTTGGATTCCTAATAAATATTTTTTTTTCATTGACTTCATTATAAAACAAAGTTATGTTTTTTGTCCTTGTTATTTTACTTTAGTTCTTGTCTCACTTTGTTACACAGTTCACAACCAGTCGACCTAATAACCTATATATGGTGACATTAATCAACATATGATAGGAGAAGAAGGAACATCTTCAAACCTTCATGGAACAGTTCAGAATATAGCCTTAAACATGTGAAACTTGGACCTTAACAGTTGCTTTGCATAATTTAATAACTGCCCTCAGGCTGAGACCTTTTGTTAATAGCCTTTGCAAAAAAATAGCATTTAACATGGATGAACTCTGACGGAGAGTGGCAAAGTACATGAAAATGAAAGAATTAGTCGAATACAAGAATGAAGTCGAGTTGAGGCAACCTACAAAAATAAGGAATCAAACAAGCCAAGCTTTACCAAAGCAAGGGATGAACGACGAAGGAATCGATCACCCAGAGAAACCCGCTACATGGACTACACCCCTTTCATTGCGAGTAAATCCCACATCTTGGACCAAGCCTTGGCCATTGAGATATTAACAATGTAAGAAAGAGCTAATACTTCACCTAAGGCTGATTTTTGTAAACGTTGTCGATGTAACCAAAATCGAGGACACTCAACTGAAGAGTGTGGTGCCCTAAAAGATAAGATTGAGGATCTCATCAAACTAGGACATATGAAGGATTTTATTCACAAGCCTCAATCCTATCGCCCATACAACAACTATCAATAAGACCAAGACAAAGGAAGGGAGCGAGATTGTAACCATCATTCACAGATTGAGAAGCATAGAAGTCAGTCCAAAGAACCTAATTTTAATTATGGGCACAATCACTATGAAAATGACTCCTTCTTTAGTTGCCTTGCAAGGTGGTCCTTGCTGATTCACTTGAGATTCCACGTGCCCCGTGCTACTCGAGTCAGAGCATAAGTTAGTGATGCTTTTAGTTGCTATTGAATTCCACACACACAGTAATATATTTTATATTATTAAATTGATATAGTTAATTTTTTTGATTAATTCCATATTGATTTTATTTATGCATAAAATAAATAAATAAATATATGTAAAATAATTATAATTTTAGATTAAGTCAAACGAAGAGTTGGACTGACTTGTTTTCGAGTTTAAATTGAGTCGAGTCGAGCTGAATCCAGCTCGACTCATTTCTAGCCAGCCCTATTTAGAACTAGGCATGGTAGCGGGACCCGAACCCGTGGGTACTCGCTCGAATCTGCCTAGATTTTAATGAGGAAAAATCGAGTTTATCGGGTTCTGGCTTTTCCCGATAGCTAAAAGCGGGGGCGGGGGCGAGTATGAGATTACTGATACCCACCCCGCACCCGCACCCGCCCCGTAATAAATAATATTAAAAAATAAAAAAGATATATTATTTTGTATTTTTTTTAATTGAATTGATTGATTTTGTTTTGTTATTTTTAAATTATGATCCCATATTTTAAATGTGGGTTTATTATTATTTTTTTGTTACGTAATTAGTCTTTTCGTCTGATTTTTTAATAAAAAAAGCTATATTATTTTTTATTTTTTTGAAATTTTAATCAAATAGTGGGGGCGGGACGATGATGAGTTTTAAAACCCGACGGAGATCAGGGAGTGATTTTTGAGTGGGGGGGGGGGACAGGGAATGCAATACCCGTCCCCACCCCGCCCAGTTGCCATGCCTATTTGGAACCAAATTGATAGTATTACCAAATTTTATCAAACCAATATGGAAGAGGTATGAGTCGATTTTTAAAAATTGGTTTTCATTAAAAAAAACTAAAAATCAAAGGCTAATTTCTTAAAGTACTAAGATCCATTTAGAGCATGTTTGTGACATTAACAACTAAAAATTCTCAATTCTAGCTATTTTCAAAGAAAAGAGTTTATTTGAAAAATAACCAACGTGTTTGAGATATTTGTTGAATATTACTAACCTTTTTTTCCCTAAAAATTTTCACATGAAACTTTATAACTATTTACCAATGATAATTTTCTTCTAAAATACATTATGCCCAAATTACTTTGAATTTCTCAATGTTATTTTCCTTTCAATTTCATACTTACATTATTTTATTTTCATAATTTATTATTTAAAAATGATCTTTTCTATACACAAACAAAACTTATCTTAAAACAACATTTTTTTCTTAACTATACAATTGGTCCTTTAATTATATTTTAATATTCAATTTAGTCCCTCATTATTAAAAAGTTCAATTTTGGTCTCTCAATTGTTTAAAATGAAACAATATATCTTATTTTGTTAGATATGTTAATTATTTGAGAAAATCTATACCTTTTGTATTGGTTATCAAGATAGCATATGTAAAATGTTTATTTTAAAGCGGTTGCTTAACAACCGATGCAAAAGAATGTCCTGAAATTTAATTTTTTGTCATTAAATATAATGTTTTACATGAATTATATCGATAATCAATGCAAAAAAAATACTATTTTCGGTCAAATAATTAACGGATATAACAGCAATATTTTATTTTAAATAATTAACGGATAAATGCAAAAAAAAATACTATTTTCGAACAAATAATTAACGGATATAACGGAAATATTTTATTTTAAATAATTAAGAGATCAAATTAAATTTTTTAATAATTGAGGAAACAAATTAAATCTTAAAGTATAATTAAGAGGTCAGCTCTATAATTAGTTTTTTTTGTTAATAGTTATTAATTATTCTCCTAAAAAGACAAGGGATCAAATTATATTTTTCGTATGTGTCCCCGGCAAACTCTTGCATATGTTTTTCCACAACTAGAGTTTGCAAACAGACAAAAATATTGCTATTGGATTTTACTTAATTATTATATTTATTATTTGAAATGAAAAATGATATTGCTATGATATGGATAAACCCTTTTCATAAACCCCGAAATCCCGAAATGAACCCCAGAATCTAGCAATGGAACTCACTATCCGACACCACCCCAACCCTCTTCTCGTTTCCTCACCACCACCACTCTCTCGAAACCCCAACGTCTTCACCTTAATCGAGCCGCGCCGCCGCAGAAAGCTCCGGTTTCGGGTCTCGGCCGCCGCGGAGCCCGATAGGCCGTCATGGTCGCAATCGCTGCGGCACGGGTCGCGGCGGTTTTGGGGCAAGTTTGGGGAAATGGTGAAGAAGGAGACGGGTCTCGGCTTCGAAAACGGGAGTGTGAAGAAACTTGGCGAGTTTGTGAACGGAGATGAATTGCGAAGGTTGGGGACTGATTGGGTTTCTCGGTTTGTCGATTGGAATCGTTGGGAACTGTGGAAGGTAACCATGCATTCGATTGCTGTGTTTTGATTGTGTTGTTAATTAATTTCATTTCATGTTTTTTTAATTGTGTTGTTAATTTCATGTTTTTGTTGTCACTTGTGAGTGTGGGAATGTTGTAATGGTAGGTTAAATTAGTTTTTTGTTCCTCTAATTTATTTTTTTGATTCAATTATGGTCCTATAGTTTTGTTGGAGTTCAACTTGGTCCTCCCGTCAAAATTGGATCAATGGTGGTTAAATCACATTTCCTAACACTATCAGTTTAATTTAGACAAAAGGACCAAATTGAATTAGTTTTAAAAATTTGAAGACCTAATTGAATCAGAAAAAAATTAGAAGGCCAAATTGAACTTAAATAATGAATTAGAGGACCAAAACACTAATTTAATATTTATTTTATGGTTTTACTGGAGTAGCTGAGGGCGAACCCTGACACTGCTGTAAAGTTGTGTCTTGGTGACTTGTTGGTCATAATTAAATTGCGAACTTGTGACTTTTCTCCCCCTTTCCTTCTTTCTTTCTTAACCACCCAACCAACCTTTGAGTGAGAGCAAAATCTGATTTCTACATTGGATGATGTTTTCCAATTTTAAATTTCCTGTTCCCTAATAATGCAACTTTTTTGTAATTATAAGTGAAAATTGAAAATGTTTCCTTAAACCAAACAGATTGAGGTAGAGTCAAATCTAATTTCCACATTCAAGTGCAACATAAGAGTGGCTGGTCAAAATTTTGTGGCAGTGCCTGCATTTCAAAGGCATTTCTTTTCCACTTGATAAGATAGGACAGGATTGCTCAAAGTTTTCATATACCTTATGCTTTTGTTCTCTTCTGCTGGTATTTAATATTATTTGGTTCTGCAAGATTGTGTTTGTTTGATCAGTGGCGTTGGGTTAACAACTATTTTGACATTCATGTGTTTTTCTTTCTTTTAGAACCATTTCTGTCTAGCTAACATTTTGATTACAAGAAATGTATCTAATGTCAGCACTTTTGGACAGCATTGTAAAACATGGACTGATTGCTTTATTCATAAAATGGGCTTCAGTTATATTTGTTATTATACTGTATTATTTTCTTTTTAATATAAGCTAAAACAAATTTGCTTATTCTTTTTCCAGAATATCAAGGATTGGGAACCTAAGCGAATTGGTGCATTGGTTCTTTACATTTTTGTTGTGGCATTTGCTTGTAGAGGAGTATATGTAACAATTCAAGCACCTTTCCTAAATCGCCAGAAAAAAGAATTGACAGAAGCTTACATGGAAGCGTTAATTCCTGAACCATCCCCTACCAACGTTAAAAGGTAAATCAATCCTCCTTTATTAACACATGCTTTGGAGTTTGGACACGCATGCTCTTGTTATATATACTTTTGGCATATCTAATTGGTATAGTCATAATTCTCTTAGAAGTTTAATAGTTGACTTCTCAAATTTTATTTCTTATGAACAAATAATATTCTTTCACCAGTTTCGTACTAATATAAGATTGACTTAAAATATGTTTTTGATCCCTGATATATACCCGAATTTTGCATTTGATCACTAATAATTTTTTCCTTTGCGGTAGGCCTCTAATATTTTAAAAGTTTTGTGAGAGGTCCCTGTCGTTAAAAGGGATCCATTAACTGCTGAGTGGCCATTAACTTGATATGTCGGCAAGTTACCTATGATGCCATGTCGGATTAAATGTGGCATGTAAGCTGATCACTGTTGTCTGACATGGCATCATATTTTAATTAAATTAAAATTAAACTAAAACGAAAAAAATAGAAGATTAGGAATCCTTATATGAAAATTTTGTTGTTTGAGAATAGAAGGAGGCTTGTGTCTTCTGTGTTTTCTTCCCGCATTGGTTATCGATCATGATAGAGAAGAGGAGTATGACGGTCTAAGATTTGCAGTGGTGTACCTCTGTATAGATGATAGATTCAAAATCAAAATCAGAATCAATGGGATCACAAGTCCAAATCAAAATCAGATATGAAACCTACAACAAACCCAACAACAATTCCTCCTCAGCTCTTTATCGGTGGTGGCATTTGTCCAACCCTAAACCCCAAATCAAATTGAAGCTCCAGATCTCGATCCAAACACATCACATTCCCAATCTTCGATGTGAAGGACTTCGATTCAAATTGCATTTCGATTACCTATGATGTGATTCTTGCAATTTTGGAAGCGGAGCAAGCTGGTAGCGAAGCACGGCGGTGGTTGCCTTTCCTCCTCCTTCTTCGCGCAATGCAATATTTGACGCCCATGACGTTCTCGGATTCGAGCTTCATTTGAGGTTGGACAGCGGTGGAGGGCGAATCATAATCTTTCGTTGACGTTCCCTTACTTGCTGCACCTCCTTGCATCTGCTTCAGAGGCCTTCCATCTGAGAGGATTGGGAAGATAAATGATATAGTAGAAGAAATATGAGTGGCGAATTTGATTGAGGTTAGGGAAGCAAACTAATGGGTATAATGGTGGGATATATCATTAGGCAACATTTTTTAAGAAGCAAATCGTTAACCCTAATCCCCTTTTGTGGTGAATATTGATAGGACGTGTGAGAAGAAGAGAGGAAATCACGATTGTGTTCTGAAGCAAAGCACAATGCCCTTTATGTATTAGCAAAAAACAACGTTGTAACCTCCTTCTCCCTCCCTCTTAATCTTAATTTAAATTTTTATCCTAAATAATATTTGCTAATTATTTTTTAAAAATAAAAAATCTATTTCCTACGTGGAATCCCAACTCAAACATAGAGTACACGTGACATTGCAGGTAGCTTGCCGACGTGTCGAGTTAACAGCCACATCAGCAGTTAATGGATCCTTTCTAACAATAGGGACCTCGCACAAAACTTTTCAAATATTAGGGACCTATCCCAAAGGAAAAATTTATTAGGGACCAAATGCAAAATTAGGGTATATATTAGGGATCAAAAGCATATTTAAGCCTATAAGATTTTAATCAATTGAATGAAAAAAAATTGCTATCCTGCGAGAAAGTAGACTTTTCATTCATTATAACTAGTCAATGATGGCAATTGAAGCCTATCCTATACACTGGCTTACTGAACTACAGGCTTGCTTCTGTTAAGAGGTCTTGCATTGGCTAGGAAGACACCTAGAATACTCCTTATAAGACTTAGGCAATTCTCCCCCCCCGTGCAAGCTTTTGGGAGTGAGTTTGGGCCATTGAATTTCTTATATTTTCTATCAACAAAAAATTTGTCTCAGCTTTAGGTTGCATCTACCTTTGAATCACTTTTTTTTTTTTTTTGATCGGCAAAGATAAATATATTCATATATAGGTATGGTAAAAGAGTACAAGTATAACACAAAAAGAAGGCCCATCAGCTAACATGACGGAAATTTGGCAGCCTAATACAAGGAAACAAGCCTGAATTAGGGTGCCAAAGATCAAACTAAGGGCATGCTCCCATCCAGGCCAAAACAAAATAAACACAGGCACTAGGCCCCATCTACATACAAAAAACCCTCTCTAATATGACTAGACCATTGTTGAAAGGAGTATTGAAACCTTTCTCCAAGTTAACAAGCCAAGACCAGCAAAAGAAAAGTGCATCTTCCATCAATTTCGTGCCATTGAAACTTTCATTATGAAAGACAATCCGATTGCAGTGATACCAGATGCACCAAGTCACAGCTAACCACCAAATCTTCCATCTTTGGATTCTAAGGCCCTTGAAGCAGCAGAAATCATGTTGTAAGAAATGATCAGTAGGATTAATCGGGGATACCCCCTGCATATTAATCCACTCCATAGACTCCCACCACAGCGGCATAACTTTGTGACAGCTAAAAAACACATGTGAAGCCTCCTCAACAGCACTATTACAAAAAGGGCAGCTGCCATCATCGAAATTAATATTTCTCCTAATCAAATTCCTCTTTGTGGGCAGTCGGTCTTTCAAGAGCCTCCACGCGAAACATGAGACCTTACCTGGGACCTTTAGCTTCCAAAGATCATAGTACTCTTCCAACTTGGCCTGGGTATCCAGCACCCTACTCAACATCTTGTAAGTGCTTCCCACCGTATAAACATGACTCAAGTCCCCCTTCCACCTCCATAAGTCCTGCTGTTGGGCACTTACTGACAAGCCCTGAATTTCGTCTATGAAATTAATTGCTGCTGCTACTTCTCCTTCCATAAAGCTTCTACGCCATGTAAGCGACCACTCCCAACCTGCATGTGAATGAAAACCCAGCTGCTGAATGTAGTGAATGAAAACCCTTCTACCTTTGAATCACTATATGAGTATTTCCTTGCTTATCATCTTGACATTGTCCTTAAAATCCCTAAAAACTCCATTGCCAAAATTTTCCACCACCCACATCCTGCCATTAAAGTTCAACCATTTTCAGGCCTATTTGAAGCCTAAACAATGAAACCATTTTCATGTTACTGACGTTAAATTCAGAGGTGGTATGCTTGGTGGATAGCATTGACATGGAGCATTTGGTTTCATCGTAACAGGATTTTTTCCATAATGAAAACTTTAATGGATCTAAGCTGTTGGAGGATGCTTTATTCTTTTGTTGGTCTTGGTTAGCTAATTTGGAGAAAGGATTTAATATACCTTCCATCATTGGTCTAGCCATATTAGAGATGGGTTCTGTAAGTAGGGGAGGTATTATTTTGTGGTCCCTTTTGTTCTCTAGCCTTCAGGTGAGCTTACTATTAGGTTGACCTTTGGCATCCTAATTTGGGCTGTTACCATGTATTAGGTTGCCAAAGTTCTGGTAGGATCCCTGGGGGTGTATTTCTTTCTCAGTACTACTTGTACTCATCTTTTATATATATATATATATATATATATATATATATATATATATATAATGTATTATCTTTGCTGATAAAAAAAAATGTTGCGAACTGTTTAGTGTGTTGAAATTTGAATCTGTTTAGCCAAGTTTTTATTTAATTTATTTGATTGCAGATTTAAAAAGGGAATGTGGAAGAAGACAATGCCGAAAGGCCTGAAAATGAAAAAGCTTATTGAAAGACCTGATGGAACACTTGTTCATGATACTTCTTATGTTGGAGAGGATGCATGGGAGGATGATCGAGAGGCTCCCGAGGAGCGTGTAAAACAAATTATAGAGGATGATGAAAGGTTAAACAAAGAAGAGAAGAAAGAGTTAACAAAAGGCTTGGGCATTTCAGGTTATCTTTGTGTTTTTTGGTTCTTTTACTCGTTTACTTTCCATTTAAATTTGTTCTTTCTTTCTTTTTTATTTTTTTTGGGTATATTGAGAAGTTGTTCCGATGACTTGAGAAATAATATTGCAGAACTTGATGTTTCATTTGATTACTGCTTTATTTATTTCATGGTGTCTTCTGAATTGAAATAAGATAATACCAATAAATGTGTATGTGACATGTATTGGATTATCAATATCAATGTCTTTCATGCCGTTTGATTTTGGGTGTGTTTGGATAAATAGTTTAGTTAAGCACCTATTCAGTAGGCTCTTATCAAGTAAGAGCTTATTCATAGACTTGACTGTGAAGCTTACTGGAATAATTTAAAAATAACTTATTTTGATAGGCTTCTGCTGGAGGCTTGCTAAAATAAGCTGAAAAGCTTATAGAAATGTCATAAGCTACTTTCATAAATGCCCACTTTTTGTATACAAAACATAAACTGCTACTTGTATGTACTTTTTTTTTTCCCTATCCCAAAAAAAGTAAATTATGAGAGACATCTGTAGCAAAAAATCTTAAATTCTGAAGAATAATAATGATAGGAAATTGTGGATTGGGGGTGGGGGGACAGACAACTGGAAAATGATTTTTTTGAGGAGATAGTCAGCATCAAGTCCTACAAAGTGTGACTGGAGAATAGAAGCAACTAGCGATTGGGAGTTAGCAAAACTATTGGGATTAAACTGCTATAATCAGGCAGAAATGGTGAACAAAATGTCATCCATGGAAGAAAGAGACACGGGTGAGGTTCAGAGGTTGGGTAATAGTGAAGGTGATTGATGAAGGTTTTATCTTACAACATAAGGGGGTTGGGGAGGGGGGTTAAGTGGACTGCAATCAGAAATTTGGTGGTAAAAGAAAGGGTGGATATGTTATGTGTGCAGGAGACTAAGAAAGAAGTTATTGATTTTTTTTTTTTTCAGCAAAGATAATATATATATATATATGTAAGGGAGAACATACAAGTATAACAAATACACAAATACATCCTATCAATCACACAGACAGAACTAAAGCTGTCTAAAACATGCAGAGGGCATGGAAAAGACACCCAAAGTTCTCTCTGAAGATAGGCACACCTCCCTCCAAAAAACCACTACTACACCCTCCCAATAGTGCAGAAGCCTGCCTTAATATTACTAGACCAAAAAGGAAAAGGGATACAGAATCCCTTCTCAAGGTTAGATAACCAGGACCAACAAAAAAAATATAGCTTCGTCCATCAACTTTTGGCCATTGAAGCTAGCCCCATTGAACACAATCCGATTTCTGTGATACCAGATGCACCAAGTCAGTGCTATCCACCAGGTCTGCCACCTGTGGATAAGGATATCGTTGTGACCACAATAAACATGCTGAAGGAAGTGTTCTTTTGGGGTTATTGGGAGTACCCCTTGAACGTTTATCCAGTTCAAGGATTCCCACCACAGCGGCATTACTTTGGGGCAGCTGAAGAAAACATGTGATGCATCCTCTTCAACAACTTGACAGAAAGGACATCTGATGTCAACTAGTTGTACATTCCTTCTATTTAGGTTCTTCTTAGTGGGTAACCTATCTCTCAGCAGCCTCCATGCGAAGCATGATGCTTTACAAGGGATTTTCAACTTCCACATTTCTTTGAATACCTCCTGCTGATTCTGTATACTTACCTCCTTATTTAACAGACGATATGCACTTCCCACTAAGTATTTCCCACTCAGATCTTCCTCCCATCTCCAAGAATCTTGCAGCTGATGTTGTGGCTGTATATCCTGTACCTCTTCAATGAATTTGATAGCTGTTGCTATCTCTCCCTCCATAAAGCTCCTTCTCCACCTAAATCTCCATTCCCAGCCTGCATGAGACATAGTTCCCATCTGTTGAACACTGTTTTGCTGTTGCTGTGAAATTAGGAACAGTCTAGGATATTTCGCCTTCAAAGTGATTCCAGCCTCCTTCCAATCATCCTCCCAAAACAGTACCCTAGCTCCACTACCTAGTTGCCATCTAACATGATTTCTGAACCAGCCCTCCTCTTCTTGTGAATTACAAATGCTGCTCAAATCCTTCCACCAAATAGACTCACACCCATGACTTGTTGATACGTCCAACGACCTCCAACCTCCGTACTTAGAATCCAACACTTGTGCCCACAATTCCCCAGTGTTATGGAAGAGGTTCCATCTCCACTTTCCAAGCAAAGCCATATTAAACTTCACAAGATCCTTAATTCCCAAACCACCTTTTTCCTTTGGTTGACAAACATCGGACCAACTCACCCAAGCTATCTTCTCCACATCATCACCACCCCCCCATAAAAATCTTCTCTGCAACTTCACCAGCTTATCCACCACCTTCTTAGGTATCCTGAAAAAAGAAAAAAGGAATATAGGGAGAAAGAAGTTATTGATAGTAGGGTATGTCAAGCCCTGTGGGGAGATTCTGACAGCAACTGGGAATTTCTGCCAGCAAATAATAGAGCTGGTGGTCTATTGTGCATTCGGAATGAGGTGTCTTTCAAATTAGTAAACAAGGTGCTAGGTTGTGGGTTTATATACTTGGAAGGGACATGGGTTGAGGATGGAAGCAAAGTTATAATTGTGAATGTATACTCACCATGTGAGGCATCTTTGAAAAGGAGCTTATGGGAAGAAATAAGGCAGCTGAGACATGAAAACATGGGGTGTTTATGGTGTATAATTGGAGATTTCAATAATATTAGAAGACCTTCAGAAAGAATGGGGATTTGTCTGAGATTTCAGGATGAAGGAATTGTGAAGGACTTCAATGACTGGATAGCAGACCTAGAGATTGGCGATGTGCCCTGTGTTGGGCATAAATTCACATGGTACAGACCAAATGGGACTGCTAAAAGCAGACTGGACAGAGCTCTGGTATCAGCTGAATGGCTCGCCAAATGGCAGGGTACTACTCAGATTAATATGGATCGAAATTTTTCTGACCATTGTCCTATTTTGCTGAGATCTATTTTCGTTGATTGGGGTCTGAAGCCATTTTGGGTTTTGGACTGTCGGTCTCATGACAAATCCTTCAGGAAGGTTGTAAGTGAAAGCTGGAATTCAAATCAGGTTACTGGCTGGGGGGGATATGTTTTAAAAGAAAAGATCAAGTGTCTGAAACAGAACCTTAAAGCCTGGAATAAATCCCACTTCGGTGACATTCAGCAGAACTTTAAAAAAAAGATGGAGCTTAATAAACTGGAATCAGAAGGTGATGATAGACAATTGAATGATGATGAGATCAAGAGAAGAAAACAGCTGTAGGAGGAATTGTGGGCTGCAGCACAATGAAATGCTTCAATCCTAAGACAAAAAGCTAGGACTAGATGGATCAAGGACGGGAACTGCAATTCCAAGTTCTTTCACCTGACAGTAAGTTGGAAATGCAGAAATAACATGATAAGAGGGATGTTTGTTGATGGCTGCTGGCTTGAGGAACCAACCAGGATTAAAGAAGAAATTAGAATATTCTTCAAGAGGAGATTTGAAGAACTGGTGTGGGAGAGACCTAATTTAGATGGGCTCAAATTTAAGGCCTTGGAACAGCAACATAATGATATGCTGATGGCACGTTTTGATGTGAAAGAGGTGAGGGATGCGGTATGGGATTGTGGTAGCGAAAAAGAGCCCTGGGCTAGATGGACTTAACTTCAAATTCATCAAAGAGTTCTGGGACATCATCAAATCTAACTTTCTCCGTTTCATGGATGAATTCTATGTAAATGGAATATTCCCAAAGGGTGGTAATGCATCATTTCTAACACTGATTCCTAAGGGTCATGATCCTCAGGGTTTGAATGATTATAGGCCTATTCACTAATAGGATGTGTGTATAAAATTGTGGCTAAGGTGCTCTCTACATGATTGAAGAAGGTGTTGCCTTTTCTCATTGATCGTCGACAATCTGCTTTTATTGAAGGGAGGCACTTGTTGCGAGTTTGCTTATAGCAAATGAGGTGGTTGATGAGGCGAAAAGGAATAATAGAAGCTGCCTAGTTTTCAAAGTCGCTTATGAAAAGGCATATGACTCAGTGAGCTGGGGTTTTCTTTCATACATGATGAAGCGGATGGGGTTCTGCTCCAAGTGGAATAGTTGGATTGAAGGCTGCTTGAAATCTGCATCTATTTCCATACTGGTTAATGGGAGCCCAACTGCTGAGCTCTCTCCCCAATGAGGACTTAGACAAGGAGATCCTCTTGCCCCATTCTTGTTCAACATTGTAGCTGAGGGCTTAACTGGATTGATGAGAGAAGCACAACAAAAGAACTTGTTTGATGGCTATAGGGTTGGGAAGAAAAATGTGGATATAAGCATACTACAATATGCAGATGATACCATTATCTTCGGGACAGCGTCAGTGAAAAATGTTAGAGCAATTAAGGTGATGTTGAGAAGCTTTGAATTGGTGTCTGGTTTGAAAATAAATTTTGCTAAGAGTAGATTTGGGGTGTTTGGAATGAATGAACGGTAGATTAACAATGCTGCCACTTACCTAAATTGTAGAGTGTTGACGGTACCCTTTTCATATTTGGGTGTTCCTATTGGGGCAAACCCAAGACGTTCTGAGACATGGGATTCCTTAGTCAAGAAATGTGAGCGAAAATTGTCTAAGTGGAAACAAAAATACCTCTCTTTTGGGGGAAGGGTGACTTTAATAAAGTCAGCCTTGAACTCGATCCCCATCTTTTTTTTGTTTTTTTTTCAGGGCGCCTAAGAAGGTGATATCTAGACTGGTGAGGCTTCAAAGGAGGTTTTTGTGGGGAGGAAGTATTGATAAAAAAAAGATTGTTTGGGTAAGCTGGGCTTTGGTTTGCCAACCAAAGGAGTTAGGGGTTTTGGGAATCAAGGACTTAACGAAGTTTAATCATGCCTTACTTGGGAAATGGTGTTGGAATATGTTTCATCATCATGATGAATTGTGGGCACAACTGCTGCACTCAAAATATGGTGGTTGGAGGAATCTGGAAGACTTTAGAAGGTCTGTAAGTGAATCTATTTGGTGGAGGGACCTCAGCTTAATATGTAACCTGAATGAGGAGGGGAGTTGGTTCAAAAAAGAGACAAGATGGAATTTGGGTTGTGGTTCGAAGGGGTTGTTTTGGGAAGATGGTTGGCTGGAAGATGGGTGTCATTGAAGGAGAAGTACCCAAGATTGTACCTGAATTTGGGTTGTGGTTCAAAGGGGTTGTTTTGATTTCTTTTGTATGTTCCTATAGCAGCACATCTTGTACTGTTCCTTTTTTCATATATATAATATATTAATTTTGCTGATCAAAAAAAAAAAAACAACAACACTATCTCCAACATATGGGTATTTCAACACAATCCGGATGGGAATGGCAGCTACGATGGAGAAGATTTTTTATGGAGGGTGAGGTAGAATCAGCTGTAAAGTTTTTAGAAGATATACAAGACTTGGCTTTACAAGCACAGCAACAAGATACTTGGAGGTGGGAGGCTGATTCGAGTGGAAAATATACAGTGGGGAGTGCTTATAGGTTTTTGGACAGGGAAGTGACACTCCAAAACCAGGATGATGTGTTCAGGGCTATATGGAAAATAAAAATCCCTAGTAAATTCTCAAGCTTTGCTTGGAGATTGATTAGGGATAGATTTCCTACCAGGAAGAACTTAAGTAGAAGGAATTTGAAACTCAATGATGTCTACTGTCCTTTCTGCAGGATCTTTCATTAGGATGCGTCTCACTTATTCTTCAACAACATCAACATCAACAACATCTTTAACCCAAGTTAATTGGGGTCGGTGGTAGATGAACCCAATGATAGATCGGAAATAAAACAAAGAAAGAGAAAGGAAGATGGGAAGAAAAAGGGAAAATAAGACAAAAGAAAGGAAAAGTAAACTAAAATAAAAGAACATTTCCACCAGCATTCTTACTACTACTACAGTGGAATCAGTCTGCAGAGATGGCAGACTTGGTGGATAGCTTTGACCTGGACTATTTGGCACCATAGAAACAGAATCATCTTCCATAATGAGAGGTTTAACAGCCGTAAACTGATGGATGATGCACTATTTCTCTGCTTGATGTGGTTAAAGATTTTGGAGAAAGGATTTGACATTCCTTTTCATTACTGGTCTAGTAATATTGGGGAGGTTTTTGTATTCAGGGGAGGGTTTAGCTTTTAGTTTTTCTCTCCATTCATTTTTGGATGGGAGCATAGAAACCAGCCAGACCTTTGGCCTCTTAATTCATGTAGTATTCATGTATTAGGTTGCCACAGGTTTGCTATTTGGTGCTAGGTTGTTTTTGTAATAGTACTACTTGTACTGTGACTCTTTTATATATATATATATATATATATATATATATATTATATATATATATATATATATATCTATTTTTGCTGATAAAAAAAAAAAAGTTAAACGTACACAGTTATGTTTGGTCACCAAAATACAGAACGTGCTTACATAATAACATGGATAATTCATGTGCCTGTATACATTTCTCCTTTGCTATAAATTTATGTGTCTTTTTAATCATTGAACCCTCTAAAGGAACTAATGGGTAAATTGCCACGATATTTTGAATTGTGGTGCGTCAATTCTTGGGATGCAACTTATATATCTGTTGGGTAACTTCACTTACTGCCAATTTGTTTTGAGATGGAATCTAACATAAGATAGTGAAATCAAGAAGCTCTATTGTGAGTTTGATTTTATCTCAATATCTGTCTACTGGCCAACATAGTTTCCATCTTTTTAGTTCTTAACAACATACTTTTTTATGTTTCTAAGCAGGTGAAGTTTTTGTTGTTGTTGTTGTTGTAAGCAGGTGAAGTTCAAACTGAGGGCACATGGCGTGATAGACTTAATAAATGGAGAGAGATCCTTAGTAAAGAACGTTTTGCTGAGCAAGTGGATTCCTTAAATGCCAAATATGTAGTTGAATTTGACATGAAAGAGGTTGAAAATAGTCTTCGCAAGGATGTGGCAGAAAAGGTGACACCCACTCAGGGTACAAGGGCTTTGTGGATAGCTAAGAGATGGTGGCGCTATCGCCCTAAACTTCCTTACACTTATTTCCTCGACAAACTTGATAGTTCTGAGGTTAGTTCTATTTCTGTAAACAGAATTATATTGGGATGTATTTTCCCTTCTCCCTTTAAGAATATTCATATATCGTATTGCCACTAGTATGTACCTTATTATGTATAGTTTGGTATTGTTAGTTTCAAGGGAGCATATGTATATATATGAAGTATGAAATGAAAATATACCTTCTTAATAGGAAGGTGCTGTTTGTCATAGAGTCCAACCAATTTAACAGCCTCTGAAGTAACTACAAGTTAGTTGGAGATTACAGCTGGCTGAAGATACAGTCCTATATAATATGGCTTTACAAAGAAAGAACATATAAGTACAGAGTATTGAGTCATTAAGTACCAGAGCTAATCAAGTTCTAATTATATAACTTATTAACAACTTTTAACTTCAGTAATAACTATAGTTTTTTTTTTTTTTGATCAGCAAATCAAATATAATATATATATGAAACAGAAGTACAAGAGGTACTGTAAAGGAAAAACTAATTGGAAGGACTAAAAGAACTTTGGCAACCTAATACAAGATGAAAACTTGAATTAGGGTTGTTCACTAATAATCTAGCAAGTGCTGCATATGCTAATGAATCTTGACTACCATGATAATCTAGATCAAGACTAGTGTTTCGGGGGTTATCCCAGACTAGAAATGAAAAAACCAACTCACGGCAGGAAAATCGGCAAAAAAGATAGGACCGCCCCAGGATATGACTGGCACAAAAGCCAAACTGTCATGGTGGCTTGACCAAGAACATGGTGACTCGACCAAGAGCATAGGATCTCCAACGCAAATAAGGACGTGACACGTGGCACAAAGACCCTGTCTACAATTATTATAAATAAGAGAACAATCACCGAATGTAACCAACCAACTATGGTTATTTTAGCATAACACACATATACAAGAAACACTTTTGTCTGTTTCTCTCTCTACTCTCTCTAAATTATGAATCTTCTATACCTTGTGGCAAACTACATAGCAATGGGTAGTTTATGAACATCCTCTCCTAATCCTTAACCCTCCAAGGCGCCTTTTAAGGGCAAAACCATGAGATTCATACCAATGCCAAAGTGGACAATACCTTGGATGCTGTGACCCTAACGATGTAACGGACTTGAGGTTGGAACAACTAGTATTCTAGCAACACCTGTTAGAAATTGATACAAGACTTATTACAAATCTTTATGTAAAATGAGAGAAAATAAAGAGGGATAATTGACTGAAACTATGTATCAGAGTACACAGCGGATGCGTGTTTATATAGGATAATTACATTAATTATACATAAATAGAGGATATTATGTTTCCTCTAAATCAAAGATAATAATATCTCTATAAACTGTAATTAATTTTTTTTTTTTTGATCAGCAAAGATAATTATATATATATATATATATATATATATATATATAAAAATATCATAGTACAAGTAGTACCATTACAAAAAACACCTAGCACCAAAGACAAACCTGTGGCAACCTAATACATGAAAATTACATGAATTAAGGAGCCAAAGGTCTGGATGGAGTATAGGTTACCCCCAAAATGCAGGGGGAGAACTAGGTGGTAAACCCTCCCCTAATTACAATAGCCTCCCTCAAATTACTAGACCAAAAGTGGAAAGACTTATCAAATCCTATCTCCAAATTCTTAAGCCATGTCCAGCAAGTGAAGAGCGCCTCATCCATCAATTTAATAGTAGTGAAACTTTCATTGTGAAAGATAATACTGTTTCTGTGCCGCCAAATGGTCCAAGTCAAAGCTATCCACCATAAAAGCCATCTATGCGAGGTGATCCCGATACTATAAAAGAAACCAAATTGACTGAAGTGTTCTTTCGAATTTTCGGAGAAGACACCCGAAATATTTACCCACGACATAGATTCCCACCAAAGCGACTTGATTTTGTCGCAGCTAAAGAATAAGTGTGCAACCTCCTCTTCATTGTTCCCGCAAAAAGGACAATGGGTATCGTTGAGGTCTATATTTCTCCTGTTTAGGTTCATCTTCGTAGGTAGTCTGTCCCTAAGCAATCTCCAAGCAAAGCATGATGCTTTAGTGGGGATTTTGACTTTCCACAATTCTTTGAAGACTTCATCCTGCTCCACTACTGTCCCTGCCCTAAAAAAGGAACCTATACGCACTTCCCACTGAAAATATTCCACTCGGATCAGCCTGCCATTTCCACGAATCTTCCTGTTGTACTTGCAGATCACGGTCCTGTATATCTTCTAAAAATTTGACAGCTGATTCAACCTTCCCCTCCATGAAAGACCTTCTCCAACGAAGCTGCCACTCCCATCCTGAGTGTGATGGGATACCCATTTGCTGAATGTAATTCTGCTGTTGGTGAGATATGTGATATAGTCGTGGGTACTTCTCCTTCAGCGACAAACCTTCATTCCTCCATCCGTCCTCCCAAAACAACACCTTTGATCCACATCCCACACTCCAAGTTATCCCACTCATCAGCCCATTCCCCTCCCCATTCGAATTGCATGCCAGACTAAGGTCCCTCCACCAGATTGATTCTCTTCCAGACCTCCCAGAACCAACCAAGCTCCGCCACCCACCATATTTCGAATCCAACTGTAATTAATACTAGAATCAGAATATTAATTCTGATTTCCAACACTCCCCCTCAAGCTAAAGCTTAAGCTTGTTACAAGAAAATTTATTCCCAACAAGAAACATAAAACTGGAACTCCACTAAAAAGGACAATAGTTTGAATGACAACTTTGGGATGTTGGTGAAGTCGGGAAATATTGCTAGAAAGAGAGAGCTGGAATATTCATCAGCCTAAGAAAAGCAAGTTCCGACTTTCTTAAAACCATCATTGGGAAGCTTCAAACCAATACTTGAAGACGACTCGGGGAGCTTGATGAAATCGGGGAATATTGCTAGGAAGAGAGAGCTGGAATATCCAATAGCCTAAGAAAATTCAAAGCAAGTTCCAATCTTCTTAAAACTAAGATCTGGAAGCTTCAAACAAACAATGGAAACCCAAAATTATTTAAACTTGAAAAAAGAGAGGAAATAGTGGCAGAAACGCACAACCAGCGAAGCACAAAAGTCACTGAGAAACACACTGGAAAAGTACAGTGACAGAGAAGCAATCCGAAAGTTTTTCACTGGAAAATGAGCAAAGAGCTGAAGGTGGTTGACGGAAAACACGCTGAAAAAGGATGGCAGCAGGATAGGCGACTGAAAAGTTCTTCACAACAACACAAAACACGTAAAAAAATGGACTGCACAGTGCCCATAATCGAAAACCAAACAGCACCTAAAAAGGTACAAAACAAAGATGCAAAAACGGAGTTTTTGCCCAAAACAAGTCCGATGGAGATGAAACTTTAGGGACGGAGTCGTGTTGGGTAGGCGACCTTGTCGTTGAAACCGCGGCCAGAAAAGGTGCTGGATGTGTGCTGTTACGCTCCAGCGGGTGAAGCTGTTTGGCTGGTATAGGAAACACACGTGACAGTGTCTGATGTCAGATGGGGATGCCATCGATGACGTTGGGTAGATCGGCACCAGGCGCTCTTGTTGGTGCGTTTGTGGGCTGAAAAGTTTGCTGAAGAGATGGTGGCTGCCGGAAAATGATGCAGAGTTCACCGTAAAAGTGAGGCGAGTAGAAGGGCTCACTGGAAGAAGGGCAAGGAGAGAAAGGACTCACCCGGGGATAGTGGCTCCCCGGTGGTGGACGATTTTTGTTATTCCCTCAACTTGACTTTAGATACTATGTAAAATGAGAGAAAATAAAGAGGGATAATTGACTGAAACTGTGTATCAAAGTACACAATGGATGCATGGTTGTATAGGATAATTACATTAATCATACATAAATAGAGGATATTCATTTTCCTCTAAATCAAAGATACTAATATCCCTATAAACTGTAATTAATACTAGAATCAGAATATTAATTCTTATTTCCAACACTTTACAACATATGAATGTAAAAGGTTAGTGACTAATGTAACTGATACAATCCTGTTTAATGAAGATTCACGTAGTTGACCATACATTTCTACTGCATTTTTATCTTCTTGATGTTTGGTTAGATGATGGGAAATGCAATTTTTGGAATCAAATTAGTAGTTATAATGGCTGACTATAAATATGAATGTTGTAGTCTCTGTTTTCTAATTATCATGTGAACAGTGAACTCCCTATGTATTATCATATTATATGCGCATCAAATTTTTGACAAGTTCGGTTAGGTGGCAGTTGCTGAGCTATATTCTTTTGGACAGGTAGCAGCCGTTGTCTTTACTGAAGACTTGAAAAGATTGTATGTGACGATGAAAGAAGGTTTTCCATTGGAATTTGTTGTAAGTTACCTAACAATTGTTATTGCTGATCAGAAATCTCAAATCTCTCTCCAAGGTTCTCCGGATGGTGTCCCTTCAGGGACATATGATTGATTAACATAGCTCTTATTTGGTAGGTTGATATCCCTCTTGATCCGTATATGTTTGAGATTATTACAAGTTCTGGAGTTGAAGTAGATCTCCTTCAGAAGCAACAGATCCATTATTTCATGAAGGTTGTGATTGCATTAGTACCTGGAATACTGATTCTCTGGCTTATAAGGGAATCTGTAATGCTTCTACACATTACTAACAAGAGGTTTCTTTACAAGAAGTATAATCAACTCTTTGATATGGCTCATGCAGAAAATTTCATTATGGTAAGCTTTTGATCTACTGTAATCTGTGGGAAAAACAGACCATAAAACAAAAATTATAGCATATAGTTGATTTTTTTTTTTTTTTACAATTTATAGTGAAAAGGAATTTCTTTTTAAAGGAAAAAGATATGTAAACTAACATTATTCTACTATTTTGATGGATCGATTGTTAGATTTAGTGTTCTTTTTTGGACAAGAGAGACACATGTTTACTTCAATAATCAATTACCGTAATAATGCTTTCCTCCCCTGAATTGTTAAAGGCTTATGTACAAATTGAACCCAGCATCTGCTTCTTATTTGGTAATTTATTTTATCTTGCTCCTTTTCTAGTGGTTTTTATTACTAGTTATGTTCCTCTATTTGTCAGCCAGTTGGAGATGTTGGTGAAACAAAATCAATGTACAAGGAAGTTGTGTTGGGGGGTGATGTCTGGGATCTTCTTGATGAGTTAATGATCTATATGGGAAATCCTATGCAATTCTACGAAAGGGATGTGCAGTTTGTTCGGGTAAAACATTTGATAATTTCATAGCCAGTTATCCTTCTGAGTGCTATGTTTAAGTGACATCGTACGAGGTAAGTTGTTTGCTGAGAAAGCTCATTGCAGGGTGTTCTACTCTCTGGACCTCCAGGAACTGGAAAAACACTTTTTGCCAGGACGCTTGCAAAAGAAAGTGGATTACCTTTTGTATTCGCTTCAGGTGCAGAATTCACTGATAGTGAAAAAAGTGGTGCAGCTAGGATCAATGAGATGTTTTCCATTGCTAGGAGAAATGTAAGCAACTAAACCATAGTTACTATTTTGAATATCTGAATTGTATATTCTAAATGCCTAAAGAGAATGTCCCCTTTGCTGTATATTTATAGTAATCAATGTTTAATTACAGTAATAATCGAATCCCTTAATTGCAGGGATAATAATCAAGCTAAATCAATTACATAAAAATAGTAACTAGGAAATTAAATCAATAACTTAAATAAGGAAACAATCCTAATGTAAATAAGGAAACAATCATATAAAATTATATCTTAACACATATCTCAACATTCCCCCTCAAGCTGGAGTGTATAGATCATATGCATCCAGCTTGGAACAAATGTAGGATGTCCTTGGCCCTCTTTTAGAAAAGGTAAGGAGAAGAGAGAAAATTAAGAGAGAGAACCGAGGTATTATTTCAGTGATCAAAAAGTTATCTGAGTTAGTTACAAAGAAGACATTTATAGACTTCTAACTATCTCTAACAGATCCTAACTAACTATAACAGATCCTAACTGCTTAACAGAAATAACAGCTGTACAGAGGAGGTACAGTTAGCAAAAGCTAACTACCTGTCACAAAGTGGTGCTGTTAGCAAAAGCTAACAGCCCTTACAATAACAACATGACACAGATTACACAGAGAGGTGCTGTTAGCAAAAGCTAATAGCCCTTACAAAACTGTTTGCACAGTTATATAAAAACATACTCTAATACCCTCTAAGTGACTTTGTAAAAATATCTAGTGGTGACTTTTACATAATTATCTTCTCATGCACAAAGTGACAACCAATTTCAATTTCGTTTGTGGAAGACCAATAATTATTCAAATTGAAGGCAAGACTTATGCATCAGAGACAATCATCAGGACTAGTGCTCCTAGGACATAAACCGGGCCAGTATGTCTGGGACAAAGACAAGGGCCAGTGCATCTGTGGGACATAGACAAGGACTAGTGAAACTGGGGCAAAGACAAGGGCCAGGGCATCTAGGACAAAGACGAGGCCAGTGCATGTGGGACAAAGATTAATAGATTCAGAGAAAAGGAAGAAAGAGAGAGAGAAGGAAAGGTGATTGTATTGATAAAATCAACCCAACTAACAGCAAATTAAAAGCTGTTTATATAGACAGTTACCCAACTGAAACTGTTAACTACCCTTGAGTTAGTTTGAAGCACAAAATGTCGCCGAAGTAGTGGCAGTTTGAAGCACAAAATGTAGAAAATGTCGTCGAAGCCCAGAAATGAAAATGATAGATGGAAAAGGTACGTTGAGTATAAAGGTCACTAGCATGTGGAAATAGGTAGCCTAAAGAAGGGAGACAAACGGAGGATAACGATTTTTCATTATTCCTCATCCTTGCTCTGATACCAACTTGAATATTTGAATTGTATATACTAAATGCCTAAAGAGAATGTCTCCTTGACTGTTTATTTACAGTAATCGATGTTTAATTATAGTAATAATCTAACCCCTTCATGTATTGGGCTGCCATAGTTCTGTTTTGTCTGTTGATAGGTTGTATATATTTCAGTACTACTTGTACTTTACTTTCCTCTTATATATATATATATATATATGTATATATATATATGTATATATATATTTGCTGATAAAAAAAAAGGAAACAATCCTTACATAAACAAGGAAACAATCATATCATAACGATATTTTAACACATATTAGTATCATATCTCAACAGATCCTTCCAAAGTCCAAACAATGCTTAAATGGCCAATTCCCCAAACCACGAAGGATGTTTGGGGATTTTTGGGACTCATGGGTTTTTACCATCGTTTTATCCACGACTATGGCAAGATCGCCCAACCCTTGACCATACTAACAAGAAGTATGACTTCTTTTTGTTGGGGGGGGGGGGGGAGAACGAGTTCAAGTTTTTGACCACCTTAAGCATTGCTTGGCATCATTCCCTGTTTTAGCCTTGCCAGATTTTTTCATCGAGTGTGATGCTTCTTGCTGTGGCATTGGAGCTGTCTTGATGCAAGACCACCAACAAATTTCCTATTTTAGTAAGGCCCTGTCCCATGGTACTCTATCCAAATCAGTGTTATAGGAGGAAATTATTGCTCTCGCTTTGTCTGTTCAACATTGGAGACACTACCTTCTTGAACACAGCTTCAAAGTCTATACTGGTCATAAAAGTCTTCGGCACTTGCTACAGCAACGTCTCATAACCACACACCAGCAATGTTGGGATGATTTCGGTTTGTCCTTATTGGGATGATTTCCCCAAACTCCGAGCGGAGGTGAGTAATGATCCTGTTCTGAACTGCATCAAGGAGACGCTACAGCTGGATCCATCGTCGATGCATGAGTATATGCTTTGTGAGGGATTGATCTCCTTCAAGGGGGAGATTGATGCTTTCTTCCAGTTCAGTTCTGATTCCCATGGTGCTTACTGAATTTCATGATCCAACAGCTAGCGGTCACTCAGGTTTCACGAAGACTTATAAGAAGATTGCTGCTACTTTGAGAGAGAGAGAGAGAGAGAGAGAGGAAAGTGTTTTTGTATTGATGAGGATTCAACCCAACTATAGATTGGGAATGAAGCAGTACATATAGGCAGTTGCATAACAGAATGATAAAGCTGTTGACAGATGTACTTACAACTGTCTATCATAAAACTAACCTTATAACCGTCTAACAGAAAACTAACCTTGCAACTGTCTAACAGAAAACTAATTAAAAAACACTTAAGAGAGTAAAATACTACTCTTGTATTTTGGAAAGGAATGAAGAAAACCATCATGGAATATATCCGTGAATGTGACGTTTGTCAGAAAAAACAAGTACCAAGCTATGTCCCTGGCTGGTTTACTTCAACCAATTCCAATGCCTGAAGTGGTTTGGGAGGATATTTTGTTGGATTTCATTACTGGACTGCCACACTCCCAAGGCTATGAGGTCTTCTTGGTCATGGTTGACTATCTCTCCAAGTACGCCCATTTCTTGGCCTTAAAGCATCCTTTTTTTGCTAGAACCGTGGCTGACAGTTTCATCAAGGAGGTCGCAAAATTACACGGATTCCCCAAGTCTATCATAATTGATCGTGACCCCTTATTTCTCAATAAATTTTGGCATGAGCTATTTTGTCTTTAGAGGGCAATGCTGCGTATTTGTACTTTATACGACCCCCAAACCGACGGTCAAACGGAAGTGGTAAATCGTTGCTTGGAAACTTTCCTCCGGTGTTTCGCTTCAGAACAACCGACCAAGAGGTATTCTTGGTTGTCTTGGGTCGAATTTTGGTTCAACACATTCCCCCATTCTTCCACCGGTTCATCACCCTTTGCGGTTTTCTATGGTCGCAAACCTGCTTTTGTACTTCGTTACTTGATGGGGGAAACTCAAGTGGAATCCATTGCTACTGTGTTGTTGGATAGGGATGAGGCATTGCGGCAGTTAAAATTCCATTTGAATAATGCCCAGCAAACTATGAAGCGTTATACTGATTCGCATCGCCACAATGTTACTTATTCATTGGGCGACTGAGTCTATGTCAAGCTTAAATCTCATCGACAACAGTCTGTTGTTTGCTGGATTAGTCCCAAGTTGTCACCTCATTAGTTTGGCCCTTTTTAGTGTTGGAGTACAAGTGTGAGGTAGAGTTCCACATCGGATAGAAATAGAAAAGTTGAGCACCATATAAGTGAGGAGAAGACACATAAACCTGAGCCTTAAGGTTTTGGGTTAAGGTGTGGTGTCTGGTTCACTTATATGGTTACTTATGACCCATGGGTGTAAATTTCCCCGATATTTACCCCCCTCGATTTTCCAACATTTAGGTCATGTCTCGCATCGGTGAAGGGGCTTACAAATTGCAACTTCCAAATTCAGCCCGCATTCATCCTGTCTTCCATGTCTCAGCTCAAACACTCCTTGAAGCATGGTTTTCTATTGTTGAATGGGATTTCCTTATGCAGACCTTGTTCAGTATCTTTTTGCCTCCATGATTTTCTATTTTTATTTAGTTAAAAATAGTGTTTATTTTTAACAAGCTTAAAACATAACAACTTTAGTTTCAGGGAGTGTTAGAAGTCTATGTGGTTCATGTATAAATACATTTAATGTTCATGGGCATTAATGTGTACGAAGTTGCATCACTTATTATAATCTTGGGCAGGAGTCTCTTTTAGATGAAGTGAGAAGAAGAAAAAAGAGAACTGAAAGAAACTGTGTATTATTTTCAGAAATGAAAAGTTGGTTGAAGTTTGTTACAAAGAGAGTATTTATAACCCTTTGAACTAACTAGAACAGAAAACTAATCATAACAAAAACTAACTAACCACTAACAGAAATTGTAAGAACTAACAGAAACTGACAGCTGTACAGAGAGGGGTACAGTTTGCAAAATGCTAACTGCCTTATACAGAGAGGGGCTGTTAGCGATAGCTAACAACCCTTACAATTACAGCTTTACACTTAGAGGTGCTGTTAGCAAAAGCTAACAGCCCTAATAATTACATATTCTAATATTCCCCTTCAAATTCAAGGGGAAGAGTTTTCAGAGGAAATACTTTTCACATTGAGTTTGCTCTTGAGAACTTCAAATCTGACTGTGAAAAGTGGCTTGTTGAGAACATCAACCCACTGATCCAGGGTAGGAATGTGCACAACAGACAGCTGCTTGGCCAGAATTTTTTCTCTAACAAAGAAAACATCTATTTCCAAATGTTTGGTGCGGCTATGGAACACAGGATTGTGAGCAATAGAAATAACACTCTGATTGTTACAAAAAATAATAGTTGTGAAGGAAACTTGTAATTCAGTGAGGAGAGCATGAATCCAGGTTAGTTTGTGGATTTTTGAGCTAAACTTTGGTTGTTCTCAGCTTCAGTGCTGGACCTAGCTGTGACCTTTTGCTTGCGGGACCACCAAGAAATTAAATTTGAGCCAAGAAAAATAGCAGAACCAGATGTAGAATGCCTGTCATCAACATCAGACGCCCAATCAGCATCACAAAAGGCACGGAGAACCAATGGCTGATTGATATTAGCAGACCTAAACAAGAGCCCATGATATAAAGTTCCCTTAAGATACCTTAAAATTCTCTTAACCACTGCCCAATGTGAGTCAAGAGGAGCAGCCATAAATTGACAAACTTTGTTGACAGCAAAACTAATTTATGGTCTAATGAGTGTAGCATATTGTAAGGCACCCACCACTGATCTGAATAAAGTGGGATCATGAAAAGTGCCAGCAACATGCCTAGACAGCTTGCAATTAGAGACCATGGGGGAAGACATAGAGTGAGCTTCAGCCATGTGAGTCTTATGTAGCAAATCACGAAAGTACTTGCTTTGAGTCATGAGAATGGAGTTATTGGGCAAATGCTTGACCTCAATACCCAAGAAATAATCCAAATGACCAAGTTGCTTAAGAGGAAAAACATTATTTAATCTAGTTTGTGAGCTGCTGAATTAGAACAGGAGAGCTCCCAGTAATGATGATATCATCTACATGAACCAGAAGATAAACAACATGTGTTTGATATTTGTAGATGAAAAGGGAAGAATCACATTTGCTTCCCACAAACCCAAACTGAAGTAAAGTGGATTTTAATCTATCAAACCACTGCTTTGGAGCTTGTTTTAAGCCATAAAGAGCTTTGTTAAGCTTGCAGACCAAGGATTTGTTTGCATATTCAAAACCTGGAAGCTATGTACACAGTTTCTTCAAGAAACCCATTAAGCAAAGCATTATTCACATCAAGTTAAAACAGCTTCCACCCATGTGATAGAGCAAGAGTGAGAATAATCCGAATAGTAACAGGTTTAATTACAGGAGAAAATGTCTCATGAAAATCAAAACCCTGAACTTGATGAAAACTCTTGGCTATTATCTTGGCTTTGAACTTGTTGATGGTACCATCAGCATTTTCTTTTACTCTAAAAACCAACTTGCATCCAACAGCTTGTCTATTAGCAGTTAATGAAACCAAATCCCAAGTTTTATTTTGCAACAAAGCATTATACTCTTGTTGCATGGCAGCATGCCAATCTGAGTATGCCAAGGCCTGTTTCACAGATTTTGGTTCAGAATTAACAAGAAATAGTGAAGAGTGAAGTCTAGGATTATGAATGCCAGATTTAGACCTTGTTTGCATAGGATGAGTGTTAATAGAAGTTGAGTTAGGTGCTGGATCAGACTCAGTCACAACAATGTCTTTTGAGGAAGCATTTGGGGCAGGAATAGAGTCAGCAGTAGTAACAGGTTAAAACACGGGAAAAAATGGCAGGATGATGAACAAATATGGGAGAAAACCTAGGGGGAACAAGAAGTACAAAAGGGGAGTGAGAGGAACAAACCTAATTGTGTAAATGTGTTGATAACATAGCAGGTGGAGACAGATTGGGAGCCAACCTGATTGTGTAAAGGTGTTGATAACACAATAGGTGGAGACAGATTGGGAGCCAGACTAAAATATGTAGAATATTCTAGAATATTAGAATTAGTTGTGGAATATTCTAGAGTATTAGAATTAATTGTGGAATATTCTATAGTATTAGAATTAGTTGTTGAATATTCTAGAGTATTAGAATTAGTTGTGGAATATTCTAGAATATTAGAATAAGTTGTATATAATGAACCCTTTGGATTTCAATCTGAATGAGAATGAAAAAGAGTATTCATATTACAATAAAATAGGAATTCAATTTTTTTTCAGAATTAGAATATGAAGGAAATATGCTGATAAAAAAAAAAAAAGAATATGAAGGAAATAGATCAGAATAAGGAAACCTCAGCTCATTGAATAAAACATCCTTTGAGATATAAATTCTGCCAGATGAAGACAAGCATTTGTAACCTTTGTGAGAGTTAGAATACCCTAAAAACACTCTTGAGATCTAAAATTCAGTTTGTGAGTATTGTAAGGTTTTAGTAGTGGAAAACAGGCACAACCAAATGTTTTAAGGAATTTATAATCAGGATCCTTATGAAAATGAGTGGTGAGAGGAATGGCAAAGTTAAGAGAGGCTGATAGGAACAGAGAAGATGAAATAGAATAGAAAAGATGAAATAGAAATTTTATATAAGTAAATTGAGATATTTTTTATAACACTGGTTTCCTTATTGGTTTATTTCTATTTATACTGCATCTAACATCTATTCGTAATCGACACAACTATTCAGATTGGTTGTGACTGTTCTCATTTGTAACTGCTCTAGATCTGATGTTGTTTTGGCTCCAAGGGTTGAGCCCTTTCTCCACCGGTTGCACCCTTCTGAGTCGCACTTCCTGGCCCCAAAGGGTGCGTCTCTGCACCAAGGGTCATGTCCCCTTGATTCACATCTCTTGACCTTGCACCCCTTGGGTGAATCGTGTCTGTTGGGTGATCACCAAGGGTCATGTCTCTTTGATTCGCATCAAGGGTCATGTCCCCTTGATTCACATCTCTTGACCTTGTGTCCCTTGGGTGGATTGTGTCTGTTGGGTGGTCAGCACTCCTTGGGTGGTCCATAACTGTTGCTTCTCTTACTTGCTGCTTGCGGGTGTACACCCTAGTGATGGGTGGCTTATGCTTATCAGAGGCAGTAGGTAGTCTATTGATTAGGTAAACAACAGTAGTAAAGTCATAGTCCCAAAACTGTAGGGGTAAAGAAGCATGATGTAACAAAGTGAGTCCCAAATCCACTATATGTCTATGTTTTCTTTCAACCACACCATTTTGATGATGAGTGTGAGGACAAATGAGTCTATGAGAGATTCCAAAAGAGGTTAGAAGAGTAGAGAAAGGTCTGTATTCACCCCCCCAATTAGATTGAACATTCTTGATTTTAGTGCTAAGTTGCAATTCAACTTGAGATTTGAAGGTCTGAAAAACAGAAATGGTTTCAGCTTTGGACTTTATAGGAAAATTCCAAGTGTACCTGGAGAAGGCATCAATAAAAGACACATAGTATTTAAACCCAGCAAATGAGGGTAAATGAGAGGGTCCCCATTAGTCAGTAAATATAAGTTCTAAAGGGGAGTAAATAGTAGTAGAATTAGATGAGGGTAATCTATGAGATTTTCCCATAAAGCAGGAAGAACAAAATTCTGAGGTATTTTTATTTGATTGAGAAATCTTACAACTATTGAGAACAAGTTTCATTACATAACCATTAGGGTGGCCTAACCTAGTATGCCAAAGATTGGCAGTACTAGGAGAAGAAACAATAGAAATAAAAGAAACATTGAAATTTTAATTTGCTGAAGAAGGAGTTGAAGTGGACAAAAGCTGAGGAGAGGTGCCCTGAAGCTTGAGATTCTGAAAGTAGTAAAGACCATGAGCTTCAACAGAACCTTGAAGCAAAATTTTATTTGTCTCCTGAGATTTTACAAGAGAAAGATGAGGATGAAACTCAAAGAAAACAGAGTTATATTTGGCAAATTGATTCACACTTAAAAGATTTTTTGAGATTGAAGGAACATGTAATGATTTTTGTAGTTTAAAAGTAAAATGATTATCATTAGGAGACACAAATGAAGAAGAACCAACACCATAGATACTCAAACCTTCACCATTGCCTATGAATATCTGGTCAGGGCCATCAAAATGATTGAATTGTTTGGTGTGCTGTGATTCACCAGTCACATGAAAGCTAGCTCCTAAATCTGGAATCCAGGTTGAATTGGTAGGACCATTACCAGGAGAAGAATTAGTGAGCACAACACTTGGCTGATTAGAAACTGGAGCTACAGGTTTAGAATTAGGATTAACCCAAGTGTTTGAAACCTTAGTAGAACCAAATGAATAAGGGATTGACTGAAGAGTTGCAGGATCAAAGAAGGTTAGAGATTCATGAGGCTGGAAATTTATATCAGGTCTCAATTGTAGCAATTTAGATGCGTTTCATGGCCATAGAGCAAGGCCTCAATTTCAGCAATCATTGGGGTGCGTTTCTTGCCTTAAATAACAGAAATAACAGGCACATAATCTGATGGAAGACTTTCAAGGATAGCATTAACATATTCCTCATGTCGAACCGGGACATCAACACCGGCAAGTTCGTCAACGTACCCTTTGATTTTACGCAAGTACTCATCCATTGATTTATCGGTGAGCGAGACTGCACGCACAGCAGTCCTTAGTTGATGAGCGCAAGACTTAGTGTGCAAGCTGAAGTGCTCATGAATCTTTTCCCAAACTTGATAGGAATAATTAGACCCAAGGACGCGCAATAAAACTGATTTTGATAGAGTAGACTGGAGCCAAACGAGAAGTGTTTGATCTTGAACTTCCCAAGCCTCATACTCGGGATTTACTCTATCAGCAATGCGATCATCCTCTTGTGAGATAATGAGGAGGACAATCGGATTGACAATGAAACGTTGAAGTGCGCTTTGAGCACTGGTTCTACATGTTGACGCCTGTGAAGATAATTGGAATCATCAAGCTTTTCAACAATGGAGTTAGGAAATGAATGCAAGACTAAACTTGACAGAGCGGAAGCGGAAGCCATGGACGAACAGGTTGACGATAAGAACCCAGTTGATGACGATGGTAAAACTTCGCGAAAAAGGACAGAACTTAGTCGCTATCCAAATGCAAACAGAACTGGAACCAAACGTGATCCAGAAACGAGCCAAACCACGATTCAGGGTGCGAACCAAACGCAAGACCAGATTGCGCGAACAAGCGAACAGACTGAGATGGACAGAACACAATAACAAAGCTGAAGATAACAGGTAGAACCGAACAAATTGAACAGAATATTGAAGAGACCAATGCACGATCAGTGCAAAAAATTGGCTCTAGATACCATTTTAGATGAAGTGAGAAGAAGAAAAGAGAGAACTGAAAGAAACTCTTGAGTATTATTATTAGAATATGTTAGTGTTGTTTTTGCTAACAACACCTCTCTGTTTTAGGCAGTCAGTATTTTGCTAACTGTACCTCTCAGTGTACAGTTGTTAGTTTTCTGTTAGTTGTTACAAATTCAATTAGATTCAGTTAGTAGTTAGGTTTTTGTTAGAGTTAGTTCAAGAGATTATAAATACCTCATTTGTACTAAACTTCAATTAACTTTTTCATTTTCTGAAAATAATATTCAGAGTTGCTTTCAGTTCTCTGTCTTCATCTAAATGGTATCAAGAGCCAATTTTTTGCCCTGATTGTGCATCTTGTTCCTGTTTTCTTTCATTATTCAAGCTTCTGTTTGTGATTTCTACATCTGGTTTTGCCTTTCACTACTGTTCGAGATCGTGATTCCTCTTCTTCGTACTTGTTCGAGGTTAGTTCAGTTCTGCGATACTCGCGATCTTCGTTGTGTAGTTGTCAATGTTGATCAAGGTTGATTTTGACCTGTTCGTTGTTCGCGGTTGAGTTCTGGTGCTCCTGTTTGGCTCAGTCTGGTTCATTCATCTCTGGTTCACAGTTTGGGTGTTGTTTGGTTCACTGTTTGTTCATGTTTCTGTTCGATTTGCTTGTTCGTCTATGGCTTCCGCTTCCGCTCCGTCAGGTTTGGTTTTGCATTTGTTTCCAAACTCCATAGCTGAAAAGCTTGATGATTCCAATTATCTTTACTGGCGTCAACACGTGGAACCAGTGCTGAAAGCGCATAAACTTCAACGCTTTGTTGTCAATCCTATTGTTCCTCCCACTATCTGACAGAGGATGATCGAATTGCTGATAGAGTAAATCCCGAGTATGAGGCCTAGGAAGTTCAAGATTAAACTCTTCTTGTTTGGCTTCAGTCAACTCTGTCTAAATCTGTTTTATCACGGGTACTTGGGTCTGATCATTCCAATCAAGTTTGGGAAAAGATTCACGAGCACTTCAGCTTGCACACAAAGTCTCGTGGACGTCAACTAAGGACTGCGATGCGTGCAGTCTCACTCATTGATAAATCAATGGATGATTACTTGCGTAAAATCAAAGGGTATGTTGATGAACTTGCTGGTGTTGGAGTTCCAGTCAGACATGAGGAATATGTTGATGCTATTCTTGAAAGACTTCCGTCAGATTATGTGCCTATTATTTCTGTTATTGAAGGCAAGAAGCGCACTCCAACAGTTGCTGAAATTGAGGCCTTACTCTATGGTCATGAAACACGCCAAAATCGCTACAACAAAGAAGCTCAAGTTTTGAGTTCTCCTTCCTTGAACTACACTCAAGGATACTCGCCCTCTAATTCTTACAGGTCAAGTGAGTCTGGTGGCTTCAGAGGTTCGCATGGTCAAAATAATTCTGGTCGTTGCAGTGGAGGATCTGGCAGAGGTCGTGGCAGTGGCAAATTTGTCTCAAGTATGGCCATACTGCCAATGTTTGTCACTTTAGGACTGATATGAATTTTCAGCCTCATGAGTCTCTAGCCTTCTTTGATCCTGCCACTTTTCAGCCAATCCCTTATTCATCTGGCTCTACTAGGTCTTCAAATAGTTGGGTAAATCCTAATTTGAAACCTGTAGCTTCAGTTCCTAATCAGCCAAGTGCCATGCTCACCAATACTTCCTCTCCTAGGAATGGTCCTTGAGTTTGAGGGGGGATATTAGAATATGTTAGTGCTGTTAGCTTTTGCTAACAGCACCTCTGTGTTTTAGGCAGTTAGTATTTTGCTAACTGTACCTCTCACTGTACAGTTGTTAGTTTTCTGTTAGTTGTTACAAATTCAGTTAGATGCAGTTAGTAGTTAGGTTTCTGTTAGAGTTAGTTCAAGAGGTTATAAATACCTCCTTTGTACTAAACTTCAATTAACTTTTCATTTTCTGAAAATAATATTCAGAGTTGCTTTCAGTTCTCTCTCTTCTCTTCTTCTCACTTCATCTAAATTATTTTCAGAAATTAAAAGTTGGTTGAAGTTTGTTACAAAGAGAGTATTTATAACCCCTTGAACTAATTATAACAGAAAACTAATCATAACAGAAACCTAACAACAACAAACTAACCACTAACAGAAACTGTAACAATTTACAGAAACTGACAGCTGTACAGAGAGGGGTACAGTTAGCAAAATGCTAACTGCCTGATAAAGGGAGGTGCTGTTAGCAATAGCTAACAGCCCTAATAATTACATATTCTAATAGTCTCCACTAAATCAATCAAGAGTATGTATTATATGGATGATATGCAGAACCTTACTTTGTATTGAACAATAAAGCATTCCCATCTCTAAAATATTATGTTCTATCTTCCTCTAAATCTCTCCCTCTAAATTTCTACATTTATTTTAAAGGATTTGATAATGATAAGAAAACAATACCCGGCAATGTGCAGTTTATGGGATTTCATTGGCCATGTGGTTGGAAAGGAATGCTTATATCTTTTAGGGCTCATTTGCTTTGTGATAGAATTGTCATGTGTTTACTTGGGTGTTCAGCACATGGCTTATTTCAGGGGTTCAGTATTTCAGAAATTCAAAGTGATCAGAGAGCTCTTTTGCACTAGTTTTATAGTTCTTTGGTTTCTGTGTGTTTGTTATGATTTCCTTTTCCGATCTGAGGATTCCTTACTGTCCATCTTTTTGTATTTTTTTCTCTTTCTAATTCTTTTAGAACTCTAATAAAAGTAGATAGCTGGAAAACACATTTACAATGAGACAATTTTTACAGGGTTTTATCCTGTGAAAGTGAATGGTGTTTTGAGGTAATGAATGTTCTTTATTTTCTGCAGGCACCTTGTTTTGTATTTGTGGATGAAATAGACGCTATTGCTGGAAGACATGCTAGGAAGGATCCACGGAGAAGGGCAACTTTTGAGGCTCTTATTGCACAGCTTGATGGGGAGTAAGTTATCATTTTAAAAATGGGAGGTTATATTTTTTTTTTTTTTTTTCAGCAAAGATAATATATTTTATATATATGTGAAAGAAGTACCAGAAGTACTGAAAACAGAAAGAAAAAGGCCAACAGTAAGCCTAACAGAACTTTGGCAACCTAATACATGGTAATAACCCGAATTAAGGTGCCAAAGGTCAAACTAAATATAAGCCCACATGAAGGCCAAAAGAAAACAAAAGGAAACAACCTAGTTACATCCTCCCCTACTGACAAAATCCCTCTCTAATATGACTAGACCAATGGTAGAAAGGAATATTAAAGCCTTTCTCCAAGTTTGCTAACCATGACCAGCAAAGGAATAAAGCATCCTCCATCAGCTTAGGCCCATTAAAGCTTTCATTATGGAACATAATCCTGTTGCAATGGAACCAAATGCTCCATGTCAAGGCAATCCACCAAATATACCACCGCTAAACTTTAAGGCCAGTAAAATTGCAGTAACTGTGTTGACGGAAATGATCAATTGGGTTAATCGGGGATACCCCTACCACATTAATCCAGCCCATGGATTCCCACCAAAGCGGCATAATCTTGTGGCAGCTAAAGAACACGTGTGATGCATCCTCAACAAAGTTACTGCAGAAAGGACAGCTATGATCACCAATATTTATATTTCTATGAACCAGATTCTTCTTAGTTGGCAGTCGATCTCTCAATACCCTCCAAGCAAAACAAGTGGCTTTGCACGGGATGCTTAGCTTCCAAAGGTCTTTGTACACCTCCTCCTGAACCTGGGTATCCAACACCGTGTTTAATAACTTGTAGGCACTTCCCACCGTATATCTACCGTTCGTGGCCCCCTCCCACCTCCAACTATCCTGCTGTTCAAGATGTATGACCATCCCCTGAATTTCCTCTAAGAATTTAATTGCTATTTCTATTTCCCCCTCCCTAAAACACCTTCTCCAATTAAGTTTCCATTCCCACCCATCATGTGATAGAGATCCCATATGCTGAATGAATTGCTGTTGTTGTTGGGAAATGTGATACATTCTAGGGAATTTTGTCCTCAGAGGTACTCCAACATCCTTCCACCCATCTTCCCAGAATAGTACCTTTGATCCACATCTGACGCTCCATTTAGATCCCTTATTGAACCACCCCTCCGCATTATTAGATTGGCATACACTACACAGGTCCCTCCACCAAATAGAGTCACTAGCAGACCTTCTTGTAGCATCAGGATTTCTCCACCCACCATACTTTGACTCCAGGACTTGTGACCACAATTCCCCTTGGCAATGGAACAAATTCCACCGCCATTTCCCAAGTAGCGTAGTGTTGAAACTCATAAAGTCCCGAATTCCCAAGCCTCCTTTCGCTTTATCCTGACACACCACATCCCATCTAACCCATGCAATCTTGCCATGATCATCACTGCCACCCCACAGAAATCTCCGTTGTAGCCTCACCAAATGGTCCACCACCTTCTTAGGAACCCTGTAAAATGAAAATAGCAAAGTAGGTAATGAGTTCGGGACTGACTTGATGAGAGTCAGCCTGCCCCCAAAGGACAGTAATTTGTGCTTTCATTTCGCTAATTTACTCTCACACTTTATCACTAAAGATGCCCATGTCTCACTCTGTCTCGGATTTGCCCCAATAGGAGCGCCCAGATATGAAAAAGGTACCATCAACTTTCCACAGTTCAGGTATCTAGCAGCATTATTTGTCCACTGATCATTCATCCCAAACGCTCCAAAACTACTCTTTGCAAAGTTTATCTTCAACCCCGACACCAACTCGAAACTCCTCAATACAACCTTAATCGTTTTGACATTTTCCTCTGTTGCTACCCCGAAGAAAATTGTATCATCAGCGTATTGTAGCATACTGATGTCCATTTTCTTCTGACCAATCTTGTACCCTTCAAATCTATTCTTTTCCTGTGCTTCCCTCATCAAACCCGCAATTCCCTCTATTGCAATGCTAAACAGGAATGGGGCCAAAGGATCACCTTGCCTGAGGCCTCTTTGTGGTTTAAATTCTGTCGTAGGGCTCCCATTAACCAAAATGGATACAAATGCTGAATTTAAACAACCCTCAATCCAGCAAATCCACTTTTGACAAAAACCCAACCTCTTCATCATATATGAAAGAAATCCCCAACTCACAGAGTCGTATGCTTTCTCATAATCAACCTTGAACACCAGACAACTACTATTACACCTCCTAGCTTCATCAACCACTTCATTAGCCACAATCACACTCTGCAACAGATGTCTCCCTTCAATGAAGGCCGACTGGCGGCTATCTATAATAAGTGGCAGCACCTTCTTCAACCTAGATGATAACACTTTAGCAACGATCTTACAGATACACCCTATGAGAGAAATAGGTCTATACTCATTGAGGCCTTGAGGATCAAGTACTTTACGGATTAGTGCTAAGAAAGAAGCGTTACCACCTTTAGGGAAAATTCCATTAATATAAAACTCATCCAAGAAGCGCATTAGATCATGTTTAAGAGTTTCCCAAAATTCTTTGATGAACTTGAAGTTTAAACCATCCGGACCAGGGCTCTTCTCACTCCCACACTCCCATACAGCGTGTCGCACTTCCTTTGCCCCAAACCGAGCCACCAGTAAATTATTTTGTTGCTGATCTAATTTCATGAAATTCACCCCATCTAATTTAGGCCTTTCAGGCACCGGTTCTTCAAATCTCTTTTTGAAAGAGATTCTGATTGCCTCTTTAACCCTGCTAGGTTCGTCCAGCCAGCATCCATCAGCCATAACCCCTTTGATCATGTTACTTCTACGTTTCCAGCTAACCATCCTATGAAATAATTTGGAATTGCAATCACCTTCTTTGACCCATCTCGTTCTAGCCTTTTGCCTTAGGAGTGAGGCATAAGACTGTGAGGCAGCCCACAGATCCTCTTGCAATTCTTTCCTCCTTATCAGCTCTTCAACACTCAGCTTCCTTTCTTCACTTTCCAATTCCAATCTGTTCATCTCACTCTCAAGTCTTTTGATGTTTTGCTGGATGACACCAAAGTGATGCTTGTTCCAAGCTTTGAGGCTCAAGTTCAAAGCTTTGATTTTTTATGGGAGGTTATATGACATTTGAAAATTTTGCATTATCGAAATCAGAATCAATTTCTTGTTTGTTGGTTTGAGCCCTCCCATGGAGAGGATTAGATTTTATCCCATGTTATGTACCTGTCATAAGTTGAAATTGTATTGTGACACCAAATTCAAAATTAACAAAGTTTTGGTGTGACACAGCGATATGGCCACAAATTAGGATTATCATATCTAAATTTTGAATTATTTAGTTTATCTTTTTTTATTTTTTCCTCTGTTGTAAGATTTTATATCAGAATTATGATTTTAGATCAGATTTTTATTTTATTTATTAGGATAATTAGATAAGATGTTTTTACTTAGGATTCTCTTTATTTATATTTTATCAATCTTAGAATGTGGGTTTGAGCCTAATTTAACCCCAAAAGCTAGCTCATAGGGTGAGGGTTGTCCTCCACTTATATACTCTATCTTGGCACTATCTCTAGCCAATTTGGGATTTGGGTTGTTCTCAATAATCAACTAGGATCAATTAGGATAATTGTTAGAGTAGAAAATACGGAATATTATTCATTATCAACTGTGCAGGGATCCCTCCTTTTTATAAAGGAGAATTACATTAGGTGATTTCCTAAAATATGGAAACTAAATCCTAAATTAGGTAAATAAAATATAACAATAATGAATTACCTAAAATAGGCAACATTAAAAAAAGGAAACAATAATTAAGGGAAACAAAATAAGTACAGAATCAAACTTATTTACAGAAATATTTCAGGGAGTCAAATAGAGATTTTATCCTCTTTTGACACGCGGTCAACATTACCCCTCAAGCTGGCTTGAAGATATCTTTCATGGACAGCTTGCTGGTTATGTTGTTGAAAAGTTTCTTGGGTAATCCTTTTGTTAAGATGTCTGCTGATTGGTCTGCAGTGGGAACATAAGTAATACAGATCTGTCCCCTTTCTATCTTCTCTCTGATAAAGTGTTTGTCATCTTCTACATGCTTGGTCCTATCATGCAGGACTGGGTTGTGTACAATAGATATTGCAGACTTGTTGTCACGGTACAATTTTATTGGTGGGGAATTGAAAACCTTCAATTCTTGTAGAATAAACCCCCCCCCCCCCCCACCCCCCCAAACACCTCACAAATGTCATGAGCCACTGCTCTAAACTCAGCTTCTGCCCTGCTTCTTGCTACAACACTTTGTTTCTTCTCCAACTAACCAAGTTTCCTCCAACAAAGGTGCAATAGCCTGATGTTGATCTTCAGTCTATTATACTTCCAGCCCAATCTGCATCAGTGTAGGCTTCTACCTGAAGGTGCCCACATGTTTATAGAATAACCCCTTCAAGTATCTTAGGATCCTGAAAGCTGCCTTCAGATGTTCGGGTCCTGGTGCATGCATAAGCTGACTTACCATACTTACAGCAAAAGTTATGTCAGGATGCGTGTGAGATAGATATATTAGTCTTCCCACCAATCGCTGATACCTTCCTTTGTCCACCATATTCTCAGTTTCAGCTGGTTGCAGTTTTATGTTGGGCTCCATTGGTGTTTCAGCAGCTTTGCATCCAAGTAATCCCGTTTCTTTTAATAGATCCAATATATACTTCTGCTGGTTCATAAAAATACCTTCCTTAGATCTTGCAATTTCAATTCCAAGGAAGTATTTTAATTGGCCAATTTCCTTGATTTCAAAAGCTTTGGCAAGTTTCTCCTTCAAACCTTAGAGCTCCAAGCTATCATCACCTGTGAGGATAATATCATCCACATATACAATTAAAATAGCAATCTTACTGTTTGTTGAATGTTTATAGAATAGTGTGTGATCAGCTTGGCTTTGGATATAACCAAGCCCTTTTACCACAGTTCCAAACTGTTCAAACCATGCTCTTGGAGATTGCTTCAACTCATATAGTGACTTCTTCAATCTACACACCTTATTTCTCCAAGTTCTTCCTCAAATCTGGGGGGAAGACCATAGTTATCAATAGCGGCTGGAGCGGCCGCGATAGCTGCGGTGCGGAGCGGCGCGGCCTGGCACTGCTACACTACCCTCTGAAGCGGTGCAGTTTGGGATAGCGGCGATTGCGGCCGCGATTTGGGTTTTGGGCCATGAAATGTCTAAAATGCCATGCATTTCACCCTTTTACGCTGTGTTTTCTCCCTCCCGTGCGCGTTCCCTTCTCCCTCCCGCATGAGACCTCGAACAAACTTCTCCCTCCGGCGCGGCACTGGGTCCCTTCTCCGTGTGACCTCCGGCGCGACCTCCGGCGCCACCTCCGGTGCAACCACCGACGCGACCTCCGACGGCTCCGTCTGCAGGTTTTTTTGTTTTTGTTTTTCTTTTTTTGTTCTTTCTTCTCCTTCGTTCTGTACATTTCTCTCTCTCATTCTGTTTCATTTTTTTTTCTTTTTTCTTTTTTCCTTTTCGTTTCTCCCTCTTCTCCCAACAACGCGACCTTGAACCCTTCTCCCTGCGCGCGCGGCCTTGGTTCCCTTCTCCGCGCGACCTCCGGCGCGACCTCCTTCGGCCATTTCTTCTTCTCCTCTGGCGGCTCTGTCTCCATGGAGGTTTTGAAGTTTTTCTTTTTCTTTTTTTGTTCTTTCTTTCTTCTCCTTTCGTTTTGTACGTTTCTCACTTTCTCACTTTCATAGGCTCCTTTCGTTCGTTCTTTCTTCACCCTTCTCCGTCTCCATCCTTTCTTTTTCTTTTGCTAGGTTTATATTATTTGGGCCTAATTTGCTTTCTGTACCCGCTTTTTTTGCTTTCTGCAGTTTCATATTACATTTTTTTAATAAACTTTTAAGTTTTAATTTAGATAGTTGTTATTTACAGTCTTTTTTTTATTATTAATACACTTTACTTATTTTATGATGACTAAGTAATATATTTTGCTTAAGAGTTTTTATTGTTAATAATAATTAGTGCATGAATTTTTAGTTATATTTCTCTTTTTCAGCTTATATATTTATATTATAAATTTTTTAATACATATATAAAAATATTAGAATAGTGGTCATCCAGCTACCGCTATCCCGCTATCCCAGTTTTGAGGCTTGGCCGCTCCGCTCCGCTATCCGGGATTGATAACTATGGGGAAGACCCATAAACACTTCTTCCTCAAGTTCTCCATTCAAAAAAGCATTTTTTATATCCAGTTGATGTAAAGGCCAATTGAGATTGGCAGCAAGGGATAGAAGAATCCCTATAAAGTTAAGTTTAGCAAACGGAACAAGTCTCCTGATAATCTACTCCATACGTTTGGGTAAATCCCTTTTGCTACCAATCTAGCCTTGTAACTTTCTACACTTCCATCTACATAGCACTTAATGGTAAAAACCCACTTACACCCGACTTGTTTTTTTTATCATGGGGCAGGTTTACAATCTCCCAAGTTCCATTCTTTTTAAGTGCATCCAACTCCTCTAAGACTGCTAATTTCCAGTTGGGATCATCTAGTGCTTCCTCAATGTTTCTAGGCACAAACAAATTTGTAATTTTAGAGGTGAAGGCTTGGTGATTTTGTGAAAGGTTTTGGTAGGAAACATTTGGAAATGGGATGGTTTGTGCTGGGTTTGTCTGGTTTTTGGGGTGCAGGCTCTTGTTCCTTTCCTAAGGGCTTATGGGCAAATCAGTATTAGAAGTGGGAATTTCAGTGTTACCTGGAAGTTCTTGAGGTATTTCTGATGAGCCGTCTTCTGGGATTTCTGGTTAGCTTGATGCAGAAATGATGGACTGATTTTTGGTCTTTTTATGATACTTTCAAGCATAAACATGAAACTCCTTTTTTGACTCTGGTATTTCTTTCCCTGTTTGGGCTCCTCCTAAGTCTGGAATAGGGTTTCCCTTATCAATTTCAGGATCTGTTTCCACAGTTATTTGATCAATTAAAGTTGTATCCTCAGTGTGCAAAATAGGAGTGGGTAATGGTTCATGCAAGAAATTGACTTCATTCATATTCTCCCCTTGAAGTGAATTTTTTTTGAAAGTAATGTTGATGTTCCTAGAAGGTAACATCCATGCTAACATGAAGTTTTTTTGTGATAGGATTGAAACATCTATAACCTTTTTGGGTGGGAGAATAACCAGTGAAAATACATTTTTCTGCTCTTGGGTCTAGTTTAGATCGAGATGTGGATGGTGTATGCATAAAAACAGTAGAACCAAACACTTTTAAAGGCAAATCAACATGCAATTGACATGTTGGAAATTTTTTTTGAAAGTATCCAAAGGTGTGCAATAATTTAACACATGAGAAGGCATTCTATTTATGAGATAGGCTGTTGTTAAGACAGCGTCCCCCCATAAATACTTTGGAACATTGCTCTCAACATGATGGCACGTGCTACTTCAAGGAGATGTTTATTTTTTCTTTTAGCGGTGCCATTTTGTTGAGGAGTATTTGAGCATGTCAATTGATGTTGAATACCTTTATTTTGAAGAAATTCATTGAGACTCTTTTTAAAATATTCAGTGCCATTGTCACTTTTCAAAATGGAGATTTTTGTGTCAAATTGTGTTCCTACCATTTGTGAAAAATATTTAGATATATTAGAAACATCAGATTTTTCGTGCATAAGGTAGATTCAACACATTTGGGTGTGATCATTGGTAAAGGTTACAAACCACCTTTTCCAAATTGGGTTGTAATTTTCGATGAACCCAATACATCACTATGGGTTAAATGAAAAGGTTTAGATGCATGATATGGCTGAGAGGAGTAAGGAGTTCTATGACTTTTGGCAAGAACACAACTTTCACATTAAAAAAAAGAACAATCAACATTTTTGAATAGGAAACAAATACCTAAGATATTGAAAGCTAGGATGTCCTAGTCTACTATGCCAGAGCATTATTTGGTCCCTTACAGAGGTAAAATTAATACCACTAAGACCTTGAGCTACTTTATTCTTGAAAGCATCCTCAAAATAGTAGAGACCATCCGTCATTTTAGCACTGGCAATCATCTTCCCCGAAGTCCAGTCCTGAAAGATATTATTAGTGTTAAAAAACTTTACAATACAATTAAAATCCTTGCAAATTTTACTAACAGAGAGGTTATAGGATAATTTTGGTACATGTAGCACATTTATTAAGTCAATGTGTTTAGATAACATAATACTCCCTTCTCCTGCAATTGCTGAAAAACTACCATCTGTAATTCTAATCTTTTTATTTCCAGAACAAGGAGAATAAGTTTTAAATAAAGAAGAAAGGCTGGTCATGTGATCAGAAGCACCTGAATCAATGATCCATGGTGCGCACATATTTGAGGTGCAGATAAGATTGTGCCATAGAACGACTAGGAATACTAGATAACGAACTAGATTTTAACAACCTTATGAGTTCATCAACTTGTTCCTTACACAAGGAAGTCTTTTTTGCTTCATGAGCTGCAGGACCAGATTTAGACCCAAATTTTTTACTGCCCTTTAGATGTGCCGGTCTCCCAGTAATTTTCCAACACATTTCTCGGGTGTGATATTGTTTGTTGCAGTAGTCACTCCAGAGATTGGAGGAGCTCTTCCAATCGGTTGAACTCTTACAAGTAGTAGCTTCTACAGCCAAAGCATTGGTCTCAGGAGGTGGATCCACTTTCATCTTTCCCATCATCACACTCCTGCGAGTTTCCTCTCTTCTAACTTCTGCAAAAATTTCACCTAGTGAAGGCAAGGTTGCTCTCCTCATTGAGACCAGCAAGAAACTGGAATGCTCTTCCTTCTTCCACTGTCTGCTGATGGTGTTTGGCATCCTCAGCTGACTTCCACTTGTAAGTGTTGAAGAGATCAAGGTCTTGCCACCCCGCTTTAAGGAGTGGAAGTATCTCGTCACATTGTCACCTCCTTGCCGGATTTCTCTAGCTTGCAAGGTGAGCTCATAAATCTGAGATTTCTTCCCAAGATCCAAATACATTTCTATGACACTATCCCACAATTCTTTGGCTGTGGAATAGCACATATAATTACTACTGATGTCTTCCTCCATGGAGCGTGTTGTGGGTCAGTTGTGCCGGGATTGGGTCTCTTACCAGTGAGGTACCCAAGCTTTCCTCTTCCACGGATATACATCTGGACAGATTGGGACCATTGGAAATAGTTCGACCCGTTAAGTTGAAAAGAGGCGATTTGAACAGAATGAGAATCACCAAAAACAACCCTCTGCTCCTGTTTTGGAGGTTGGGAATTTTGATCATTGTTGGTGACTGAGGAACTGTCAGCCATGGCTACAAATCAGAGTGGTGCGGAGATCATGCTCTGATACCAAGTAGATAATATGGAATATTATTCATTATCAACTGTGCAGGGATTCCTCCTTTTTATAAAGGAGAATTACATTAGGTCATTTCCTAAAATATGGAAACTAAATCCTAAATTAGGGAAAGAAAATATAACTAATGAATTACCTAAAATAGGTAAAAAAAGGAAACACAATAATTACTAGTTTTTTTTTTTTTTTTTGCTCAGTAAAAATATATATTATATATGATTATAAAAGTTACAAGTATACCATATGAGAATGTACAACCTATCTAACACTAGCCAGATCCACAGGTTGCTTATACAAGCAAAAGCCTAGATAAGATATCCCTAGATCTGGATGGAGATAGGTACAAACCCCACAAAAACTGTTAAACCCTTCCTAACTTACAAAAACCTTCTCTAATGTTACTTGACCAAAAGTGGAAAGGAATCGAGAATCCTTTCTCAAGGGTAGAAAGCCAAGACCAGCAGAAAAAAACTGCACTGTCCATCAACTTTTGTCCATCAAAACATCCGTTTTGGAACACAATCTGATTCCTGTGATTCCAAATGCACCAAGATAAGGCTAGCCACCATATCTTCCACCTATTATTCAGAAGGCCGCTGATGTCACAGTATGCATGCTGGAGGAAGTGCTGCTTTGGTTTTACCTGGAAAACCCATTGAACATTTAACCAATTCATTGATTCCCACCACAGTGGCAGAATCTTAGGGCCGCTGAAGAAAATGTGTGAGGCATCCTCTTCCGCATTTAAACAGAAAGGACATCTGTTATCACCTAGTAATACATTCCTTCTATGTAAATTCTTTTTTGTTGGTAAACGATCCCTTAAAAGTCTCCAAGCAAAGCATAGCACTTTGTGGGGAGCTTTTATCTTCCATAGCTCTTTAAACACCAGCTCTTTGTCCTGTGTGTTTGCCTCCTTAGTCAGCAGTCTATAGGCGCTTCCCACCGAATACTCCCCACTTGGGTCACCCTCCCAGCTCCAAGAATCTTGCTTCTGGGCTTGTAGCTGTATATCTTGCAGCTCTTCGATAAATTTAATAGCTAACTCTACCTCTCCCTCCATGAAACTTCTTCTCCACCTAAAATTCCACTCCCATCCGTTATTGGAAACTCTGCCCATGCTTTGAACGCTACTCTTCTGCTGCTGTGATATTAGAAATAATCTGTGAAATTTCATCTGCAGCGTAGATCCAATCCCCTTCCAGTCATCCTCCCAAAATAACGCCCTAGATCCACTTCCTAATCTCCATTTAATGTGTTTCCTAAACCACCCCTCCTCTACATTTGATCTACAGACATTAGTCATGTCCCTCCACCAAATTGATTGACAGCTGTTTCTTTGTGATTCATCCAAGGCTCTCCAACCACCATACTTTGATTGCAAAACCTTTGCCCATAATTCCCCAGGATTATGAAACAGATTCCACCTCCACTTTCCAAGCAGAGCTAAGTTAAATTTCTCTATGTTCCTAATACCTAGCCCTCCACCCTCCTTTGGTTGACACACTTCAGACCACCTCACCCATGCAATCTTCTCTTTATCCTCTACACCACCCCATAAAAACCTTCTTTGTAGCCTTGTCAATTTATCCGCCACCTTCTTAGGTACCCTGAAAAAAGAAAATAGAAATATAGGAAGAGAATTCAAGACAGACTTTATGAGAGTCACTCTCCCCCCCAAAAGATAGATATTTTTGTTTCCATTTAGCTAGTTTCTTTTCATATCTCTTGAGTAGTGGAACCCATGTGTCACCCCGTCTTGGATTAGCCCCAATAGGGATCCCCAGGTAAGAAAAAGGTACAGATAACACCTCACAATTCAGGTAAGTAGCAGCACTGTTAATCCAATGTGAGTTCACACCAAAAGCCCCGAAACAACTCTTCGCAAAATTAATTTTCAACCCCGACACCAATTCGAAGCTTCTTAATATAACCTTTATAGTTTGCACATTTGCCATCGATGCCTCCCCAAAAAAGATAGTATCATCTGCATACTGTAACAGGCTAATGTCCACCTTATCTTTCCCAACCTTATATCCAGCATAGAAGTTCTTGTTCTTTGCTTCCCTCATGAGACCTGAAAGGCCCTCTGCTACAATATTAAATAGAAAAGGAGCAAGTGGGTCTCCTTGTCTTAGTCCCCTTTGAGGTGTAAATTCGGCAGTAGGGCTCCCATTGACCAATATAGACACTGACGCTGATTCCAAACATCCCATTATCCATTTTATCCATTTATGGCAGAAACCCATCCTAACCATCATGTATTTCAGAAAATTCCAGCTGACTGAATCATAAGCCTTCTCGTAGTCAACTTTGAATACTAGGCAGCTGCTATCCCTCCTTTTAGCCTCATCAATCACTTCATTAGCTATAATTACACTCTGTAATAAGTGTCTCCCCTCTATGAACGCAGATTGTCGAACATCTATAATACCAGGCAGCACCTTCTTTAGTCTTGTAGACAAAATTTTAGCAACAATTTTGTACACACAGCCTATCAAGGAAATAGGTCTGTATTCATCTAGTCCCCTCGGGTCATGAACTTTAGGGATTAAAGCCAGGAAAGATGCATTACCTCCTTTGGGAAAAGTTCCATTCACAAAAAATTCATCCAAGAAACGGAGGAGATCTGGCTGCAACACCTCCCAAAATTCTTTGATGAATTTAAAATTTAATCCGTCCGGCCCAGGGCTTTTGTCACTCCCACAATCCCACACTGCCTCCCTCACTTCTTTTACATTAAATCTTGCCACCAGCATATTGTTCTGTTCTTGATCAATAGTATTGAACTGCACCCCATCTAAAGTAGGCCTATTCCGCGTCTGTTCTTCAAATCTGTTTGTGAAGAAAGATCTGACTGCCTGTTTGACCCTACCAGGTTCCTCCAACCAACTCCCATCAGAAAAAACACCCTTAACCATGTTGTTTTTCCGCCTCCAATTTACTGACAAGTGAAAAAATTTAGAGTTACAATCTCCTTCCTTGATCCATCTTGTCCTTGCCTTCTGCCTAAGGATAGAAGCATGTGTAAGTGCTGCCTCCCACACCTCTACCTGCAGCTGTTTTCTCTTTTTGATTTCATCCTCATCAAGCTGTCTTGTTTCACCTTCCATGTCTAATTTATTGAGCTCCAGCACTGCAGAGTCTAGTCTTTTTTGAGAATCTCCAAAATGCTGCTTGTTCCATGTTTTAAGGATCAGTTTCAGTCTCTTAATTTTTTCTTTTAGCGCATAACCTCCCCAACCATGAATAATGCTTGAATTCCAGCCTTCCGTAACCACCCTTCGAAAAGTTTCGTCGCCAAACCAGCAGTTCAGCACCCTAAACGGTTTTGGTCCCCAATCTGCTGAAGATACTTTCAACAAAATGGGGCAGTGGTCTGAAAAGTTACGGTCTAGACTAAGCTGTGTTGTGCCTTGCCATTTTACCAGCCAATCCATAGAAACCAGAGCTCTATCCAGTCTGCTTTTTGCAGTCCCATTAGGTCGATACCAAGTAAATTTTCTTCCAACACTTGGTGCCTCTACCAGCTCCAACTCATCTATCCATTCGTTAAAGCCTCTTATTAATCCATTGTCTGTATTTCTGAGACATAATCCCATTCTTTCTGATGGCTTTCTGATCTGGTTAAAATCACCTATAACACACCACAAACCCCCTGGATTTCCATGTCTCAATAAATTTATCTCCTCCCAAAGACTTCTTTTCGCAGTTGACTCACATGGAGAATATACATTCACAATACAGACTTTAGTATCAGCTGCAGCCCAAATCCCTTCCAGGTATATAAACCCCTTTCCCAATACCTTTTTTTCAATTTTGAAAGTATCCCCACTCCACACACACAGTAATCCTCCAGCACTATTTTCAGCTGGTTGACATACCCAATTTACATCCCCATCACCCCAAATTGCTTGACACACAGTTCTGTCTATAATTTCTTTTTTAGTTTCTTGGAGACACAGCATTTCCACCCTCTCTCTATGGACCATCTTTCTAATAGATGCCCATTTTATTCCCCTTCCCAACCCTCTGACATTATATGACAGTATCTTCATCATCAACAGCTCTAATACCCTTCATGAGAGACTCTTTCCTATCTCTGTCTTCCAAGTCATTCATCATCTTAATCATAGTTACTTGGTCACTGCTAGTAGTTCCCAGCATAGTTGCCAAAGTCCACTCCTTATCTGGTTGTTTTTCCCACACCTCATTCAGTGGGCTTCTTACCTCCTTACCACCAAAAATTAAATTATTTAGCTCTCCTCCCTCCTGTACTAGATCCTTCAGACCATTGCTACCTTCCATTGTAGGGGATTTTTCAAATTCTGAAGTGTACCTCCGTGTTCCTTTTTCCATCATCTGTTGTGGCCCAAGCCCATTACTTGAGTTAGGACTTTTTAAATTACCTTCCTTCTTTTTGCACCCCTTGTTTCTTGAATAGACCTTCAAATTTGGGTCAGGCCCATTATATTTGACTTCCTCCGTCCCAACATGGTCATGTGTCCTCTTTTCACTTTCTGCTGTTATCAGACATGTGCTGCAGCTTTGTTGCTCCTTTGACCCTGCTTTTGTCTGTACTTCTCCTGCTACCCAGCTTTTATGCTGAGTCTGGTCCCCACTTTTTCCTGTTTTGCTATTACTTCCCTCCCTCCTACACACAGCTTGTACAGAACTTTCACCTTTTTCCCAAGATGTGTGACCTGCAGTTTCTTTTCCAGCTGTCACCCGTACTGCCCTGGCCTCAACTCTTCTTCCAATGTCCTGCACACCCCTATTATCCAGTGGGTCTTGCTCCGGGCAAGGACCACTGGACACAAAGTGACCCTTTGCCTCATCCCTCTTCTCATCCACCGCACCTTTTTCCCAAGATGTGTGACCTGCAGTTTCTTTTCCAGCTGTCACCCGTACTGCCCTGGCCTCAACTCTTCTTCCAATGTCCTGCACACCCCTATTATCCAGTGGGTCTTGCTCCGGGCAAGGACCACTGGACACAAAGTGACCCTTTGCCTCATCCCTCTTCTCATCCACCGC
>CM023948.1:9972670-10061102 GCA_013407115.1 Glycine latifolia | reverse complement strand
CGGTGTTGGTGTCGGCGTTTCCGGTACCCATGAGATCTCCTCTGAACCCACTTCAGATGGCTCACTATCATCTATGAAGCTATCCTTCGATGTTATAATATCTGACGAGTACTCTTCAAGGCCATGTCGGCACCTACAATTGCTAAAACCAGTCTCCTCAACAATGACAATGCTATGTTCCACTCCGTTAATATTTGCCACAACCTTGTGGTTAAGTAGCGGAGGCCGTGGTGTCTTGATAAGGACCCGTGCTCTGTCCAAGCGATGAAGATCTTCTGTTTGGTCGTCCACATCCACCAATTCTCCTACCGCTGCCACAAACTTACCAATGGTCTCTGTATCCCAGGCATGGAGAGGTATACCCCAGCACTGTACCCATACAAGCCTATATCCGGTTCTCATCAAAGGACTCCACTTCTCCAAGGAATGGAACATAGACATTTGTCCTTGTAAATTGCCTTTGCTTATCTCCTCTGCTGTTGCATCATTGAGGCCGGAAAGTAGCACCATGTCATTACCCAAGTACTTGGGTTTGATGTCTTCACCCCCGTCCCACAGCAGCTGTTCTTCTAGCCTGTCGAATGCTGTTAGGTTCTTCAGACGACCCACCCACACATCATGGAACCACCGTCTTTTCTCCATTGGGACGTCTAGATGTATAGTCGAAACGGAAGGTAACTGTTTCAGTTGCGCTTGAGTCCATCTTTTTACTGGAGCTTTGTAGTTCATGGTAACCGCGCGTGCGTATGAGACTCCTTGAGAGTGGCCGTTTGGAATATGTTGGAAAGGAAGATTAGACTTCATAGGCTTCGCTCTCTGCCATCCAACAGCTTGTTGTTTTCCATAGTTTTTCTCTCCCCCCATCCTCTGCTCCTTTTGATACCTCTGTTCATGTCTCCCATGTTTGGGAATGTTTGCATGTAGTTTTAATCCCCCTATGATCAGGCTATCCAATTTCCGCTCCAGACTGCAGACATCTTCTACCGCTTTAAATCGAACAAATCCAAATCTTCGCCCACTCCTGTTCCTATTTTTTGCAACGTATATTTCCCTAACGTCCCCCCACCGTTTGAACTGTACCCACAGTTCCTTTTCCCCGATGTCATCAGGGAAATGAGTAAAGTAGAAGGATGAAACATCGTTTGCATCTCTCCAGCTGCTTCTCCCTCTACCCTGTCGGTGTTGTTCCTCAGCATTAGCTTGCTGCTGACCAACCTTGATGTTGGGATTAGTCTCTCTGTACCTATTTCTTTTCCTGACACTCACCCACCCAGTGTTTCTCTCACTAACACTCTCTCTCATCTCCTTCAGTCCTACAAGCTAAAGCTCCATACAATAATTACTAGTTAAACAGGGAAATAAAATAAGTACAGAATCAATCTTATTTACAGACATATTTCAGGGAATCCAATAGAGATTTTATCCTCTTTTGACACCCTGTCAACAATTAGTTATGATCCTATCAATTAGGATTCTCTTTATTTTTTATTTTATTTTATCAATTAGGACAATTATTAGGATATCTTTGTAACCTATATAAAGGGCAGACTTGATTGAAATTTAATCAATGAGAAACATTCTGAAAAACTTGTGTTAGTTTAGGATGGGCTCTGTCATGGATGAGTCTGCTACTCTGCTTATTGCTTTCACCATAGGTCGAAAGAAAAGTCTTTTGTGTCTAGGCCCATGACACGATCCTATGCTAAGGCCCATAACAAAACTAGATAGAGGCATCAAAAAACAGATTTATGAGTTATGACAGACAAGTCAGCTTTTCTAACATAAATAATAGTCTTAAATATGTTTTTAGTCCCTTAAATTTGGGGCATTTTTGGTTTGGGTCCGTCAAATAAAAAATTGTTCTTTTTAGTCCCTCAAATTCGTGAAATGCAAGTTTTAGTCCCTCAACTTCATTTGGAGGACTGAAAATTTGTTGTTTTAGTCTCTCAAATTCCCTCCAGGGGACCTAAAACAACATTATGTGAATTTGAGGGACTAAAAAGAGCAATTTTTAAATTGGGGGACCAAAATCAAAAGTCGCTCAAAGGGACTAAAAATATATTTAAGCCTTAATAATAGCTACCAATTCAAGACAACCTGAAAACTAGAATCTTAGGTACCCTCTGTACATGCCTGATGTTCAGAGGAAGAAGCGTGATCAAAAACTTGCATGGAAGCATGCATGTATTAGTTTTCTTCCTTTACCATAGCTGATTACCACTGAAGATAATTAACATTGGACTATGTATATGATACAGCCTTGAAGTCAGAAAAGGAACAATCACAGGAAACAAAATGGAATTTGAGCTTTTGGCTTGAATGACTTCAGAATTTTATATAAAATATGCAAGGGAAATAATAGTCACGGAATAACTGAAACGACGATTGCATAAACAGAAGGTACAATGCTGAAAATAAAGATAGTGTGAGACACATGGAGAGGTCTCACTCTCTCCCAAGTTTCTACTCAACAGTATTCTCTGCTGCACACCCATACAGCCCTCTTTCCCTTTAACCGACCTTCCACTAGCATTCTGTTAGAGGATATTTTCGTCCTCCACGTCAGCTAACTTTTTTGGGCCAACATCAGCAATTGATGCCCAAGTTCTCCTATGCTTATCCCTCTTGTAAACCTTAATTGGGTTGGGCTGAACCGTATCAGTATACTTCTGATATCTGGGTTATGTTCAGCAAAACGAAATTATGGTCATGCTTGTAGGGAAAATGGAAGGGTTTATGTCTGTACGACATTATGACTGTAGTGATGGCTAGGGTTGTGTCCTATAATTGAGTGTATCTTGTCTTGTGTCAGATTTTTTAATGGATTTTCTTGTATTCTCAAGTTTATTTAGTTTTTCTTTGTTAAACCTAGAACTTGGTATTTTCTAATACTATGAGGATTGTCATATGATCTGTTTGGTTTATTTTATTTTAAATGGTATTTCATATGTAGTTGTTGCTATAAGTCACTCTTGGAGATTGTTATGAACCTTAGCGTAGGATAGGGTCACGGGCCTAGACATGAAAGACTTCTTTTGACATATAGTGAGAGCAAGAAGCAGACTCACTCACCCTTGACTGAGCCCCTCCTAAACTAACACGTTTTAGTGAGAGTGAGAAGCAGACTTGTCCTTAACAGAGCCCCTCGTAAACTAACACAAGTTTTCTGAATATTTTCTTCTTGATTAAACTTCAATCAATTCTGCCATTTAAATAGGCTACAAATATATCCTAACAATTATCCTAATTGATAAAATAAATAGAGAATCCAAACTGATAGGATCATAACTAACAATTATCCTAATTGAAAATAAAAATAAGATATCACTAATTCATAAGATCTTATATAAAAATTACCCTAGTTAATAAAATAAGAATCTGAAATAAGAATAGATAAAAAGAAATAAGATAAACTAAATTATTCATGATTTAGATATGATAATCCTAATTTGTGGCCATATCAGAGGTCTACATGTTGAAGAACTATGTATTATTTTGGCAACTATTAATTCACCTATTTATATGTGACCTTAATTTAATTTTGTGGGAGCATTATTTATCTCTAGATATTAAGAATCTTTTCATCTACTATTAGGAAGGAAAAAACTGGTGTAGACCGTGTATCCCTCAGACAAGCTATCATATTTATCTGTGCCACAAATAGGCCAGATGAATTAGATCTTGAGTTTGTTCGTGCTGGACGTATTGATCGTCGCCTGTACATTGGTTTGCCTGATGCAAAGCAGAGAGTTCAAATTTTTGGTGTGCACAGTTCCGGAAAGCAACTTGCAGAGGATGTGAATTTTGAAGAGGTATATGTTTCATTAAAGGAATATACAAATCTAAGTACATAAACGTAATCTAATGAATTTAAAAGGCACTCAAGGATAAGTTAGATAATTACTGTATGAAAAATAAGAATGGGGCATGTTGTGAAACAGGCTGCATTGGGTAGATTCAAACTTGCTTAAGCTAGCTCCTATCAAATTAAAGGCAAATAATGGGCTGTTAAAGGATGCTTCCATTGGGCAATAATGTAGTATACACTGTTGAGTAGACAGATTAGTTTCTTAAGAATTTCCTACAGCATTCACTGCTGAAATTATGAGTCATATCTTAGTACCAGATTCGTTTTTCAATGAAATTTCTTAATGATCAAAACAGAATTGCTTCAAGAGTATCTCCCAAAGAATTACCATAAAGTTAGACTGCATTTTAACATATTCATGTCTTTGTATTTGTGTTTTCATTCTGAGTTAGTATGTGAGACTTGATCTTCTTTGGACTGACTGGCTGCTCTCTGCCTCTCCACAGCTTGTCTTCCGTACTGTTGGATTCTCTGGAGCAGATATAAGAAACCTTGTCAACGAATCAGCAATAATGTCGGTAAGTACTAAACTTCAAATTATCAGCCTTGGCCCTGAATACATCTTGTATACACTACACTACCAAGGGTCAGAAATTATAATAGGGAATAAAATTATGTCAATGTTACTTTCTGTGTTTCTTTTTTTTTCTCTGTTCAGGGAAGGTCAGGTATTCTTTACCTTGAAATATGAGGAAAAGTGAATATTATTTTCTGATAATTTTACAATGGTCGGGTACAATGTATATATAGGTCCAAAAAATCCTAGTAAGTTTTGCTACAAATCTGTACATATTATAGAATGTTGAGAATCAAGAATTTAATGTATAATGATGTGATAGGATATGATATCTGATTTAGAGGAAACTGAATATCCTCTAATTATGTTTAATCAATACTACCATCTATATAAACAAGCTCCGTAGGGTCTCTTTGACATACAGTTTACACACAAATATCCCTTAGTTTATCTCACTTTACATGGTATCATGAGAGGAAATAACAAAACATTGTCCCCGATGGACCCTTTTTGTTGTCGCACTTATTCTGGAGCCCTGCTTCCGCTTTTCGATGACGCTTCCTCCTTTTTTGGCAAATTTTCCGGTCATTGTCGGTTACCATCACTTTTCCAGCAATCCACTGTCCCCGGGTGAGCCCTTTTGCTCGTCGCCCTTTTCCGGAAAATTTTGCTTCCTTTTCCGGCGCTTTTCCCGGCCAGCCGCCGCCAGCACCAGTAGTCCGGCAACTTCCCAGTGACGTTTTGTGACCAAACACACATTTTCCGGGGCACTTTTTGCCGATCTACACAGACAGGTCCACCAGATTGCCATTAGAATTCTTGCGTGCGGCTTCTTTGATGCTCCAAACAGCACCCTTCGCAGGAGTGTGCGGCTTCCGTTCAGGCTGTGATTTTACCTCTCAGGTCGCCTCTCTGGTGCGACCCCACCCCAGGAGTCTCGCCCAGTTCTACACATCCTTGTGGGCCCACTTCTCCAGGCGTGGTGCTGTTTGTTCCTATTTTTATTTTATTTTATTTGCAGGAACTGTTTGGTTCGTATCTTGCAGTTACTGTTTTTCACTCAACATGGCATCTGCTGGTTCTTGTGACGATTTTAGTCAGTACTACCTTCCACTTACCTTCATCAGAGTTCTTTTGTGTGCTCACCTCTTTAGCCTAGGTTTTGTGTACGTGTTTCTTTTGCAGTTGCTGTTTGCTAGCGTACGGTTTTGTTTCCCTTGATGAAGATTTTTCTATTTCTCAAGTTTTAAATAATTTTGGGTATTCACCAATATTTGTTTGAAGCTTCCAAATCTTGGTTTTCAGGTTGGATCTTGCTTTGAATTTTCTTAGGCTGATGGGTATTCCAGCTCTCTCTTTCAAGGAATATTCCCCAACTTCACCAAGATCTCTGACTTGTCTTTCAAACTATTGTCTTGTTTAGTGGAACTCAAGTTTTATGTTTTTGTTGGGAATAAATTTTCTTGTAACAAGCTAAAGCTTATCTTCAGCTTCAAGGGGAGTGTTGCGAATCAGGAATTTAATATACACTGATGTGATGGGATATGATATCTGATTTAGAGGTAACTGAATATCCTCTAATTATGTGTAATCAATACTACCTGTCTATATAAACAAGTGTCATAGGGTCTCTTTGACATACAGTTTACATACAAATATCCCTCAGTTTATCTCATTTTGCACAGATAATACAGAATAAATGAAAACTATTATGTTCAGGTAATTGTGCCCATAACAGATCACACACACGCACACATATTTATGCTGTGATATGCTGATTACAAAAGAATCTTTAATAAATACAATCAAATTCCTAATTATTATTCACATGTGATAATACATATGAAACATGTGCTACTTACACTCCCCTTCAAGTTGGAGCATATGTCTTATGCCTCAAGAGCAAGTGTTTTATGCACCAAGTTTGTTACAAATGAACTCAACTACAAGTCCCCTTAAGGGATTTGGTAAGCAAATCTGCCATTTGATAATTGGAACTGACGTAATCAGTCATAATAAGGCTTGCAAAAACCTTCTCCCTAACAAAATGACAGTCAATTTCTATGTTGGTGAATAATATTGGGTGATTCAATAGCAAAGCAAGAAGTGGGTGAGGAAAGATGGTATAATCCTTGAGACTCATGACTTGCGTCAACATGAAGTTATTTTCTAAGATGACCAAGGTAAGGTGCAAGTGAGTTTACTGATGGAAATAAGATTAAAGGGGTAAATGGTCAATTAGGCATGTAATGAACAGAATCTAGAGAAAGAGATGGAAAAGGTTTGGATGGACCAATACCCACAACTTCAATTTAGGAACCATCAACTAGAGTCACCGGAGGTATTGGATCTAAATACCAGCCAGCTTCCCTAGCAAAGATTAGTCATCAGCAAAGTTGGTGGATACTACGCACCAATGCCATGGTGACCTAAAAAAAATATGATCTTGGGCACCAGTGTCAAGGATCCATAGTTCAAGGGTAGAAAAATGTATACAAGCAACAGGATTTACCTGTTTTGAGGTACGCATTGTACTCTGGTAGAAGTAGAAACCTCATCTGAAGTATCACAAGGAGCGACTTGAAGAACATTGCCCTGTTGATGGGCTTTAGTGTGGCTGTTGTCATTAAACGTTGCAGCAAGTGCAACAAGGACAGAAATGATTGCCTTACGTGTGCTGTGGGCTCCACTGCGATGTTGAGATGAGAAACCACGGTTGCAGAATCAATAGCAGCAAAAAGAGGTGCAATGGAAGCAACAGATAAATCAGGAGTAAAGAGATGTAGTAGTTGCTCACTTAACAGTATCAGAAGATGGAATAGGATTGAACAGTATCTGTTGCACTCTGCATGAAGCAATTTTGTGGATGATTTCTAAACCTGAATTTTCCCTGGGAAAAGACTCTAAGAAAGTCAAATATTCAATTAACGAACCCCGAATCTTGACTATTACTCCATGAGTATTTCATAATCCTATAGATATAGAATACTAAAAAAAATGATTTTTTTTGTTTGTCTTCATTTAATAAATAAAAAACTAATTTTTTTTATTAAATGAAGATAAACAAAAAAAAAATCAATGATGAGAATTTGCAAAAGTTTAGAGTAGCGAGAAAAAATGCAAAGAAAGCAGTTCGGAAAGCTAGAGACAAAGTTTTTGACGATTTGTATAAAAATCTTGGGAGCAAGGATGGTGAAAAAGGTATTTACAAACTTGCAAAAATGAGGGATAAGAAGAGTAAAGACCTAACCCAAGTTAAATGTATCAATGATGAAAATAAAAAACTTTTGGTAAGGGATGAAGATGTAAGTGAAAGATGGCTAAACTATTTTAACAAACTTTTTAGTTGGAATGACGATAAGAGTGAGCTAGATTTGGAATACGTTTTTGATTATCTGAATAGAAGATATGTGCGCAGAATTAATACACATGAAGTTAAAGAGGCTGAAGAATAATAAAGCTTTGGGACCCGATGACGTCCCTATTGAAGTGTGGGAGAGGCTTGGGAGATGTGGCAATAAAATGGTTGACTAATCTTTTCAATAAGATTCTTCAAACAAATAAGACGTCTGATGATTGGAGGAAAAATATGTTTGTGCCTATTTACAAAAACAAGGGAGATATCCAGAATTGTTCTAACTATAGAGGCATTAAGCTCATGAGCCATACTATGAAATTGTGGGAGAGAGTTATTAAACATCGCCTAAGAAGGGAGACCAAGGTTTCCGTAAATCAATTTGGATTTATGCTAGGAAGATGTACCATGGAAGCTATTTTCTTGATGCGACAATTAATGGAAATGTATAGGGAAAAGAAAAAAGACTTATATATGGTGTTTATAGATCTTGAGAAAGCATATGATAGGGTCTCAAGAAAAGTCTTATGGTAGACTCTTGAGAAGAAAAATGTAGCATTAAAGTATATAATGCAATCAAAGATATGTATGATGGGGCTACCACATGTGTGAAAGCTTGTAATGGAATATCAAGGTATTTTCCTATCACAGTAGGTGTTCATCAAGGTTCAGCTCTTAGTCCTTATCTCTTTGACTTAGTGATGGATGAACTAACAAAAGATATTCAAGAGGAAGTGTTGTGGTGTATGGTTTTGGTAAATGATATTGTGCTTATTGATGAGACCAAAGATGATGTTAATAGGAAATTGGAATTGTGGAGAAACACTTTGGAGTCTAAAGGATTCACGATAAGCAAGAGTAAGACGGAGTATATGAAGTGTAGGTTTTTGCGGGTAAGAGATAGTGATCAAGACACAGTGCATCTACTTGGTCAAGAGGTACTCAAGAAATATGTTTTTAGATACTTGGGATCAATTTTGTAAAAAGGTGGTCAGATTGATGAGGATGTAAATCATAAATCAGAGCAGGGTGGATGAAATGACGGAGTGCATCAGGGTTTTTGTGTGACCGCAAAATTCCCCTTAAGCTAAAAGGATATAGAATAGTTGTAAGACTGACAATGTTATATGGAGCGAAATGTTGGTCAACACATAGGCAACATGAGCATAAAATAAGAGTAGCAGAAATGAGGATGTTAAGGTGAATGTGTGGTTATACGAAGATGGATAAGATAAGAAATGAGGATATTCGACGAAAGGTAGGAGTGGTATCGGTGTGTGAAAAGATGAGGGAGCATAGATTGAGGTGGTTTGGGCATGTTATGAGACGACCAATGGATGCTCCCATAAGAACAAGAGTTTGTTTCCAAGAGCTTGACACAAAGAGAGGTAGAGGTCGACGGAAACTTACCTAGGGAAAGGTAGTTAAACAAGACCTAATGGAGTGGGATGTAGATTGGTGGATGGTATGTCTTAGGACAGAGTGGAAAAAAGCTATAAGCTTGGTGGTGGGTTAAATCCATTAGTATTTTCTATGTTCCAGTCATTCCCTTTTTTTTTAGTTCTTTTCCTCTTCATTTCTCCCCTCCTTCTTTCACCCATCTTTTATTTTAGCTTATTTTCCCTCTCTTTTGTCTTATTTCCACTTTTTCTTCCCCTCTCACTTTCTCTTTCTTTGTCTTATTTCCGATCTATCATTGGGTTCATCTACCACCGACCCCAATTAACTTGGGTTAAAGGTGCTGTTAATGTTGATCTTCATTTAATAATAATTTCGATTTACCTATTTACACCGATTTACAAAGTATCATAACCTATTTTATATCATCAATGATTGATGAAATCGTTTCTGTAAAGAATATCCAAATATCAAATCCGACCTCTATATAACCTCTGCAAAGCACTTGAATATTTCAAATTAAATAAATATTAAATACTAAAAATCTATTTATTTATACGTCGTCTATTAATTAATATAAAAGATAAAGTCTTTTTGTGAAGTAATGTACTTGTTGCAAATGTAGATATTCATATTTTAAGTGGTAGCATGTTTATGTCATGTTCTATTGTGTGATTTAAAATCCGTACATAACAAGTTCAATATCTTGTATGCATTTTGGCTACGGTGACATTTTCTTGTTAATCTGGTAGTAAGCTATGGTAAAATATTAACTGTTTTAATCATAAAAAATTGTTGGTTGCAGGTGAGAAAAGGGCATTCCAAAATTTTCCAGCAAGATATTATTGATGTACTAGATAAACAACTACTTGAGGGTATGGGTGTCCTTCTGACAGAGGAAGAGCAACAAAAATGTGAACAAAGGGTATGTCTGTCTGTTAGTTATCTTACTGTGGGTCTGGCAAAGCATTTTGTATTGAATTTGTTTCTGTACTATAGGTATCCTTTGAAAAGAAGAGACTGCTTGCCGTTCATGAAGCTGGTCATGTAGTGCTAGCTCACTTATTTCCTCGGTTTGACTGGCATGCATTTTCACAGCTCCTGCCTGGTGGTAAGGTATGACGTCAGGTTACTGCAATATGCGAAATGATGATATTTGATTATTACTATTATTATTTTGTCTTTACATGGAATTTATGTTCCAATTATGCAGGAAACTGCAATATCTGTATTTTATCCTCGAGAAGATATGGTAGACCAAGGCTATACAACATTTGGTTACATGATGATGCAAATGGTAGTAGCTCATGGTGGTCGATGTGCTGAACGTATTGTATTCGGTGATGATATAACTGATGGTGGAAGTGATGATCTTGAAAAGATAACGAAGGTAATTAATATATCCTAACATCCAAGTAGTTAGTGAACTTAAATAAGTTTATTACCACATCATATTTCCTTGATTATTTATTTTTTTGGGGGGGGGGGGGGTTCTTGGCTATGAGGGCTTCTTAAATATATATTGTGCAGGCGGTCCATCTGTTTCTCCTTTACACACATTTGCTGTGTTTGTTTTAAAAAATAAACGTATAATTTTTTGTGTTGATATAGATTATTACGTCTTCATGGTGTGTATGCCTGTATGTTAAATACTTAATATTATCTTTTGGTTTTAATTATTTTGCTTATCACTGAAATTTGTTTTCAGCTTGCTAGGGAGATGGTTATCAGTCCCCAAAATAAAAAGTTGGGGTTAATTGCTTTAACAAAAAGGGTTGGCTTAAATGATCGACCAGACAGCCCAGATGGAGAGTTGATCAGATATAGAGTATAGTCCTTCTCCGAAGCAGCAAATATAGTGTTTACCTTTCTCAGTAATGTGAAATTAATTCATTTTTTTTCCTTCATTTGTGTTAAGTGGGACGATCCCCAAGTAATTCCTGCTAATATGACCCTAGAGGTGTCTGAGCTTTTTACAAGGGAGTTGACAAGGGTAATTCTGTTTGATCTCTCTCCATCTTTATTTTATGGCATTTGAAAGGAGCTTTAGCTTATGCAGATTCTTCACACTTGAATCTAGTGAAGGTTTATGCTTTATGTAACTGGAGTTTCATGGATGACATAATATGAACATGGCATTTTTTTATACAAGCTGAAGAAAGATAGAGCTATTGAGCTAATTTTCAGTTATTTTTTTTTTTTTTTTTTTTTTTTTTTCACTCTAAATAATCAAGAGGGAAATGAATATATTATAAAAAATGAAACATATTTGGTTAAATTTTTTGAAAATTTTCATCTATTGTGAATATACAATGATTTTTAGTTGTTTAATTGATATGTTGTGACAGTACATTGAAGAAACGGAAGAACTCGCAATGAGTGCCTTAAGGAATAACAGGCACATCCTGGACTTGATTGTGAGGGAACTATTGGAGAGGTCAAGAATAACTGGATTGGTATGCTATGCTCCTATTTCTGTTGTCAGTTTTTCTTTACTTTTTTCACTGGAGAGGGAAGTGGTTAAAGCATAATTAACTTGTTTAATGTTTGATCCTTGTTATCTGATGTATTGTAACAAAAAATATTTGTTTCCCTCCTGTCAAAGACTAACTCCCCCAAATGCTTGAAGTTGTTCCATAGAGGCCTGGGAATGGTTTTATATCTCCCGTTTCCTCCTATACAAGAGCCCTTTGGGCTTAAGGTGTTGATAATGCACCTATTTTGCCTTGGGGGTAAATTGAATTTAGATATGTAGAATCAAAATGGACTGGCTGTTGTATTCAGAGTGGCTAGAATCAAACTCTTAAAACACTTGGTCTTGGGTTTACTATTCCAAGCCTATATTTCCCTTCTGCCAGTGCTTTTGGCCTGATTACATAATTTTCTTTTCCGTTTCCCTATTTTATGTTGTGTTCTTTTTTACTTAGCTTCTAGTTTATGCATCCGTAGGAGGTTGAAGAAAAATTGAAGGAAATGTCTCCAGTAATGTTCGAGGACTTTGTGAAGCCATTCCAGATAAATCCAGATGAGGTACTTTCTTCCCTACTGCTCAATGTGGTTTAGGTTATTAAAGTGTGTCTGGATACCCTTCAACACCATTATATATTGGCATAATAATTAATAGCATACATATGCTGATATATTAAACTACCTCCACTCCTATATATAAGCAATAAAAGACAACATTTTCTTAGTCCTAATTATAAGAAAAATAAGACTACTTTATTGTTAAATTTCCTTTTCACCAAATTAATTATTACAATCATTTTTCCATGAAAGTGGGTGCATTTATTGAGCTATCAACAAAATAAGGTATACTCATTGGTTGAATTTGAAAAACAATCATCTCTTAAGGTAGTCTTGGAATAAAATTAAAAATTTATGACAAAATAACCAATCTAACAACTTTTATTGGTTATGATGAATTAGGTAATTGTTGCTTATATATAGGAGGGGAGGTATAACATAATTGCATGAATCAAACAATTTTTATATTATTATTATTATTATTATTATACAAAAATAATTCATTTTTTGAGAGGTTGAAAGGTGAGTGCTGATTTGTTTGATTACTCTCACTCTCCCGTATTTTTCTGTTAAATTTTTCTCTATTTTTTTTGCCTTGGTATTTTATCAGCAAATTATGAATAAGCACTGTAAATTTTTTTGACTTATTCTTCCTCATGAATATTAATGTTTGGGAGAATATGTGATTTTTTGTTAGGAAACCCCACTATTAGTTAGTTATAGCTAGCTAGATAGAGCGGAATAACAGGATATAAATTATAGGAAAGGAGAGTGGAAATGGGGAGGGAGAGTCAAGGTCTCATGTACATGGCAGGTTAGAGAGTGATCGTGAGAATTGCAATGAAGGTTAGGGGAGAAAATAAGATAGATTGCTTGCCTATGGCCTAGCCTACATTATTAGATTTGAGAGAATCCAAAGTAAGGTTTTGTTGATCTGTTTGTAAAATGTACATTCTTAACCCAGCCACGGACTTAAATCACTTATATATACTGGTCAGCGCTACTAGTCAGTTATATCTGTCTAACAGTGACGGTTGTAACTGCCAGGATAGCGAAGCTAAATAATAGAGAACAAAAGAATAACTTTGAATAAGAGTGTTCTCTCTTTCATACATCAACCGTGGCCGTGGCCTCGGATTTTTTTAACACTTTGAAACTCTTTAGTTTGAAAGGTTTGGCTTTGGACTATCTAAACACTTTTTAGGGCTAACAAGTTAGCTTATTTGAATAAATATAAACAAAATAATATCATTATGTTATTAGGCCTATATTATTATTACTATTAATTTAAATTTTAAGGTAATATCATGTTATTATTTGTTTAATTTAAAGGCTTAAGCCCTCTAATTTACATATAACTATAAGTTTAGATCAATTTGCCTATTTAGAGGTAGTTTTTCTTCCTATTTTAAAAAATTTATTACAAAGTTTTTTAATAGGTTTGAAAGTTGGGCTTTAAAAAAGGGCCTATATCAGGTCTTAGGCGCCTTAGATTCAGGAATCAAGCCTTGCAAGGTTTGGCCCATCTAGCCAATTACCGCCCTAAAATTGAAGGGTTTTCCATTTTCTGAACCGGTTCCTCTAATTTTCTCCTTGTAATTATGCCTTAGTTCACAGCAACTCATTTTTTTTTGGAAGGCTCACAGCAACTCAGTTTGGAACTGTACTGCTTTCCATTTCCTCCCACAAATGCAATAATTATAGTTTTATCAATGCAGAAGGGACCATTGCCGCATAATGATCGGCTACGATATCAGTTACCCGACTTATATCCTGCTCCTCTCCATAGATGTTGACACCTTCAGATCTTCATGTTACAACCTCATTTGCAACAGTTCTAATTGGGGACAGAGAAATGGGTTTGATGGTGGTAACTTTCCATAAAAAGTCAACCCCATATGTACACATTCATGGGACACATATAGGACCAGGGAGAACATAGTGGAGCTGTTGATTAAATTTAAATTGCTCATTTTCTTCTGCAATTAGCCAGTGATGCATCTCATTTTTGATGAATTCTTTGTGCTGGTAAGCCTTGGAGACACCTCGACAATCTTCATGCATTGCCTTGATAAATTAGAATTTTTTTTTTTTTGTAGGGGTGGGAGGGCATTCTTTATGTGACTATGCATTTTCGTGGTTGAGGATGAAATTTTTAGCCCTCAAAATTTGCAGTTTAATTTTGTACGCTTCTAAGTTTGAGGCTGAGACTAGTGCAATCAATGGTTTATAATTTTGTATAAATCTTAGCATGGACAGGATATAACATGGGAAACGCATACTGCAACACCGAAAATTAAGTTGTCCTAATGATTGATATTAAAATTTTAAATTTTAAGTTTAAATTCTCACTCTTGTTATGTTAGATTTAATGCTACTTTGATTTATTTTATTTTGCGGTTATTTCATATTGGTACATTAAAGTTTTAAAAGTTTTATTTTGATATTTTAAGTTTTTAAAATGCCTAAATTGGTTCATTTCTTCCGATTTGTGTTAGCAAAAGTCAGTGTCTGGTATATATTTGAATTTAAAAAAAATTGTGGAAGCTAAAATCCATCACTATGTTTATTTTATAAACTATAAACCAACAAAAAAATCCATCTTATCCGATTCATCTTCAATTGTTGATAAATAAGAAATAGATCAAGCTTTATTCCTCCACACAATAATGAATTGCGGATAAGCATCATTCAATGCAAAAATTCATCACAATCCCAAACTAATAAATATTCATCAATCATCAGAAAAATAAGCGACGGCAAAAACCTAAATCCCAAATCAAAATCCGTCGTTGAAGGTGAGGGATAACTCCACCATTGGAGCCATTGCGTCATTAATCGAAGCAACCCTTGCACTCATCTGCAAGCTCTATAGTTGGCTGAGTCGTAGTATCTCTATTACGCCATCATCCTCATGGATTCACACTTAATTATATCTGGATTTTGACTCTCTTGGTGATGGCAAAAGCTTTAAGAATGGTTTGATTCTCGTTCTAGATTTGAGTGTTTAACACATTGGGGGTTCATATCTCTCTTTAATGGGTACCTAAAATCTTAAAATTTTTAAAATCAACATTGGATGGAGTTTTATTGTGTTGGGGTGTGATAAATTAATTATCCACAAGTTATTTCATTTCGTCATCAAATCAAAGGAAAAAAATAAAGTATCTTGCCATTTGGAATTTTACTTTTTCTTCTTTTCAATGTATGCTAAAATTATTGATGTTAAAGGTGTGCTCTGTGTGGTCACAGATTGGTTGTTCTCAACTTGTATGTTAATGCCCATTTTGTTCGACAGAAACAAAAGGTTGGGGTGACGAGCCTTGTAGAAAATGGCGTCGGATCAAAAGCAAGGTGTAACTTAGAGGAAATTTATAATTGCTTTGACTTGATTCTCTTGGGTTGCATCAATCAATCACACGTGTTCTAAATTCATCGTTGCACCGTCAAGTAGTTTACAATAAAATGGGACACCAAGAACGACTTTGCACAATTTTAAAAATACCTAAATTGAACTTTCGTACCTTGACCATTTCAATAACAAAATCAAACATTTGTTAACCTTATGACTAAATGGTGTTGAGGTCATCCAACAGAAGAAGGTTGGCACACTTTGTGTCAGTGAGGGGATTCAACAAGAACAATGGGGACCCTAAAAATTTTAAAACAAAAATGTACCAAACCGAACGTAATGGACTAAAATGAAACAATTGTGAAACACAATAGACCAGAAGTGACATTAAACCATTATTAGAATGGCTTAAATATGTTAGTGCTCCCTGATAGGGGTGTTCAGAATCGAACCAAACCAAACGTAAAATCGAAAACTTGATAAGTGTAATATTTTAGTTATTTTTTAGACTAGAATGCTAGCACTTATATTTTTATTTTAGTAGTTTTCTTATAAACTTCTCTTAATTCTAATTGTTTTATATATTGTACATTTATAAATGTTTTTGTTTAAATACGGAGGATTTATCCACGCATTTCTTATGTTTTGATGGTTATTAACGAGATCCAGAAACCAAGCCAAGATGAAGAGCATCAAGGGTTATTATAAAGAATTTCAGAGTGTCACTCGCCTGGGTTAGCAATCAACTCGCTTGGGCTAGTGACATTCCTTCAACATGAAATAAACTCTCCTAAGCGAGTTGATCTGACACCTCTTGGATCATTTCATTCAAAAGCCATGTACAACAACAAGAAAGAGAGAGCAAAAACCATAGGAAGAACCAGTGAGCAAGGAGAGAAAAGACAGAAAAAGTGGAGCTGGAGCTGTAGAGAAGTGACCATGGATCACATCCTTCATCATTTCTTCTGTTGATCTTGTGTTATATACAATTATCATCTAGTTTCTCCAAAGGTTGGATGTAATCTTCTTACTCTTATGCATTTCTTTTGATATTATATATATATATATATATATATATATATATTGTTAATGATATGATCTGATTTAATATAAATAGGGAAATTAGAAAATATCTCTCTAGCTGATTTTTAGGGATGTAATTACTTTGTTACCTCTTTTGTAATTACTCCTTTGATTATACATAAAGCAGTTGATGTGTAGAACACACACATCATTTCTGTAACATTTCTACATGGTATCAGTAGTTTAGGTTTATTTTTTAGCGTTTCTTGGCTGTGATGAACAGTACTCGCGCATGAACAGTACCACGCAAGCCTTCAACGCCGTTTCCCTCTCACCGGGCTGCCTTTTTTTGCCGATGACCTCCAGGGGTAGGATCGCCTCCCTCTGACAACCCAACTCCCCAAACCACGCCACCTGACTCCGCCGCACGCGCTCCGAAAAAAAAAAAGCTCTGTCCAGCCTTGTTTTTTATCTCTTCCTCATGGCCTCTATCAATTCCCGTGGCTGCAGAAGTCGCCCTCATTGTAATTATTGCAACCGCTATTGCCATGTTGAAGCTGAATGTCACACCAAAGTCCGGGAGCAGTCAAAGACAGCTAATGTGGCCCAGGTCGCTGCTCCTGCCAATGTTACTATTTCCACCAATGAGTATCATGATTTTCTCCAGTTCTGAGCAACCCAGCAATCTGCCTCGCCTACTACCACTATGGCTCACTCTGGTAATCCTGTAGCCTTTGTCTCTCAATCTTCCACCCTTGGACCTTGGATCCTTGACTCTGGTGCTTTCGATCATATGACTGGTAACCAATCCCTTTTCTCTCAGTTGTCTTTTTCCGACTCCTTGCCTTCTGTCACTCTTGCAAATGGCTCTCATATTAAAGTCTGTGGCATTGGTCAAACTCACCCACTCCCTAACCTTTCTTTGAACTTTGTTTTATTTGTTCCTGGCTGTCCCTTTAATTTAATTTCCATTTGCAAGCTCACTCGCTCTCTCAATTTCTCCGTCTTGTTTGTTAATAACTCTGTTCTTATTCAGGATCGACGTACCGGACGGACGATTGGAACAAGACATGAGTCTGGGGGATTGTACCAGCTTTCACCATCGGTTACCTGCGTCTCCAGTACCTCTCCTGATCTTGCCCACCAGCGTCTCAGTCATCCCAGCTTAGACAAATTACGTCTTTTAGTACCTAGTCTTTCTACACTTACGTCCTTCCAATGTGAGTCGTGTCAATTAGGAAAGCATGTTCGTTCTTCCTACAGCCCACGCGTCAATAAAAGTGTTGCGTCACCTTTTACTTTAGTTCACTCTGACATTTGGGGTCCTAATCGAGTCTGTTCATCTTTAGGTTTTTACTATTTTGTGACCTTTATTGATGATTTTTCCCGTTGCACTTGGGTGTTCTTAATAAAAAATCGCTCTGATGTTTTCTCTGTTTTTCAAGCCTTTTTTAATGAAATTAATACTCATTTTGGGACGCCTATTAAAACTTTACGCACTGATAATGCTAGGGAATATTTATCTTCCCACTTTCATTCATTTCTTGCCTCACAGGGAATTATTCATCAGACAACATGTGCTCACACACCACAACAGAATGGTGTGGCTGAACGGAAAAACCGTCACCTAGTTGAAACAGCTCGCACCCTCCTCCTTCACTATAATGTCCCTCTCCGCTTCTGGGGTGATGCGATTCTTACTGCTTGTTATCTCATCAACCGCATGCCCTCGTCTATCCTAAACAACCAGACTCCGTACTCCCTTCTAAACCCTCAACAGGACATCTATCATGTTCCTCTCCGTGTCTTTGGTTGAACTAGTTTTGTCCATGACCTTACTCCAAGTAAAGACAAACTTTCTGCCAAGTCTCTTAAATGTATTTTTCTGGGTTACTCTCGTCTCCAGAAAGGATACCGTTGTTTCTGTCCTTAGCTTCAATGATATCTTGTTTCTGCTGATGTCACTTTCTTTGAGTCTACCCCCTTCTTCACTACCCCCACTGTTCCCACTGCTCCTCCGGATCTGCATGTTCCGCCTGTTGTTCCAGCTCCAGTAGTCATCCCTACCCCGCCCCCACTCATTACTTATCAGCGCAGGCCACCGGTGCTTCCACCTACTGGTCCCCCAGCATCATCTCCTACTCCAAACGCTCATCCGCCACGCCGCCTGAGCCTGAGCTTCCTCTTGCCCTTCGCAAAGGTATTCAGTCCTCCTGTAATCCTCATCCTTTATATGCTTGTACTCTTCATTATGATCGTTTGTCTCCTTCCTATTTTTCGTTTATTACCTCTTTGGATTCTGTGTCTATCCCTAAGTCTACAGGTGAAGCCATGAGTGACCCCCGTTGGCAACAGGCGATGTTAGATGAAATGGGTGCTTTAGAAGCGAGTGGTACCTAGGAGCTAGTTCCCTTGCCTCTTGACAAAGCTACAGTTGGTTGTCGCTGGATTTATACAATGAAGGTTGGACCGGATGGCAATATTGATCGCTTCAAAGCTCGCTTGGTGGCTAAGGGCTATACTCAGATCTTTGGCCTTGACTATGGCGACACCTTTTCCCCCGTGGCAAAAATCACTTCTGTTCGTCTTTTCCTTGCTATGGCTGCCATCCGCCATTGGCCACTTCACCAGTTGGACATTAAAAATGCCTTCCTGCATGGTGAGTTGCAATAAGAGGTTTACATGGACCAACCCCACGGTTTCAGTGTTTCTGGTGGTGCCCCTCTGGTTTGTCGACTTCGCCTCTCTATTTATGGCCTGAAACAATCCCCCCGTGCCTGGTTTGGTCGCTTCAGCTCCGCCTTACTTCAATTTGGTATGACCCATTCTGAGGCTGACCACTCTGTTTTCTCACTCCACTTTCCCTCTGGATTGTGTATTTATTTAGTTGCCTATGTGGATGACATTGTTATCACTGGTGATGACTCTGATGGTATCCGCCGGGTCAAGTCTCACCTTCACAGTCAGTTTCAGACCAAGGATCTGGGTCCGCTCAAATATTTTCTCGGCATTGAGGTTGCTCAATCTGCCTCTGGCATTGCCCTTTCCCAGAGAAAATATGCTCTGGACATTCTCACCAAGACTGGTATGCTTGATTGCCGCCCCAGTGATACTCCTATGGACCCGAATGTCAAGCTTCTTCCGGGTCAGGGGGAGCCATTGGAAGACCCGGGAAGATATCGTCGACTTGTTGGTAGACTTAATTATCTTACTGTCACCAGGCCAGACATCTCATTTGCTGTAAGCGTGGTAAGTCAATTCCTGAATGCTCCTTGTGATAGCCATTTGGATGCTGTCATGCGTATTCTCAGATACATCAAGAATGCACCTGGTCGCGGACTCCTATATGAAGACAAAGGTAAAGCCAAAATTGTTTGTTACTCGGATGCTGATTGGGCAAGATCACCATCAGACAGGAAATCTACTTCCGGCTATTGTGTTCTCATTGAAGGAAACTTGATCTCATGGAGAAGCAAGAAACAGAATACCGTTGCTAGATCTAGTGCTGGAGCCGAGTACCGCGCCATGGCAGCTGCTACATGCGAAGTATTATGGCTTCAGCAACTTCTCCAACAATTACACTTTGGAGACACTCGGGACACTAAGCTTATCTGTGATAATCAAGTTGCCCTTCACATTGCATCTAATCCGGTTTTTCATGAGCGAACTAAACACATAGAGATCGACTGTCATTTTGTGAGAGAGAAAGTGCTTTCAGGAGAAATCACCACTGGCTTTGTCAACTCCAGTGAACAACTGGCAGATGTGTTCACTAAATCTCTCAAGGGCCTCGTGTTGATTATATTTGTAATAAGCTGGGTACATATGACATATATGCTCTAGTTTGAGGGGGAGTGTTAATGATATGATCTGATTTAATGTAAATAGGGAAACTAGAAAATATCTCTCTAGCTGATAGCTGATTTTTAGGGATGTAATTACTTTGTTACCTCTTTTGTAATTACTCCTTTGATTATAAATAAAGCAGCTGATGTGTAGAACACACACATCATTTCTGTAACATTTCTATATATATATATATATATGAATCTTTTCTACTCATTACTGGTGATTTCATTTTGTTCGTAATGTTTGATTCTATTTGATCACTAGTTTCATGAAATTGGATTTTAAACTTGTTTGGAAAGTATTCTTAGAATTTGAACTGAATGAATATACTATTTACGTTACATTTCTAGGAATAGAGCATAACGTTTTGATTTCAAATAACACGAGATTATGATTGTAATGCTGGAATATTTATTTCATATGCGAAGAATCAATATTCGTAAATATTCTTAAGATTCTTGAATGCGAAGGATTGATTAGGGGTGATTTAATGTGTGCATCAATGATGTTAGAAAATTATTCATATGTATTAATCTTATATAGATACTTAGGGTATGAATAATGGAATTCAATCCTACGTTTCTCTTGAATTAATTAAATTCATCTTACTTGGTTTCATAATTTTATGTATTATCGAAGCGTACACTATTTCCATTATTTCTGCTACTTCTGTTATTTTTGTTAAACCCATGATATTTCGATTAAATTTGTTGTACATAACTATTGAACTGTTTACTTTTATCCAGAGAAACTGAGTAACTCAAGTATCTGTGGAGAGAATCTCTTTTATAAAATTTGTAACCTGAGACAACATTGGTACACTTGTCAACAGTCTAACAAAATTGATCCAAAAAATTGTAAACCACAAAAAACGAAGGGCACCGATTTGGTTTGGTTTTTGTTTTTCCCAAACTGCACAATTCAGTTCGATTTTCAGTTTGCACGTGGAAATGAAACCAAATCAAACTGAATCACACTCATTAGTTTAATATAGGGCTTATATTAGTCATATTCATATACAACAATGTAGTTTTAAGCTTATGTGAAACATCAACAGTAAAACTTAGTCTAAATTGAAGACTAAAACACTTAACACTTGGTCTCTCACTCTTTCATCTCTCGTGGAATGACACTGTTGTTGTTGGAGATCTACTTTTCAAGTTTTTATGGTTTTAGACTGTTGTTGTAATCATTGTTTTGTTGTTGAATGTCTACTTTTCCAAGTTTTCATTGTTGGAAGCAAGTACTATGAATGTTGTTTTACTGTGTTTTTTTAAGTTTTCGTTGGAACTTGGAAGCAAATATTACGTATTGTTCTTACTTAAGTCGAATGATTAGTTTTAAGTTGAATGATTATTATTCAAGTTGAAACTTTAAGTTAACCATTTATACCATTGATAGCTAAGGTAGTTATTATTCAAGTTTTGTCCAATTATAACAAATTTTTTAAGCATTTTTTTGAATACCAAATGAACCAAATTGCAAAAGATTGGTATGGTTCAGATTTCTTAAATAATGTAAACAGAACCAAACCGCGAGCACCCCTACTCCCTGATATATACCTGAATTCATTTTTGATCCCTAATAAATTTTTCTTCATTTTTGCTCCATGATATTTGAAAAGTTTTGTTTTTTATTCTTACCATTAAGATTTCTTCATTAACTAGTGGTGTGGTCATTAGCTTTTAAAAAATATGAGTTGTGACGGTTTTAAAATCGCCAATATTCATTTTATAATTAAAATTATAATTTTTTTCCAACTAAAATCGCCAAAATTAATTAAAGGAGAGAAAAAAAAAGATATCATATCCATTTCGTTTTCTCCTTCATCATGTCATTTCAATCCAAACCAAACATAAAACCAAAGGCATATGAACACACATAATCAAAGAACCACATGAACACAATGCACAAGCGAAACAAAAAAGAACATAGAAATATAGGAGATGGATGAAAAAGAGAAAAAACACACACTACGCAGACTTGTGCTCGAACGTGAGATCTAAAACACAAATTTGTAGTGAAAATCATCTCAAATTTCATATTTGAAGACACTTAGATATGGAAATGCTTAGATTTGAACACAGATCTCTTATTGCTCTCGTCATGAGTTATGGTGAAGTGCACTCGTGGGTTAATTTTTGTCATGTGTGGCAGTTTGCGGTTGGGTTTGTGTGGTGGGTGGTCGTGCACAAGGTTTTGATGGTGGAGGTTGGGTCGTTGGCAGTTGCATGGGTGGTTATGGAGGGCAAATGGTTTGGTGGGGGCTAAGATGGTGCAGGCGGCATCGGGGTTAGGCACAGGCAGTGCGCAACGGTGCTGGTAGGGGTCGTGCGGGTGTCGCTGAAGGCAGTGCGCATGTCAGAGGAGGGTGGCGAGGTTGGTGTGCGACGTCAAGATGCCACATGGTACCCCATATTCATTTCCTCTATATAATTTAATAAATGCAAATTTTATATGTATTCTATTTCCAATAAAATCTTAAATTAATTAAATCAATTAATAAGTACTATATAAAATATAAATTGAAATGTTCAGATTTATTCTATTTTTCGAATTTTATATAGTAGATATAAGACCTGTATAAATTAAAATGATACATTTTTTGTTGATCAAAGTAAAAATATGAAAAATATTCAATTACAGGTATATTTTAAAATATAGTAATTGTCGTTAAAAGTAAATTTTACGTGAACACAACTAATCAAGAGTTTCTGATCTTTTTTTAATTTGCAAAGTAAAATTTAAATTAATTCACATAGGTATATTTTATTATGAAACGTACAACTGTATAAGTTTAATTGATTGCCCAACAAAATAATTTAAATCAACATTAATTTCTAGATAGTTAATGAATATTATACATCATATATTTATTTCTATTTTAAATTTTTAAAAAATCATCACAATTTATTTTAATATTTTAAACAAATATAAAAGGATAATTAATTGAAATCACAATTAATTGATTGTCCAATATATTTTAAATTTATTAATTAAGGTAATTACGACCAGAAAAGTGATCATTTATTAACATATCTATTGACATATATTTATTGAAATTTAAACTAAATAATTAATAATATATATTATAAATTCAAATAATATAAAAAAAAAAGTACTCCTATAAATTATAAGATGTGAATTTAATACCCATACAAAACAAGGAACACTAAGCTAGTTTGTTGTATTTAATTGTCACTAACATCATTTCTATTACTTAAATGAGTTTTCAATCTTGATTTTATTTCCGTCCTCCTTGACATTCAAAGCAAGGTCAACTTATGACTAGATGCCATAAAGTAGACATGTAGAACATGATAAGAAAAAAAAATTAGGGCTCTTTAAGAGGGTTTTATGTGTTGTATAGGGCCTTCCTTGCGTTACAAGGTTGTTTTCAATTATCTTTGTAGCTCTTCCTTGGCTTCTAAATGTTGAACTTATCATGAACCAATTAGAATTTAAGAACTTATCATGAACCAATTAGAATTTAAGCATGACAATAAATAATATGTAGCAGAAGAAATTATTGAGAAGGTTTAGTCGTAAATTTCTTACAGGACAAAACAAATAAGCACAACATTGAAACAATATATAAACCCCACAAGCATGACCCAATAAGAAATCATAACCCCTCTTTCATTATTCATACATAATATTTATAGTGTTAAGGGTAATGCACCTCTCATTGAGATGGATTTGCTTATTATCCAAGTCAAATATCATGGGGACTGCTACAACTTTATTTTTTTTATTTTTTTGGGGGTTGGGGGATGTCTTGGATTTAGGGATCACTTTTTAATCATCACATTTGATAGTTTGAGAAAGTTCAACTATTTAATAATTTAAAAGTAACAGATGATATCTTCCATATCCATAATATTCTACAAAATAAATTGTTTCCCGGCTGCGTAGAGGGGCTAACACCTGAATCTGCTGGTTCACAGCTTGCTTTTTGGAACACTAACAGGTGCATTTCTGGATCTCTTTTCGACTGATCGAGATACCTGCTTCACAGCCTCTTTTGCTAAATGGCGAGGCCGACTCAGCCAAAGTCCTCCGTCAACAATCATAATGTCGCCATTAATAAATTTTCCTTCACAAATTTGCAGAAATGTTTTAAGTTTCCATAGGTAAAGATAAGAAGGAAAAGTAAAAAAAAAATGACCAAGATATCTAGAGTAACATTGCCGCCATTCCAATAATTTAATAGTGTCAACAATTTTATCCTTTTTAAGCATAATGAGATAGTTACTCTTCAGGTGTAAAAAATGAAAAAGTGAAAGTAAAAGGATACTAATTTGATATGTTTTTAAAATAGACTATGAAACTGTAACTGTATGATAGCTTAGAACTGTATGATAGCTTAGAAGTATCAATATCAACATCAACACCACCACCACCAGCACCTTTAATTCAAGTTAATTAGAGTAAGTGGTAGATGAACCCAATGATAGATCGCAAATAAGACAAAAAGAGGGAAAGGGAGAGGGAAAGAAAAAATGGGAAATAAGACAAAAGAAAGGGGAAAAAAAACTATAAAAAAAAAGGGGTGAAAGGAGGAGAGGACAAATGAAGAGGAAAAGAACTAAAAAAAAGGGAACGACTGAAACATAGAGATACTAATGGATTTAACTCTCCACCAAACTTATGACTTTTCTCAACTCCGTCCTAAGACACACCGTCCGCCAATCTATTTATCACTTCATTAAGTCTTGTTTAACTACCTTTCCCCAGGTAAGTTTTGGTCGACCTCTACCTCCCTTGACGTCGAGCTCTTGGTAACAAACAATTGTTCTTACGGAAGCATCCAGTGGACGTCTCATAACATGCTCAAACCACGTCAATCTATGCTCCCTCATCTTTTCACACACCGGTACTACTGCTACCTTTTGTCGAATATCCTCATTTCTTATCTTATCCATCTTCGTATAACCACACATTTACCTTAACATCCTCATTTCTGCTACCCCTATTTTATGCTCAAGTTGCCTATGTGCTGGTTAGTATTCCACTCCATATAACATTGTCGGTCATACAGCTGTTTTATAAATTTTTTCTTTTAGCTTAAGGGGAATTTTGCGGTCACACAAAAACCTAGATGCACTCTGCCATTTCATCCACCTGCTCTGATTCTATGATTTACATCCTCATCAATCTCACCACCGTTTTGCAAAATTGATCCCAACTATCTAAACACATTTTTCTTGGGTACCTCTTGACCAAGTAGATGCACTGTGCCTTGATCAGTATCTCTTAGCCGCGCAAACTCATACTTCATATACTCCGTCTTGCTCTTGCTTATCGTGAATCCTTTAGACTCCAAAGTGTTTCTCCACGATTTTAGTTTCCTATTAATACCATCTTTGGTCTCATCAATAAGCACGATATCATCTGCAAAAAGCATACACCACGACACTTTCTCTTGAATATCTTTCGTTAGTTCATCCATTACTAAGGCAAAGAGATAAGGACTAAGAGCCGAACCTTGATGAACACCTATCGTGATAGGAAAATACCTTGATATTTCATTATAAGCTTTTACACATGTGGTAGCCCCATCATACATATCCTTGATTGCATTAACATACTTTAATGTTACATTTTTCTTCTCAAGAGTCCACCATAAGACTTTTCTTGGGACCTTATCGTATTTTTTCTTGTAGAAAAATTTGTAAACAACCTTACAAAGGAATTAAGTTTTATAATGGAAATTTCATTACATGACACATGTCTCTGCATTTGGGTTAGCCATAACAGAAGTTCGAAAAACAAATTACTCATGCTGAATCAAATATCTTATCAGGATAAAGCACAAGCAATATTTCAAGGCGTTTCTATACCAAAACATTTTTGTTTTCTAAAATGAAGTGTGATGATTTTTTCCAACTTAATTATAGCATATGCCATAAAAATCTGATGTAATAGAAAAGTAATGCATGTTTATAGTCCTACTAGACAAATATCAAGCCAAAGGATAACAACAATAGAACCAAGATATCAAAGGCCACATAAACATGCAATAAGGGTTGGGACGAACAAACAAAGTGTGCATGGATATATCTTCTAGCAAAACAACTACCCCTTTTGAGCACAGGTAGAAAATAAAAAATAGATTAGTCACTCCTAGAGATCACAAAAGAAAAAGAACATTATATTTTGGAAAAACATAAATTACATACAAAGTACAGAGAATATATTGGCTGGAAAAACATTCCCTCGTTTATATCAAATCTAGTGTAGGAATAGTCAGCTAGCAGCCAAGACTATGATATAAAAGAAATTGCAATAGGAGTAGCACAGCGATAGACATTCCTTATCATGAATCATATAGCTGTATAAAAATCATAAAAAAAAGGAGATTAAAAATAGCTACAGGAATAGATATTAGAAAAATAATTACACAATTGGATATTGTTTAAGACACCACTCTTTATACTTGTGGTTTTGGTATATTGGACTAGGAGTATGAAGAATATGAAATATTGCACAGAGGAATCCAATTGCATGCTAAATCCTTGAACTGCCACTAAAATAAAAACCCAAGCATGAAATCTAATACTTGATAAACTCTAAAAGACCATTTTTTTAATCATGCAATAAATCCAATTACATCCCCTTATGTTGAAAGAAGGAAGTTAGGAAAATGTGTTTCAAGATTTCCGAATGGTTTTCCTACAAAATATCTAGTATAGCACAGCACATATTCAACATGGTACTAAATACCCTTCTATTGTGCAATTTGGTGAAGCATCCCTAACATAGAACTAGTTGATTGGGACCTGGGAGAGAAAGTTGTTAAATCTAAAATAATAATCCAAACTAGAAACAATTTTATTAAGAATTTCATTTTTGCAACTTTCTGATAATTTTTTTGGGTTACGGGAGCTGTTCAAAATAAATGAAAAAATGGAAGTTCAAGACATTCATCGGACATGAACATTCAATCATTAACACAGAAACAATAATTTTAAAGATATATGGGTGAATAGATAAAGTGACCAACCTGCATCTGATACTAGGAAAAGTGCAGCCATGGCAATATCCCATTTCTCCCCAAGTTTATACAGCGGCATGTAATCTCTGGCTTTGCTATTTATTTCATCAGGAGCCAGTTTACTCATGCCAGGGGTGTCACTTATTGGACCTGGTGCAATCCCATTGACTCTAATATCATAGTCTGTTCCCCATTCTAGTGCCAAGTTTCTCGTAGTGGCATCAACTGCAGCCTGTTGAACACAATAGAAATTAAAAGATGAATGCCAACGAGATAATTTTAACATCTAAGTCATGTGCTATAACCTTGGCTGCAGACACGTGAATTTGATACCAAGAAGCTGTGTAATGCAAGGTAGCACTAATGTTTATTATTGATCCCCCACTAGAAGAGTTGCTCCTTCCTTCTCCCCCTTTCTTGAGATATTTTAGTGCTTCATGGCACATTGTAAATGTGCCAACAGAATCAATGTCCATAACTGCAAAGAATAATTACAGCTTATCACCACTTCCTTTCTATTACTGAATTACTATAATCAGAATGAGGTTGCATCATGTTCTAAACCTGAGAAAACATGAAACTTAGAGTGTCTTGGAGTAACCACTCATCTGAAACATAACAAATCTATCCTCTCCACATATTTGGATGGTGCTTCTTTAAGCAAAGAGGTTTTTGATACGAGACCTATGTCCGTCTAACAACAGTAAACATAATGCATAAAACTTTAGGCACGTGTGGGTAAACAACTCAATTTAGTGCCTTATCATATAAGCACTTATATATAGGTTGTTTCCATAACCAAAAAGGAAATCAAGTTAAACTATTTCATACAAGTTTTAAGTTGTTTTCACAAGTTATTCTAGAGAACATATTGAAATAAGCTAAAAACAACTTATGAACATATCATAAGCTATTTTCATGAGTTTTTCCAAACACTTACACAAGTGCTTATGTCATAACATAAGTCTATCAATAAGCTCTTCCAAAATAAAGATACGGTTTCTCAAGTGCTTTTAGTGCAATTCTCTAGTAAGAATTGAAATTCCACTAATCCCCATACTAAAAGTTTGTATTAAAAGTTAGCATAAGTGACCAAGATTAAACTCCTATTCTCATTAGAGAGCAACACCAAAAACACTTACTTAACCACATTAACATAAAGTGTGATGCATAGGAAATCACATATTAATAACACTCTGTAATAAGTTTTTTAATTTTTAATTCCTTAACAATCTCAATTAGCTTTTCCCTTAAAAAAAAAAAAAGAGGTGATAGAAGCAGAACCTGTCCGAAAGCCATTTGGGGACAAATCCTCTGCAGAAACGAGAAAGTTCCCAGCTGCAGCATTCACAAGTATATCAATCCTTCCAAAATGCTTGAAAGTCGATTCCACCACCCTCAACGCATCCTCTTGCTTCCGCACATCCCCCTCAAACCCAACCGCCTAAACCACAAAAAAATTTTCACATCAGTAACTCTTTCACTCTACCACAAACAAAATAAAAATAAAAATAAATCAGACCCATTACATTAATAGCCAAATCAAAAACCACCGTCCATTTTTTCTTTAAAAGACCAAAAAGTCCACTGCTTTAACTTTTTCCCATCCCAGAAAAAAGGAAATGGATCTTGAACCAGTTTTATAGCTGGTTTTGGTTTCTCTAATCAAAATTATAGTTTCTTCACTTTGATAATATGCACAACAAAGATTTCATTAAAGGAGATATAACTAAACTATGGAGGTGAAACTGTACAACGAGTACACAACAATACAACACCAGAATAAGTACCTATAAAACACTATATCTAAGTTTTGTTGAAGGATCTTCTCAGTTAAATCTTTACATGACTATTGTTGGAGATCCATGTTACATCAACTATCAACAAGTAATATGACCAAATTAGAATATACGAGTGAGACAACCCTTACTTCACAAATAGTTTTGTAAGGTTAACTTAGGCTCAAACCCACGGATTGCACGAAAAGTAAAATAAACGGAGTGATTTTTTTTTAAAGTAAATCCTGATTAAAAAAAATTGAAAACAACAAAGACAAAATTTGATACAACTAACGGGTCGTGTCACATAAAATCCTGATTATAAGAAGAGGGAGACGCACATAAAATTTTCAATGAAAATTCAACACGACGGAATCATTTCCTATGAAGAAAAAAAAACATTAAATTAATTGAACGAAAAAACAGCGTTGAAAGAGAAAAAGAAGCAATGAGTATTTACGGGAATGGCGAGGGATTGGAGAACGGAGACAGCGGACTGAAGAACTTGCTTACGGCGGCCCATGAGCGCGACGGAGGCTCCATGTTTGCCGAATTGGGTGGAAATTTCGAATCCGATTCCGGAGGCTCCACCGGTGATTAGAGCAACCTTCCCCTTCAGAATCTCTGGTCTGAACGGTGATTCCATCGTAACAACAATGTAAGAATGATTTGATTGATTAATTGATAGATTCTCTTATTCTCTCAACAAAAAACAACTTGAATTTTGCTTTGTTGGAATCGTTGTTTGTGTACTCCTTCACTCGATTGAATATTAATATGTTTTGAATATTCATGGAATTTTTTGATTTTGGTACTGTGGTGAATTGGGAATTTATTTATTAAATTAAGTTGGTGTATTTAATTAAAATTTTAATGGGTTTTAATAAAAACGTTTTTTTCAACTTGTGTAACTTTATGCAGGTTAAGTTCCGTTAATGATTCACTTTCAACTAATTTTAATTAACTAATTAATTATTCAATTCTTTGGAAAGATTAATTATTTCTTTCCTATTTATTTTATAAGACTAATTTCAATGTAATTTTTCTTTTCATTAAACTAAAAATTACTAGGTTTAAATACAGTTTTGATTTCTATAATTGAGTATTTTTTTTTCATTTTTTCTCCTTTTATTCTTTGTAAAAAAAATTTGTTTTGTTTTTGGTTTTTAAAGTCCTTTTTTATGACATTTTTTCATTGTTGAAAATATTTTTTTATTGTTTAAAATGTTTTAAATTATATGAACCAAAAATATATTTAAGTGAAATATTATTAACAGTTTTCAAATAAACTTAAAAATAAATAAGAAAAATAATTATTTTTAAAAAGAATCATGGCTAATATTTATTTCATAAAATGAAGAAAACAAATTTTAGATAATTTTTTTATATAATACTGTAATTATTAATCAAATTGTTATAAATTGTATGATAAAAAAAAAAAAAGATAACAGTAGTATACTATAAAAATCGAATAGCAAAAAAAGAAAGAAAGCATAACAATCATAGTATATTAACTACCATCACCCGTATAAACAATAGTATGTAATAGTATATGATCCATCAGAAGAAAAGCAATAATAGTTAAAAAAACGACATTTTATGTAACAAATATTAATTGAGGTGCAACGGTTGTTACACTTTGGTTGAGGCACAAAACAAAATACAGTATTATATATAATTTTTATCTAAATTTTGCTTTTGCATTTTGTGTAACAAATATTAATCATGATTTATTGTAAAAAATAATTATTTTTGTTGTTTAGTTTTGTTAGTAATTATTATTAGTTTAATGGAAAGAGAGAATATTACATTGAAATGAGTCTATAAAATAATTGGGAGAGAGATAATTACTCTTTCTAAAGAATTGTACAATTAATTAATTAATTAAAGTTCATTGAAAGTTGATTATTAATGAATCTTTGTACAGGTTAGAAAAATAATTAAAAAAAATATGATATTTAATTAAGATTTTCAAATGATATTCCATTTGTTCTTATATATAAGACTTGTTAAGTCAAAAAATATTTATTTTTTAAAGACATTTAGGACCTCTAATTATTTTAGTTAGATGCAAATGATAAAAGTTGTATCTGATGTGTTATTAGATCATGATTTGTATTTGTGCATCTAAAGTTTTTAGATAATGCACTTATAAGACAATCTGATGTACCATTTAAGAAGTACATTTAAGACTTTCATTAATATTATGTGTTTAAGATTCTTTATTGCAGAAAATATTCTCCTAAGATCTTTCAAAGTCCTATGAATAATAAATGAAGTTCACAATTTGGAAAACATTGATCTCCATCAGAAGGCACGCTATGTTGTTGTAGACCTGTTACGAGGAAAGAAGTAACTTCTCTACTAAAGTACAACACATGTTAACCTATCAATATGGATTTTGCATGAAGAAATGACATACATTTAATACAAGCATTAAATGCTCCAATGGACTTAAGACTTCAAACGAATAACATGGTAAAGAATTCAACCATTGTAAGACAAATAGATACTTCAAGATGAATGCTGGATATACAAGAATCTTTGAAGAAACAAGAGAGAATCATTCTTTCATTATTTCTTATAAAGCTTTATGTGAATTCTTGTAAAAATACAAAGCTCTCAAAATATCTTGTATACCTTGAGAGAAAAGACTAAATATATAGAGTCATATATTTGTTTGTTTAAGCAATGAACAAACTTCCAACAAATCTTGTTAATTTATTTAGAGCCAACATTGACTTGGTAGTACAAAGAATACTAGGGTTTATTTCATGCTTGGGGTAGAGTTTGCAAGTGTAAGAGTTAGAAGCGGTAGTAACCAATATTTGTAACTTTGATAAATTAGTGAAAACTTAGTAATTGTCAAGAATTGGACGTAGTCTCAAGGTTGAGTCGAACCATTATAAATTCTTTGTGTGTTTTCTTGTTGTTTTAACTGACAAAGGTTTGACTTTGTTTTTAGATCTTATATCTCTTTTTTGTTTTTTTAAAAAAAAAATTGATTTCCTCATCGCTTGATAAAGTGTAAATCAAGACATGTATAAGTGTTTTTAGGTTTATTTGCATCACATGATAAAACATTATTTTAATCTTTAAAAAGTTATTAAATTTCTAAAAACACAATTCAACCACCATTCTTGTGTTATTTGATTTTACAAGACTTAAGTTTGAAATGATACTTGTTTTTTTACAAGACTTTGTCTATATTGTTTCTTATATTAATTATTTTTATATTAGAAATACTCTTCATTAAAAGAAGAGATAATGTAATGACAAACAATTGGAAGAGGGGGAAGTATTGATAATTTTGAAAAAAATTATAAATTTAAGACAAATTTATTGTTATCAACAAAATTAATCACTTTTATTAATATTGATTAATTAGTTAATTGAGTAGTATATATAGGAACAGAAAGAGTAAAAATAAGTCTTTTGGTAATCAACGAAGACTATCAAGATTTTTGTAAAGATTACAATAAAATTTGTTAATATTTAATTAAGATTTTTCACAACAAATAAAAAGTTTTTTGGCATTCAAAAGTCTACATATTTTAATGAATTATTTTTTTAATGAATTTCATCAAGTAACTTTTTTAGTAGAAAATATAAATATCACTTTCATCAAACAATCATTCACATCTGATAAAAAATTTCTTTCTTTCTTTTCTTTAGTTATCTAACTTTTCTTTCTCCTATCAAACTAACTATATACATGTGTGATTGCAAGGGTCATTAGTTTTACACATATTTTAAAATGACTTTTAAATGTGGCCTTCCTTGAAACTCTTAACATTTAATTGATTGCAATCAATTTTTTTTATAATTTATTGCAATAATTTTTTATAATTATAATTATAGTTAAAGTAATTAATTGTTATAAAGCATATTTTACAATTAATGACCGACAATTCAAATTACCAATCAGACTAATTCAATGATTAATTGATTATAATAAATTGGTTTATAATTGTAATAGTCATCTATTCAAATTTTATTTAATTAATACAGTTTAATTAAATAAATAAAAAGAAATTATCTAAATTACCCTTATTTTGCTGGAATAAGTACACTAATATGTATTAATAAATAAGTGTGGTAAAATTTCTTAATCTTATTTTTTAATTATTTTATTTTATTTTTAAAATTAAAATTTATACATAGAATAAATGAATTCATAATAATTAATTAATGAATGCATAAATTTAAATATTAATTCATAACACCGTTAAAATTCATTATCTTTTCTTAAATTCTAATATTAAATGTGCATTTAAAACACATCATGTATTAAAAGTTTAACTAAATACTATGGTTTATAAAATAAATAAAAGTGAATTGTCTAAAGTATATGCACAAATATGTATTAATGGATAAGTGTGATAAAATTTATTAATTTTATTATTTAAATAAGATATTTTATTTTTAAAATTTATAAATATAATAAAAAATGTATAATATTTAATTAATGAATACACAAATTAAAATCTATAATAATACATACAAAAATAATTGCTAAATGGACTGTTTACAAGTGGCATTCCTTATAACTCTTAACAATTAATTGATTGTAATCAATTTTTTATAATTATAATTATAATTACAGTAATTAATTGTTATGAAGCATATTTTATAATTATCTAACAATTCAATTTACTAATTAGACTAATTCAACGATTAATTGATTACAATAAATTGGTTTGTAATTGTAATAGTCATCTATTAAAAGTTTATTCTATTAAAATCTTCAAGAATGTGTTTTTCAGAAAATTTTCATTCCTACTTGTTCATCTACAAAAAGTTTTAATCCTTGGGGAAACAATGGTATAAGGTGTAATGTTAACTTCTTTGGTAGGTGCACCAAATTCATCCAAGTAGTAAATAAATGGTAAGATCAAGTGTCGAGTCCACATGGATTTTGATTATACTCAGAATTTGTATACGTTTAATTATAAGTAATTAACAAAATAAGTTGGGTTTTCAAGTGATAATGTATGTAAATATAAATTAAGAGCAAGAGAAAGAAAACACAAACACTTGGAGAATTGATTTGAAGGTTGATGCAGAATTATGAGATATGTTACGTGTTCAGCCTATCAAAACTACTAATGATGCAATGTTAAGGATTTTTCACTATCTAACATTATTTTATATATTACCTCCATCCTCTAATTTATTCTAACCATGATCCCTCATATGAAAGATCCTAAATTACTTAAGTTCACTCCTGATCCCTCAGAAAGCTACATCAAATAATTTGCATTAAGAGTAGAGATGTATATTTAAGGCTAAACAATGTCATTCTATCCCTAGATATGGATTGTCTAGATGTTCTTCCCCAGTTCTTATAGTATAGACATTTCTCAATGCATAAACTCTCATAACATTATATGCGCATGGATGATCATACCACAAACATGACAATAGATTCAGAAAAGAACAATAATATGAAAATAACATTAAATAGATAGTGAAAATTGTTACATCTAGAATGTTTGATTGCTGAAACCCCAACAATGAGTGGTTTAACCTCTCCTTGTCATGAGAGGCTTACAAAAACAAAAGGGAACATCAAATGACGAAAGATAATGGAAGAAAACTGGTAGAACAAAGGGCATAAGCCAACTTTTGTGGAGTGAATTTTTCTCTCCTTTGTACCTTAGGTTTCTCTCTGGCTTCTCTTTTCTTTGCCTCTTACTGCTCCTCCCTTTTTATAATCAAAATTTTTCTTAATTGACCTTTTCGATATTTGTAGTGAGCTAAGCCCATATGTGTGCACTAAGTGAGCCTATCGCACTACTCCATATCCTCAATTCATCTTACAATCAACATAATGTGTAATCCTACATTGGGCAAAATAACCTCATGAATCCTTTTCTTTCCCTATATATAGAAGACCACCAAGCCTTAGGAACATCACAAAATAGAGTGAGCTTAGCATTAAGCATAGAGCCTTTCATAGTTAATATTTTTTTATCTTCCCAAGAGTTTTCAAACTTGGGGAATATAGGTGATGTGAGGTTGTGTTTTAATCACACCCATGTTTTAGCCTTAATAAGAGGGGCGTGGTGGATGATGCCATCAAGTTCATACGCGTTAGTCAAAGCTTGTCTCTATGCTTTTCGGGTGAGTGTTTTCCCCTATCCTTTCAAAGCTATTTTCTTCTTTAGTTTTTGGTGTAAGTATTTTATCTTAACTTAGGAACTAGATATCTTATCTTAGTTTAGGAGAATGATATGGAAACCAAGAGATTTGAAAAAAAATTAAACAAAAACGTGATAAAATGTGAAAAACGAATTAGAAAGATGACCAAACTAGACTTAGGCGTCTTCATAAGAAATGAGCCCTATATTTTAGCTAACAAATGACATTGGTTCATGTAATTTGGACTTCTAGAACTTTATATATAGAACAATTAATTAGCAAAGGTCAAACTATCAGGATTATGCAATCAGTTCATGTTCTTCCTAATTTTAAGACATAGAAGTTGTAGATAATTATCTTATCTTTAAAACAAGATATGAATAAAATTTATTGAGTTAGTATAAATCCAATATATCATGTACACCGTACAAAGGTCATATGAGCATAAAAGTAAATAAAGGAGGTAATACCCATAAGAACTTAAGAAATGATATACGAATTGTAGGTGTTAATAAATAATTTCTATAATAGGAAAAAAAGTTATAGAATTTGTATGAATTGAATAGTGTATTGTTATTCAACCATGCTTAAGGATGATTATGATTGAATTATGTTTGAGAATGTTGTTCATTTTGACTATGAACATGTAACTTATGATTCTTATGTGTATGAGACATGGATGCCATGGTACATGAGTAAGATTTGAAATGTTTAGAGAACCTAGTCCATGTGGGATATCATTCTCCATGTGATGTGATAACTGAAATCATGTGCATCCTATGTGATTATGCATCATAAATATGCATATGTTTTTAAAATGGGAGATGTGGTCGAGCTTAATCGGAGTGGGCATGAATAAGTTGAAGTATGACTTTTTCCTTGGGATATCTAGTTTGTAATTTTTTTGTAGCTCATGTTGATCCCATGGGTTGGAGTATCCTTGCAAGACTAGACAACCGTGACGCGCTAGGCAACCCTGACGAGCTACCAGGATCTCATCTCGATAAGAGTGTATTAATGGATCATGTGAGTTTGTTACTACATGTCCTCCCGAGCTTATTTCACAAATTTTTTTTTGGTACTACATGCATATGAGAAAAAAGAAATCAACATCGCATTGTATATGTGCATTTTTGTGAATTGTCTAACTCTTGTGGTTTATGAAGTGGATGCCATGTGTAGCTTGTGTTGTACTTATGTTATGTGTGAATGATTCTATCAATAATTTTAATAATGTATATGTATCTATATGTTAAATTGTTATGGTGACTTCTAATGGGATGGGATGTAACTCTTTAAGGGCATGATGAGAGATATATCTAGAATGACACTGTATGAGTATAGGTTAGACCGAGTATTGTCTTTGAGCATAGATTGATGTAAGCTGTGTTTTTGTGAGTTAAAGTCGAGTAAGGAATGTGAAGTTACCACAAGAGGGAGAGAGAGATAGTTGTAAAATTAAGGAACTTACTATTTAAAGAATAAATCTCAATATACTAGCGAAGATGAACTAGTGTAGTAAGCAATTACAAGGGATAAGTGAGAGGAAAGTGTTTATGATTGAAGAATATAGATCAACCCTTAGAAATGATTAGGTTTGATAAAGACCCAATGAGAGTAAAGCTATGAAAGACAAACGATTGGGTCGTTCTAGTAGAGGAGTCTAACCCAACCTTAGATTCTCGTGAGCACTCACTAAGACATTATGTCTAACCCAACCTTAGATTCATCATGGAAGATGTAACTTAGTTATTTTATATTTCTATGTATTTTCTTATATGTTGTATGATGTGAATGTTATGAGAAATAAGTGGTATTTATATTATATATGGAATCAAGTTGTAATGTTTATATGTTAGCTTTGGCTTAAGATTGTTGCATAAAGATTTTTAATTTTCATATTCTAGAATCATAAACATAATTATGATAATACCCTTAGGGTGTTACTTAAGGTCCTGCCATGTTCACAATTCACATTTGGGGAACTTTTAATATTTGAATAATCCGTGTTCGATTTGCCTCCGTGTGCCACACACACTCAATGTAATTAAAATATGTTATTTAAATAAATAATTTATACACTTATATAATTAAAATAATTATATTTTCTAATGTTATGACTAACAGTAACAGTCTAACATAGAGTAGTGAACCATAATTCAACATGCCTTATTTTAAATTTGCTTTACATTCTATTTAAGAATATTAAACTATAATTTATTTTTAAGTATAAATTTATTTATGAATTTGTTGACAAGCTTTTTTAAGATTGACTTCTAATTGCGAATCAATGTTTTTTGTGTTATTTGGTGTTTCAAATTAGTAGGTAGATTTGTACCTATTTAATGACTTATCTTTGTAATGTTGGATAATTATATTTGTATTGTTGTTTACTTATAACTTAAGTTTGGACAAATCATTAGGTAATACCTGAGTTTAATCATTGGTGGAAACAATTTTTTGTTAGGCTTTACTTACCTCTTGGCTAAACTTTGGATTAGTCAGGGTGTATTTATTCATCTATAAACAAAATAACATATACTCATTGGATAAAAAATTATCTTTGAAAAATAACCAACTTTTAACTAATCTAACCACTTATATTGGTCTTGATAAATTAGGTAATTGTTTCTTAAATATAGGACCAGATGTAGTATTATGTGTGGATGCTTTAATGTTTTGTTTGGATTACTTAAGAGTACATTTGAAATTTACTTGCAATTATTTTTCTAATTAATAGATTTTTATTGATTTATTAAATTTATACATAAGTAAAGTGCACCTTCAAAAAAACATAAGTTAAGTGCGGGTCGTGGGTGCGGGTATTTGTTAGAAATAATGGCACATGGAATCCTAAACCAAGAAGGGGAAGTGAATTGGTTCCAAATCACTTTTAGACCCAAATGAAAACATTTTGCAAATACCTTCCTTTAATTCAATTGATTCAAGAGTTATTAGGTGTGTTGCAACTACCCTTTGAATTCTTAAACTCAATTAATCACTTACTCAATGATACACAACAATTATCAATACTCTATAGTTAAGAAACTTATGCAAGAAGCAACACAAGATCTACATCCAGTAGATCCATAGCAACCCACCAGGATCTTTCCACTATAACCTTTCAAGTTACAACTAAGTCACAAGCAAATCCACACTACAAATGCACTAACTCTTGAAAACCTATCAAGAACTCAAACCTACATGTAGAAACTCACCACATGCACACCATTGAGAAACCTCCTCAATGCAAAAGAAAGACTAAAACACAGATTAAGGAAAGATTTCACCTGATATGTGAAAGTTTGAAATACTTCCAATGTAGTCTCAACTTCCCTTCTTGATCCCATGTAAAGATCTATTGAACCCAATGTGAAATTATGTTTTTCAATCAAGGATCAAAGTGGTGATGACACTCAAAGGATTACAAACTTTCTCAACGAAAATCGCACTAAAAAATGAGAGAAAGAGTGTCACACTAAGTCTTTCAAAAAAAACTTATTTTTATAGCCTCAAAACCAAAATAGTTTATTATGCCATAAAGATAGTTAACATGTTTTTCTTTACATCACCTGGGTTTACTGAAGAACAAATAGTTGATTATATTACCAAATAATCAATTGTTTGCTAGAGTAAAAAACTTCAACAAACCTAGATAGTTTGATTATGTACTTAACATAATCAACTATTTGAGAGTTATTCTCAATTATGAGAAAATAGAGGCTCGATCTAGTCTATTATATCAACATGTAGTCGATTATCTTGATGCATAATTGAAACTTAGTGATTTTAAAAGCTAAGTTACGAAAGTTTCAATTCTCTAAGAATAACTTTCATGGATCAATGAAATGCTAATCATTTTGAGCATGTTGATCTACGTAACCTAGTCTAGGATGCATGTATGCATGACTTTAGACACATAATCAAACATTTTAGGCAATAACAAACATCCTAAAAAAGACTAGTGCTTTATAATACAACTCATCATCAATAAAAAAAACTAAGAGGTACAAGTCTTCATCTTCATGTTTACATTCTTTCTTTTTGACGATGACCAAGCTCCATGTGATGTTGTTGCTTCTATTCTTCAAATGCTTGTATTGTCCAATGTAAGTCCAGATCAAAGACATAATTTATGATACAAAACAACGTACATTTTATTATCACATCTCTCAAGTCTCTCCACACTTCAATAGAAACGTCATTAAGTCTCAAAACTGTATTATTTTTCATCCTCTTTAAAGTCTCATTAACTTCATGTGTATTAATTCTACACAAATTTTTTATTCAAATCATAAACACCCTCCAAGTCAACCCCACCTTTATTGTCATCCCTATTAAAAAGATTGTTAAAGTAGAATGACCAAAATTGAAATTTAACCTAACTATTATTATGGCTTGATTTTGACACACCTTGTGTTCAAATCAGCTCTTTGATTTAGTAAAATAATTTTTGCCTTTCGAAAAATAAGTGTGTTTGTTTCCCCTTTGAAATATCTAGCAGCACATCACTAACGCTGCCGTCTAGACGAGTAATACCGATTATAATGCTTGCAATTATAAAGGAACAAGAAAAACAATATACAATATACAATATACTGGAATTGAATGACAATTTTTGCACTTGTAGTAAAACATTGGTATACAACAACTGCACTAGTAGTATTGGATTATGGTAAGAAAAAGAAGAAAACCCTACAGTGTATGGAACCACCCTTGTATAATTTACTTCCTTGGATCATCATTAAGAGAAGCCAAGATAACAATGTGTAACTCATTTAGATGCTTTATTGCCCTGTGTTTTGGTTTGGCTAGCTGCTGCCGCAGACATTATGCGCAAACGACTGGCGATTTCTGTGAAGGATGGTCTGGCTGCAGGATTGGGTGCCCAACATTGTTCCATTAGTGTTCTCCATTCATGATCACAGTTGCTTGGGATGGTTGGCCTTAATGTGTTATTTACAATCCCACCTGCAAGGGGAGACAAATTAGTGATCAGTTCAACGCAAATTATAGCCTGTTTGTTTTGGCCAGAATTGTTTTGACCGGAATCGCATTTAGGGACAATGGGATCGATTTCAAGGGTGTCATTAATGTGTTTGTGTAACTCTCACAGTGGATAAAGGTAAGGTTGCAGTAGATATAATTGATTTTGTGAGAAATGAAAATACTTATTAGTGCAGGAGCCACAAGATTTTTAAAAGCATACCTATGGGTACCCTCCAAAAGTGATTCTACTTTACCAGTCAAACACAACCAAATCTTTTAAACTCACTTTTAACATATCATTTACATACTATGCAAATGAATTTGTTTAGCATCAATATTTTCCAAAATTAATTCTACTAAAATCTGAACCATACGGACCCTCTAGATAGATAGCTAAAAACAACCACAAGTATGCGGGTGAAATAAGTTCTACAACCATTCTAACGTAAGGATACAAACATTGAATGTGTGCACAGCATGTTTCGTTTTGATAATTTTTCAGGACAATGGCTTTCAATTTTTTTTCCAATAGATTTAGATTAAAAAATTATTTGGAATACAAAATAAGCTAATCCAATCAGATTAGTCTATCAGTTTCTTATATAAACTTGATCCATTTCCGAAAAAATTAACATCAACAAAGCAACAGGAGGAATGATAGAGACTTACAAAAGAAGGCTGCTTAATTCAGGACTCATTAGACTGAAAAGTATATTTTCTCAAAGATTTATTAACATCCACCATTTTCTCTAGTTACTTCACCAACACTCAAGTGGGTCCAAGAGTTAATTTAGTCAGTCCAAAAAAGCAGAATAGACACATGATACTATTTCCTTCTAAGCAAGAGAAATAAAGACGTAGAGGCATTTAATATAACAGAAATATAGACAGTGTTCAATACTACATGTTTGGTTTCCCATCCATTCCTACCTGATGCAGGTTAATGTGAAGCAACTGGGGATAGCTTCTGCATGTTTTGCGTGATTTTGTCTCCACACACATATTCGATATTATACCAAACACACAGTAAGAATTATTAGGAAGATTAGTTAGGACTTAGGAGGATTTAGAATTATTATTTATCAAAATTATGAGCAACTGTAGGTGCAGATTTTGATGACCATGGTTTTAATAGATAATACTTAGTCCAAAAATGTTGATTCTACGTAGAGTACATAATGCAGTAGCAAAAACTATATATAGGTCTGTGGATCAGATGGAAGTAGCCCTATTGTTGAAGCTAGCAAAAGACCAAGAAAACCTGTATGCAAAACCATTACAAAGGTTTTGGTGGTCAATTATTTGGTTACAAACATGATTCACAATAGAATATTATGATGTCATTTGATACATGTGGCAAAACCTACTTAGTGGGGAAAGAACAAGATTTCGCTGTTGTTGTTGCTGCATAATGTAGTGGTGCATTTAATATTCTGTTGGAAAATAAGGGTCAGTTTCTTCCTTTTATAGAGACCACAGGTATCTTTCACGAGAAATAATTTTGCTCAAGCAGGATAAGACTACTATGGGTGGCAAAACTTCTCGAGTATCTAACATAATTTTATACTCAAGACTCACTCGAGACCACTAGTTAAACTAGAACAATCACGTAGTCTGATTTCCCATTATTTAATTGTTACTCTGGTAGTTATCAGTGCATTCCAACAGGAGATTTATCTTTCATGGTTTTTTAAATCTGTTCTCAGCCGCTTGAGTAATTTTAGTTTAGGCATTAGATTTTATTTGGTTCAAAAGATCTAATATAAAATCAACAATTTCTATACAAGTCCTATCACATAGAAACTAACATATCTCTCGTAATGCATAAAAGTCCCGGGCATAAACTTAACTCCTTTGCAGCTTAACTAATATTCTTTAACCATGTTTTAAAATGATATCAGCTAGCTCTTTCAAAAGCCCAACCTCTCCCCACCTAAATCTCAAGCTCTCAACACTAATTTGTCAATTCAGAAAGAGCTGGTGAGGCACAGTTCAAAGAGCCTGCAATATAAGCTTTCCTCTAATTTTTTGGAGAAATGAAAGAAAATAAAATGAAAACAAGAAAACTCAATTCCAAGTTGTCAAAATCGCATTTTAAATCATGGAATTGCACAATTTTGCAATTTTTCTGTGTGCTTGCAATCTAAAACGCAAGCAAAGTCAGTTTCTACTGGAATTGGTTAGTTGGGAGCGTGGAATCATGAAGTCAAAGCAACTCACAATTCTACCAGTTTAAGTTCAGTTTAATGATGTGATTTAGAGGTTATTTTTATTATCTCTGTTATTTTCTAAGCATCTTAATATGATTAAGTATCACTTTGCAGTTTTAGTAGGATTTTACAATTCATGTTACAATCCTGCTATTTTGGATCTTTTACAGCCTGTCCCCCTCCCCTCTTTTATCCTGATCCTATTTAAAATCTCAATTTTGACAAAGTTGCTCTATTGAATTGTCTATATTATCTAATGCTAGTTACTTCAATACAAAGTGCCAATTTCAAGAGGACACAAAAAGACTAAAGTTCAGGCTCCACTACAGTACAGATAAAAGAAGAGCATAAGATATACCTATAATTGCACCATAGTGCATATTAGCATATGGCTCCTCACCCGTCAGAATTTCCCATAATACTATGCCAAAGGAGAACACATCAACCTACACAGATAAGGGAGACAAGGGTGACACAAAAATAAATTTCAAGATTTTTCTTCCCAGTAATGATTTAGGTAAATTCCAAATATCCCATATGAACAATAGAATTCAAACGTAGTAAAGGAATGAAACAGGAGAATTTAAGTGCTCAAAATTTAAAATGAAAAATAATTATAGAGGAAGTTCATGAAGACCAGAGTATTGTGAACTGGTAAAGAGTTTTTTGTTATCATGTGAAAGGAAGGAAATTTCAACATCTAGAAAAGAAATCAATACAATTCATTTCCCTGGTTAAATTTCAATTTTGTCATGCAATTGGAGGAAAGCCTTTTGTAAGAGATAGGTTGAAATATTACCTTTTCAGAAACCTTGTTGCTGCTTCCATTCAGCAGCTCTGGTGCCATCCAAGGTAGAGTCCCACGCACACCACCAGTAACCAAGGTATTTCGTTTAATTTTTGATAAGCCAAAATCACCAACCTGGGAAAGAAAATTTCTTAAGTCTTCTTAACACACAAAAATGTGACATTCATACTGATAGAACACAAACGGAGAAAACACCACTTTGGTGATGTCCAGCAGAGATTATTGAGAACACAAACGGAGCTAAACAGGTTAGAAATGGAAGGCGAAACCAGACGGCTTGATGAGGATGAACTACTAAGGAGAAAACAACTACAAGAAGAATTGTGGAGTACAACATAGTCACATACCTCTATCCTTAGACAAAAAGCTAGGACAAGATGGATCAAGGAAGGGGATTGTAATTCAAGATTTTTTCATTTGACTGTTAATTGGAAACAAAGGAATAATGTGATCAAGGGTGTGAACGTAGATGGATGTTGGCTGGAGGAACCCAGCAGGGTTAAAGAGGAAATCAGGTTGTTCTTCAAGAGGAGGTTTGAAGAATCAGTGGGTGAGAGGCCTAAGCTAGATGGGGTTAAACTCAAGGTCATTGATCAACACCACAATAACCTTCTGGTGGCGAAGTTTGATGCGGATGATGTGCAGGCTGCACTTTGGGAATGTGGAAGTGAGAAGAGCCCAGGGACGGATGGGATTAATTTCAAGTTCATTAAAGAATTTTGGGAAATTATCAAATCTGACTTCCTTAGATTCATGGATGAATTCTTGGTGAATGGAATATTCCCAAAGGGTGGTAATGCCACATTTTTAGCCCTGATTCCTAAGGTCCATGATCCCATGAATCTAGATGAATACAGACCTATTTCATTAATAGGTTGTGTGTATAAAATAGTTGCTAAAGTGCTGTCCTCAAGACTGAAGAAGGTGCTGCCAGCTATAATAGATGATCGACAATCCGCTTTCATAGAAGGGAGGCATTTGCTGCAGAGCGTCATTATTGCCAATGAGGTGGTGGATGAAGCAAAAAGGAAAGATGGAAGATGCCTCGTCTTTAAAGTTGATTTTGAGAATGCGTACGATTCAGTAAGTTGGGAATTCCTGGATTATATGATGAAAAGGATGGGTTTCTGCTCTAAGTGGATTTGCTGGATTGAGGGATGCCTGAAATCTGCTTCCATTTCGATACTGGTCAACGGGAGTCCAACAGCAGAATTTATACCTCAAAGAGGACTCAGGCAAGGCGATCCTCTCGCCCTGTTTTTATTTAATATTGTAGCTGAGGGTCTATCTGGTCTCATGCGGGAAGCACAGAATAAGAACAGATATGAAGGATACAAGGTCGGGAAGGAAAATGTGGACATCAGCCTCTTACAGTATGCAGATGACACTATTTTCTTTGGGGCTGCAACAATGGAAAATGTAAGAACTATTAAGGTTCTTTTGAGAAGCTTCGAACTCGTATCAGGATTGAAGATTAATTTTGCTAAAAGCAGTTTTGGGGCATTTGGGATGAATGCTCAATGGAGTAGTAGGGCTGCCTATTACTTGAACTGTAGAGTGATGTCTGTACCTTTTTCGTACCTAGGTGTCCCCATTGGAGCCAACCCAAGATGGTGTGAGACATGGGTGTTAAAAAATGTGAGAGAAAATTAGCTAGGTGGAAACAGAAGTTTCTTTCTTTCGGGGGAAGGGTGATTCTCATAAAGTCAGTCCTTAACTCGATCCCTATTTTTCTTGTCTTTTTTGAGGATTCCAAAGAAGGTGGTGGACAATTTGGTAAGACCGCAGCGGAGATTTTTGTGGGACGGTAATGATAATAAGGAGAAGATTGCATGGATAAGTTGGGATGATATCTGTCAACCTAAGGAGAAAAGAGGGTTGGGAATTCGGGATCTTGTAAAGTTTAACATCGCTTTACTTGGGAAGTGGAGATGGAACATGTTTCACAATCAGGGGGAATTATGGGCTCAGGTGTTGGAATCAAAATACGGAGGATGGAGGAAGCCGGTCCAAGAAGATCTGTTAGCGAGTCAATATGGTGGAGAGACTTGAGTAGCATTTGTAATTCAGATGTAGAGGAGGGTTGGTTTCATAAATGTGTTAAATGGAAGGTAGGATGTGGCTCAAGAGTGCTTTTTTGGGAGGATGACTGGATGGAAGATGGAGTACCTCTGAAGCTGAAATACCCTAGACTATTTATGATATCCCAGCAACAACGGAACAGCATTCAACAGATGGGAATGCCATCCCAAGCAGGATCGGAATGGCAGTTTAGTTGGAGAAGAAGTTTTAGGGAGGGTGAAATAGAAACAACTATAAAGTTTTTAGAAGAATTACAGGGGATGCAGATATATGATCAGCAGCAGGATTTATGGAGTTGGGAGGGAGATCCGAGTGGGAAATACACGGTGGGAAGTGCATACAGGTTGCTGAATATGGAGACCGATACTCAGCACCAGGAGGGGGTTTTCATAGATATGTGGAAGCTAAAAATCCCTAGTAAAGCATCTTGTTTTGTCTGGAGGATGTTAAGGGATCGCCTACCTACTAAGAAGAATTTAAGTAGAAGGAACATAACAATATCTGATACTAGTTGCCCTTTCTGTAGGAGTTGTGATGAGGACGCATCCCATTTATTTTTCAGTTGCATTAAGATTATGGGTGGGAATCGCTGCATTGGATAAATATCCAAGGAGTATTCCCGACAAAACCAAAAGATCATTTCCTTCAGCACCCTAACCACAGTCTTAACGGTCTCAAGACCAAGAGATGGCAGATTTGGTGGGTTGCTTTGACGTGGCGTTTATGGCACCACAGAAATAGGATAATGTTTCATGGTGATAGCTTCAATGGACACAAGCTGCTGGAGGATACCCTATTCTTCTGTTGGTCCTGGCTATCTAATTTGGAGATAGGATTTAATATCCCCTTCCATTATTGGTCTAGCCGTGTTAGGGAAGGTTTTTGTATTTTGGGGAGGGATTCGTAGAACTGTTTCTATTCTGGCTGGGTGTGAGCCTATTCTTCAGCAGAATCTTAGGCTTTCTAATTCATGCAGAATGCATGTATTAGGCTGCCTTAGATTTGTTTGTCTGTTGATAGGTTGTATTTTATTCTATATGTACTTCTTGTACCTACTTTCTTATTTATATATATATATATATTATCTTTGCTGAGCAAAAAAAAATACTGATAGAAAAATACTACCAGACACAGTCTACATACCTTGCATATTGGACGTAAAGGGTCTTTCAAGTTTACAAGCAAATTGTCACATTTTAAGTCGAAATGCACAATGTTTTTTGAGTGCAAGTATTCCATTCCAAAAGCTGCATCCATTGCAATTATCAGCCTCTTGCGACGATCAAGATACCTTAAAAACAATAATGCAAAGATTCTTAAACCAAATTCATAATAAAAAAATAAAAATAAAAACTGGACATGAAATTCATCACTCGAATGCTCTTACTGACACAATAAACTTTAGTGGTGCCCATGACTTCAGATTCTACCACATCATGAAGTTATCCTAACAAATATTCATCCATTTCATAAAATTTGAGGCAAAAGTAAGCCTTCATGTTATGCATTATAATAGGAATGCAAGACCTATTTTCAAATGCATTACCTATCCTTGCGAAGTAATACATGCCTAAGAGAACCATCCACCATATATTCTGCCACAGTGGCCATTGTTCCTCCTGGTCCATGCTGTACCACACCATAAAATGCAACCACATTTGGATGATGAAGCTTGGAAAGAATGTCAGCTTCCCGCCAGAACTCCACAGTCTGATAATAGAGTCAAATATCAACTCACCTCAAAATATATCCTTCTCATTAAAGAATTTTCAAACAGTCATCACAAAAAGAAGCTTTTTCTTATTTCATTTTAATTAAAACAAAAAAAGTGCATGCTATTCAACAGCCATTAAATAACAACTTACCAGTCTCTCTTGCTCAGATGATCGACCGGTGAAGCAGCTCTTCTTTATTCTTTTAATAGCAACATCTGTTCCTCTCCATTTTCCATGATACACAGTCCCAAAGGTACCAGAACCTAGTTCTCGCAGCTCTTCAAGATCTTCATTCTTAATGACCTACCAATTGAATCAGAAACAATGAACTATTACTACAAATACACACTTCTGAACTCTGAAGAATTCAACTAAAATTATGTAACCACAATTAAAGAAGTAATTAAGAACCACGCCTGCAATATGTCATATCCAAACATTGCTTATTAGCTCTAATGCACGGATATATGAATAAAGACAACTAAGCATATGTGATCAATAGAGATACAGATACACACACACATATATTATATTGTTGTACCCATAGTTAGAAAATTGTCAAATTTGTGAATTGTATCATATGCAGATAAGCGTAAGCCACCCATCACTAGGGTGTACACCCGCAAGCAGCAAGTAAGAAAAGCAACAGTTCTGGACCACCCAAGGAGGGCAAACCACCCAACAGACACAATCCACCCAAGGGGCGTAAGGTCAAGGGATGCAAATCAAGGGGACATGACCCTTGGTGTAGAGACGCACCCTTTGGGGCCAGGAAGTGCGACTCAGGAAGGTGCAACTGGTGGAGAAAGGGCGTAACTCTTGGAGCCAAACAACATCAGATCTTGAGCAGTTACAAATGAGAACAGTCACAACCATTCTGAACAATTGTGTCTATTAGGAATAGATGTTAGATGCAGTATAAATAGAAGTAAACCAGATTAAGAAGAGGAAGGGAAAAACAAAGAAGGATAAGTCTGACTTGTGGAGAGGCAGGCTCTCGAAAACCTGTGTTATAAAAAATATCTCAATTTACTTATATAAAATTTCTATTTCATCTTTTCTATTCTATTCCATCTTCTTTGTTCCTATCATATGCAATACTTATACCCTTATCCATGAAATGCAACATAGTTTATTACCAATTATTACTACATACACTAACAATCCATTTGCACAATTCAGATAATCAATGACTAACTTTCCAGCAGGTGAAAGGCTTTTTGAGAGGGCGATAGAGGCTTCAGTTTGCCAAAAATATCAAAAATATGTTCCATGTATCATAAAAGTACATAAGAAATGCAGCATCAGTAAGAATGAGATTGTACCTGCACAGTACTTAAATCTCCAAACGAAGGATCAAGTGGAGCTAGATTGCTATTTTTTGCATCAAATTTGCCATCCTAAGTTAAAGCAAAAGATCTTTTGTTAGTGGAAAAGCAGATCCATGCAACCTTAACCACAAAGAAAAAAAATGAAAACTTGAAATAGTACCTCAAATTCTGACTCTTGCATTCTTAGATTTTCCATCATAGCATCAAACTGCATACTCTCGTTTTCCTTAAGTTGGGATTGATTATAATTGGACTTCAGAACAGTGGTTTCAGTTACAATCATTCTATGCAAGTCCTCTTGATTTTCTTCATTGAAATTGAGATGGGAATCTTCATGATGTAGAGGATGTCCATCAGTTGTTAGTGGCGCACGATGCATTCTATTATCTCCTGCTTTTCCTACCATGGGTGAAAAACCAAGATGATCCTGATCAATTAGAGAGACATTATCAAGCCCTTCTTGTGCTAACTTGTGAAAATATGACCATCTTTTAGGTTCATGATTTTCCATATTTATGCTTAAGCATACTCCATCTCCAGGAGGTGGATGTAGACTGGAGGGATCTTCTCCAAGTATTGCTTTAGAAAACATATCAGAAAGTATTTCCCGGGGAAATCGATCATCAATATCAATAAGAATGTCACCTTGAGATTGTTCAGAAATAACATTTGGAGGGAAATCTTGATAAACATCTTTGGTTATGTTCCCAGTTACAAATACAGGTAGTTCTTGTACCATACCACCATCACTAGATTCCTTCCCTGAGGCTTCACCCCAATCAATCTCAGGAAGATTGGATGCTAGATCATCAAGATGCTTACCAGAGGAAACATGATGAAAAGCAGGAAGATCTGATTTACCATCTTTGGTTTCAGTTCCATCAGCATAGAGCTTGGTGTGGTTATCTTTAAGATAATTTTCAGTTTCAACATCTTTAGTTCCTTCATTGCTTGACAACACTGACTTCAACTCAGGATCTGTGTGCTCAGAAAGTTTTGACTTAACCAGACTGTTTGTATCAGGCAGCGGTTTGCTCATTTGATTTTTGGAAAACCCATTGTCAATGGTATGGCCATCTGCAAGCAAGGGCTTTGCCACAGTACCCGATTCCTCAGTTGGATTTAACATTTTACCATCATGCAAGTTGTCACTAGATTCTGTTACTGGATCCTCTGGGTTGACATCAGAAAGTAAATCTGACACATGAATTTGAGAATTGTGCGTGTCATCTGACTTGGAGGAACGATTCAGCAACTCCACTTGCTCCCTTGGAGTTCTTTCTGAATAGTAAACTCTCTCAAGAAGTGAAGGAGGATGAAGACAACTCAAATCAATTGCATTGGTGTGGGAATCAACATAAGAAGGAACAAATGTACTGCTAGAAGTAAAAGAGGCCTCTTCATAATCCTCGTGCTGAACCTTTTTTGTTGAAGGCAATGAAGGTGGATGCCCATCAGGCATAGTAACTACAACCGATGCTTCAGGAAAATTACTTTTCAAGCAACTATCAAAGGGCTGTGAGATAGCAGGGGATGGGGTTTCTGAGGATAAAACTTTACCAGGGTCACTCCCTTGTTTAACTGAACTATCGCTTATCTTTTTTACCTGCATTGTAGATAACTGAGAATTTTGTACTTGTAATCCACTAGGTAGATTATCTTCATTCAGAACTCCTTGTTGATTGTTCAGCAGATGAGGAGCCATAGGTACAGGAGTCTCTCCAACAACAGGGTTATGACTGGAATTAAGGCCATGGTGAACAAAATATTGACGACTATAATCCCAAACTTGCGTCATTTGATCACCATAAGACAGTTGATTGATTTCATAAGCATTTGAGGCATTTGGTAGAACTGATTGTGAAGAATGAATAGTCAATGAAGAGTCAGATTTATTAGTCAAGGGAGCATTGCTGACACCTATAGATTGTACAGCAACTCTACTAGTCTCCCTCTCCGCAGTTTGCCTTTCCAATTCATGTAGATCATCTGCTGAAAAACTGACACCTAGTGGGGTTGAGCTGTTTATCGATCCAAAGTCCATGGCATTAACAGCAAGAACATATTGGACCTCAGAATCACCACCTATGCTACCGAGAGCAAACTGAGCATCTTCTAAATCACTCAATGAGAACAAAAACAACCTAAGCTTTTGTGAGCGTTCTCTATCTTCTAGAAGATTACATTCCTCCATCATATTCTGCAAATCCTCTTCAGAGGATACTGATACCAAAGCATCGAGATCTTCCCCAGGCAGTTGATATTTTAGTACATGAACCAGATTATAGATTAACAATGCTTTCTGCATGAGCTCCTGCCAAGATATGTCCTTTCTTAGACGAATAATACGAGTTTGACCTCCAACATACCTTAGCTTTCCATCACTTGGTCGTGGTAATATTCTTCCACCAAAGCTACAGAGACACTTCATCATTGTTGATGAGCTGTCAGAACCAACAGAAGAGCCATACCCATATACAAATCGACTATTCTCCTGATTCAATGAAGTTCTTGGTATTGATCTAATTGACCCATAATTGCTTCTGTCTCCATGTAATGATGTACTCTGTCTGTTAAACTCTGTTGGAGCTTTCTCGGCTTTCGAAAGCATAGAAATATCAGACCCACTTTCAGACGCTGCATGACTGATTCCTAAGACGCCTTTTAGTTCCATACAACCAGTTGCGTAATTGGAATTGGAATCACTAACATTTGAAAATACGGGCTTCCTGAGATTCACCCTATCTCGCATGAATTCAAGAGCAAATTCCTCACCTGTCTGTATTGAATAATTAAGTACTGGTTTAACATCTGACATGCTATAGTCAGGCGGTCTTCTGATAGTATGCATGCCATCCATATGGTCCTGAATTACTGATTGAGATCCAGACAGGAACTCCTCATTCCTAGGTTCCATGGTATTGCATTGAAACTGTTTGTAGAATCCCGACTGTTCCATCATGACATTTTTTCTACTTCTTAAGAGAACAATGCATTAAGAAACCAAATAAAAAAATCATTTAGGTACTCTTAGACACCATATAAATATGTGACAAATCTGAAATCTTTGAAACTCTCAAGACAAGACTAACTCTCTTTTTCCAACAAAGTGCAACTTAATTGTACAGCAGTTGCCCTGGGAACACAATGAAATCAAGGTAGGCAGTTTGAGCAACAAATTAAAATGCACCAATATGGTCACTACAGATGGAAACAAATGAATTACACACACCTCTATGGTCAACTATAAATGCCAAGTTACATATTGATAGCCTGGATAATTGGCTAAAAAATAACATAAAAAATTCGTTAGGACATCAAGTAATTACTAATTTATAAAGAAGCATAAGCAACTTCAAATTTTGATACAGAACAATGAATTTGCACAGTAGAAAAATGCCATTCGGTGGACAACTCTAGCTTCCTTTCCATGGCTAGGGGGCCATTATGTCTCTCATGTGTGGCCATAAAACTGGGTATAACATCTAAAATCTCTCTCTCTCTCTCACACACACACACATTTGATAACCTATCTTCATTTGGGAATGACTTGTATGACAATACATCAATGTCACAAAATGCAAGCTAAAAAGTGAAAATTTTCTGTGGGAGTTGATTAGGTTCTAAATAAATTGCACACAAGCATCTAGTCCTGCAACTACAGTTATGGAAACTTGTAATCTCAGAAATCAATTTAGTCCATCTAAGTTTTTATGAAATGAATTTCATTACCATAGCAGCATGCTTTGATGATTTCAACACACCAGACAGACACGTCATCAACACAAGATCATCATCATCACCAACTTAGACTTCTCTTACTGTAACGTTCTACCATCGAAACCAAACACAGCAAGATACAGACAACAGAACATGAAAATGAATCTAGGTACCTGATGAAAAAGGAAAAACCTCGTCTTTGTGTTTGCTGAAGTTGAAAAAGGGAAAGATTGAAAATAAAAAAGAACGAATTTTGAATCAGAAACAGAGGTTTCAGGGGGAAATCGAAAGAACCTATTTCCGGTTTCTCTCGTTTTCGCCCATTAAGCTATTCTGCTCTTGCTTCGGCCCTTTTTCCCAGAAAATGACGGCGCTTTATCTTTCTCTCTCTAGAAAAACGGAAAATTCCCTCTCTAAATTTGTTTCCTCGACACCGCTTCTTTCTAATACCTCGTGTTGAACATAGTTTTGGATATTTTATGGAGTTACAAAAATACCCTTGCAATTATTTGACTTGGACTCAATTGCACATTTTATTTCAACTTTTTAATTTTTTGTAAATTTTATCTTCAACTTTTTAATTTGACACATTTTATTTCCAATTTTTAAGAATCTGGTAAATTTTATCTTCTATCATTTATTCATTAATAAATACAAAAGTTTAGGGTAAAGTTTGTAAAAAAAAAAATTAAGATAAAATTTGCCAAAAAATTTAAAAGAAAAAGGGAGTAAAATTTGTCAAAAAAAAAAATAATAAGTTAGAGGTAAAAAAATGCAATTATGTTAGTAGTAAAATGACGAAGAGTAAAATTAGCAAGATTCTTAAAAGTTAGTAGTAAAATGTGCCAAATTAAAAAGTTGAGAGTAAAATTTGTCAAAAATTAAAAAAATTGAGGATAAAAAGTACAATTAAGTCTTTGAGTTATTATTTCTACATTATCTACACGTATGACAATTGGGAAATTTGTTTAGCAGCCGAACATAGGGAAGGTTTTGTCACCATAGTAGTCCTATCTAGCTCGAGTAAGATTGTTTCTGATAGAGAATATTTGTGGTTTAGGCAAAAAAAATGATTGTGTAGTTGATTGTGTAATTAAAATACAATATAAAATGAAGAAAAATAAAAGAGAAAAAATTTAGAGAAGAAATGTAGAAGTATAGAATTGCATAAAGTAAATTGATCAAAAGAAAATGAATGGCAAAAAAGATAAACTGCGTTAAAATACAGGTCGGACATACATTGTTCCTAGAACCGATAGACTTTTCACGTGCGACGTGGTGGTGTAAACTGAACTTGTGCAAATGTTTTCCCCAGGGAAAAATGACTATCGTTATGCATATTTATAATCTTTTGTCTCAACTATCAAAGTTCAAGATTTATACACGTGTATAACTTATTCAAATAGATTATCTAAGATATTGTCATTTGTTCTTTCATTTCTTCGATTGAAATAATCGTTGATAATTGTTTTCATTTCTTCTATCGAAAAATCGTTGATAATTGTCTTCGGATGTGCGATCGAAAGTATATGTGTCTTCAATAGATTTTTGTTTGTGTCTTCGAATGATTTGTCTTCATAAACTCTTTTCACAAATTGAAATCATCAACTACTTAGAAACTTTTTAAATGTTTCATCAGACAAATCTCTTTATCAACTTTCACATTTTGATTGTCCATCAAAATGATCATTACACTTTGAGTAAGCTTCTTTCAATTTAGTAATCAAATCCTTATTCAATCATACAATTGAATGACTTCCAAATCTTTCTAAAGAATATATGCACTTGATTCTAATGTCAATACTTAACCACAACATCAACTTATAGAAAAACACTTTCGACTCAATCATAATATACTCCTCATTAAATCACCAATCGAAAGCAACCTTATATCTAACAAATCGAATTAGACCAATTTTTGAACATGCATAGAATCTCTACACTTGGAAAATTTTACTCACACCCCAACAAAGGCCCCAAAAAAATGTTTATTTGAAGCATGAAAATAATAATTTTTTGAACCAATTATTGCCAAAGTGAAAATATCATAAAACATTTTAAACTTAGTCAAAATAATGTACTAAAATACTTAATCGAATTGGTCTATCAAAAAGACCATTTTTATACTTAGTCGAAGATTGTTAATCAAGTATCCAAACCCATATGTTGTCATTGATATTTGCACATTAATGAATTATAATATAATTGGTCATCAAATAATGATATTGACCTATATGTTATGTCAATTGAAAATAGCATTGGCCTTCTAAGAATAATTTTTATTTATTTATTTATTTTAACTTTGATTCAGTAATCAAAGAATTATTGATCATCATCAGATTTGGTCATTCTGTATGGATATTGAAATCAAACACTTCTAAATTATTCTCTCATTCTACAATGGCAAATTTGTCCTTTGAAACAACTTCATTGTACCTTTTACTTTGTTCATTTTTTAATTTTAGTTCTTCAATTCATCAAATTGTATCGACTAATTGTGTCATATCCCTCATGGTTCACCAATTTCTTTCGAACAACAAATTTAAGGCCTATAATAGGCGTTAAAGTGTAGTGTCAGTTTGTTTATGTGGTGTGCTTGAGGTCTATTAGTGTTAATCTCTCTGATGTTTATCTCTTCAAATTCACAATATATATATATATAGAGAGAGAGAGAGAGAGAGAAAGAGATCAAATTACTCTGGTATAATTTTGACAACTATTACATCATTCTATAACTTCCAATTAGATAATGCTTTCTTAAAACTCACCATTGGATTGAAAGTTTTTTTTTTTACATAGATCACATATGCAAAATTTCATATTAATCCAAAATCAATTGCTACCTCTTTCATATAAATTAAAATCAATGTAATATAAATATTTCAAAATATAATAAAATATGGATCATTTGATTGCTATCTTCTTGTTGTTCAATTTTGAGAAAATTTGACACAAAGGATCTTGGTAATATATAGATATAATAAAATATGCATCATTTGATTGCTTTCTTCTTGTTGTTCAATTCTGAGAAAATTTGACACAAAGGATCTTGATAATATATAGATATAATTAAACGGTTGGATCAATAAAAATCACATTTTATATAAAGTTATAAAAATGGTTTAATCGTTTTCAAAGTTACACCGATGTAATTTGAATCCTTAAAATAGCATCAGCACAATATTCAAAGTTGGTAGTATATAAAGCTATATGATTTTGAAACTCATAAGCAATTACAACATGTATGAACTCAGGTAGATATAAAAAACTTAAACTAACATTTATCATAATAGACAAAATGCTTATACTTACTTAAATAATCGGATATCGAGGCAAGTAGGATGATAGTACAAAGTAACAAAGTTCTGGAAATAAACGAGAGAATGATTGCAAGTTCCAAAATACAGAAAGAGTTTTTTGATTCATAAAACTTCGAATAATTTACAACTGATAGACACCCCTATTTATATTACAACCACCCCTTCCGGAATTCAATCCGGACTTAACCATCTTATATTAACAGTAAAAGCACACCTATCTTAATAGTCTTACAAGATACGCAAACTAAAATTCAAACTATCTACAGTAAGTCTTGTCTTGTCAACAGTACTTCTGTCTTCTGCCGACACTTCTTATTGGCTTCTCTATGCTGGAAATCCGGGAAATCTTATCTTCTTATCCTCCTCTTGGCCTTCCTTTATTCTGAAAATTCTTCTTTGGTAAAATAATCTAACATGTCATGATTTTTCTGATACGGATTTGTGCTAGAACTGCTACCTTCATCTTTTATTAATTTTTGTCCACAGCCCGGTATTGATCTCATTCTCTGTAGTCGTTCTTCAAACTCTTCTTGTGAAGAAGCTGTTGATAATTCGGCCATTATTTGTCTTTTTTGTGCTAAAAATAGGGCTTCTTTATCAGCATCTATATCTACTTGCGATCTTGGCACTTTATTCATATTTGCCCACTGGATGATTTTTTCTTTATTAATTATCCTGATATCAAATTTTTTCCACCATTTTATTTTTATTTGTCTGGAGAGGAAGTACAAATCTGTCTCATTATCAGCTCTTGAATAAGTATATGTCCATGATGTAATCCAAGTTATTCCTTGAGAAGCTATAAAAGATAAAAACTTATAACCCTCTACAAATGAAGTATTGTCTTTAAAAAACTGATATAACTCTTCGACCTCCGGAGGAAAAATCTCTCTCATGGGACCAAAGTTATAAAACCATCTGATGAACCATTTTGGGAATTTTAATGATATGCCTTTTTTGAACCATAAGAACCAGGAATGTTTATCAGGCTTGAGGTAAAACATGTTATCCCAGGCAGTCATATAATCATAATAATTATATTCTTGAGGGATAAAAGTTCTGGAAAACTTCTTGGGCTTATGCAGAGGTTGTCCCCAATCTATATCAGATAATACATTAACAATCTTTATTTTGGAGAACTGTATTATACCATCTTTGTCTTCATTATGAACCAGGTCTATAAAGTCTGTATCTATCAAAATAAATTCATAAAATAATCTGGCTTTTCTTGTATCAGGACATGGATATGGTATATCGGTAGGGAATATCTTATTAGCAAGATCAACTGGGTTTAATTTAAGCCAATGTTTTTCGGCTATAATTATGGGAAGAGTATTTTCTTTTTTAATATATTCTGGATCAGTTTCTGTATTGGTTTGGAAAGTGGGTTTTGAAGGAGAGGCGTTAGTATTATAGTCTCTTGGGCCAACTAAGATATTGAGGTATTGTAGAGGAGTGTATTTAGGTCTTGGAGTATTTCCTCTAATGGGTTGAGATAAAATATTAGGACGGATATTAGGATTTGTTAAGAATCTTGAGGTACCTGCTGTATCTTGTATTGCCATTTGTGAAGGATCATCTTTATTCGTTCCCAGTGGGGGTCCGTATTGATCTTTTGATTTTGATTTACTCATTCTGAACCCTGTAAAAACTCTCTTGTTAAAAAAATCTGGTAAAAAATTCTTTTCTCCTTTAATATGTTCAATATCAAAATCAAAACAAGATAATAAAGATTGCCATCTAGCAAAAATATGTTTTGAAATAAGATTTTTAACATCTTTTTGTAAAACTGAAGGAGCTGCTTTACAATCAGTACGAATTAAAAACTTTTTATTAAATAAATCATCTTGAAATTTTTGTAAACATAAGACTATTGAAAGTATTTCTTTTTTGACGGTAGAGTAATTCTTTTGAGATGGATGTCAGATACCCGAATGATATCTGACGACTTGTTCTTTTGATTCTGGAGTGACCTTCTGTTTTAAGATACCACCATATCCTATATCTGAAGCATCAGTTTCTACTATTAAGAAAGCTAACGGATCTGGTATTCCTAGACAGGGTAACTTCTCGGTTATCTGTTTAATTTTCTTAATGGCTTTAGTCATTTCTTCGGACCACTCAGGTGGATTTTTTCTAAGTCTTTCATATAATGGAGCACACTCTATTCTTATGTTTGGTATAAAATATGCGATATAATTTATACATCCTAAAAATCTTTGTAACTATTTTTTATCCTTAATTTCATCTGGAAATTTATCAGTAAATTCTATAGATCTTTGTATTGGAATAATGGTTCCTTGATATATTTCGAATCCTAAAAATCTTATCTTAGTTTCAACTATTTTTATTTTTCTTTCAGATACTACCAAACCATTTTCTTTTATTATTTCTATGAATTTTTCTAAATGTTCTATATGTTGGTTAATATTTTTAGAAAAAACCAATATATCATCTAAGTAAACTATTGTAAAATCTGAATAATTATAAAATATATCATTCATTATATTTTGATATTCACTAGGTGCATTCTTTAATCCTTGAGGCATGACATTCCATTCATAGTGGCCAAAAGGTACTACAAACGCAGTTTTATACTTATCTTCCTCCCTGACGGAAATTTGATAGTATCCAGATTTCATATCAAATTTGGAAAATATAGAGGAATTATTTAATCTTTTTATTAGATCGGGCTTATTTGGTAAAGGGTATCTAATCCATTTTAAGACTTTATTAAGAGGTTTATAATTAATCACTAATCTAGGCGCACCTCGTTCTACTTCTGAGGCTTTCATAACATAAAAGTCTGAACAACTCCACGGACTTTTAGAGGGTCTTATTAATCCTTTTTCTAAATAATCATTAATCTCCTTTTTACAGTATTCTAAATATTGTTGATTCATTTGTACAGGTCTAGCTTTAGTAGTGATATCTTTTTCATTAAAATTATCAATATATGGCAAACTAATTTCATATTTCTTTCTATGCCAAAAAGCTATAGGATTTGTCTCACAAATTTCCTTTTTAATTTTATTTTCAATGCTTAGTTTTTTATCTTGAATATGTTTATTAGATAATTGTTCTTCTATTCTTTTATAATGTATTTCTTTATGTAAAGAATTAATATGTCTAGTTTTATTTTTTATCAAACTGATTGATGAGCTTTTAACTATATTTAATTCTCTTGTTTTAGGAGGATTTATAAATTCAAACATTATTGTTCTTCCTATTACTTCAGTCATTAATCCTTGTTCAGTTACTTGGAAAGGATATAATAATGCTAAAAAGGGTGTCCCTAAAATAACCTCATGATGCATATTTTTTACTAATACAAATGAAGTATTATAACAGATTCCATTTTTACATATCTTAGTGTCTGATAACTTATATTTAATATGCATTTTACTTCCATTAGCGCTAGATATATTTTCTATAGATTTCTCATAATATTTAGTAGGTATTAATCCTTCTTGTATGCAATTTACATCTGCTCCTGAATCTATTAAAGCTATTAACTTAAATTGTTCTTCTCTAATTATTATATTTATTTCACAGTGCCATTTATGAGTTATAATAAGAGATAATAAATTAATAAAGTTTTCTTCATTATTTTCATTTTCTGGTAAAGGGAAAGATGTACTAGGAGTGTGTTCTTGGGATCTTATCCTTTCTTTTCCTTCTAATTCTAAAATTCTATATTCTAAAGAAATATCATTATGTCTTAATTGATTAATTTCTTGTTTTAATAGTTTTACTTCTTCTTGTAAATCTTTTAAAGTGATATTTTTACTGGGTACAAATCGATTATATATTTCTTTCATATCTACTGTTTTTACTTCTTCTCTAGAAGACTGATCTCTTTTTATTAATTCATTAAGTTGATTTATAAATTCATCTCTTATGGGTGAATCTTCTAATTTTCCTATTATGTTAATTAAAGTTTCACTTTGATCTCTAGTTAGCATATTAATACTCTTACAATTATTACATGTACATAGTTCTGGACCTAAACAAACACCTATATCTTCATTACTAGAATAACTACTACTACTAGTACTATCCAACTGATATATAACTCCATCTTCTTCTACTTCAGAAAGGCTTCCCTCAGAAGATTCATTATCTTCTGGTTCTGAATTTATCACTATTTTCATTAATTGTTGTTTTAAATTTTCATCTATTTCTAAAGAATTAATTTTTTGTTGGGTTGTACATTTATTAGCATAATGACCTATTTTACCACACTTCCAACAATGATTTTTCTTCTTTTTAGGATATGATTTTTTATAATTGTTTTTATTCTTTTTATATGGTTTTCTATCAATTTTATGATCATAATGTTTTCTGTTCTTATATGTTTTAGAATATTTATAAGATTTTCTAATTCTTCTTTTATTTTCATAACTAGGGGCTTTAACCATTTCTACTTCATATTGGTGACAAAAAGTTCCTAATTCTTTTCTATTGTTTAAACTATCGTTTCTCATTTTATTTTGTAATTTAAAATCAACACATATTTGTATTCCTGTTTCTATTATTACATTATGAATTTGACCGTAAGTTAATTTGTCATATGGAACTGGGGTTTGAAAATGTCTTTCTAAATTCATTCTAGTTTTCTCTGCTAGTAATTTAGGTAATCCACTTATAAATCTCTCTTTCCAATATCCTGCATATCCATCTTCTCTTAATGTGACTTTTGAAAAGAAGACATCTTTATACCATCTATAATCAGTCATACTAGGGCATCTTAAATTCATTAATTGAATACTTATTCTTTCTTTAAATATATTTGGGTCTCCTATAAAATTTTGTATTACTGAAAATATAAGGGTAGCTACTGCATCTTGTTCCTGAGTTTCCTGCTTTATACTATGTAATATAATATGTCTTTCTTCATCAGTACATAGATTATCCCACCATCCTTTTAACTGTCCAGTAAATCCTTGTATTAGCGCCATAGCCGTATTCTTATCGGAAATACCTTTAGTTTTGTAAGCTGTAGCTGCCATGGTCATTTGACAAGTTAAATCTAATATTTGTTGTTCACTCATACCATCTACATTCCACTCAGCTATTTCTGTTCCACTAAATACATTTTGTCTTAAATCTCCTCGTTCTTCAAATTGTACATCTGCGGGAGAAGGTCTTGAATAATAATTTCTCAGTTTAGGATAGTAATTCCCTCTAAGTTTATTTACTTCTAATGGTTCTTCATTTAAAGTATTAATGGTAAATTTACCTATACTTAGTTTTTCTAAATTTTTCCTTATTTCTTCAATTTTATTATCAGTCTCATTTCCTAATTTAATACACTCTAAATCTTTTTGTGGTACATTCATTATCTTATATATAGGTTTATCTATAACTTTTAATAAACGACCTTTGGTATTATTACTACTGCTAGCCTCTGTATTAATATTTTCTAATCTAGTTAAATGTGAAGACATAGTGTTCAACATAATATTTGAGTAATTTAATTGGTGGTGTATCTTCCTAATGTCTTTTATTTCCACATTTCTATTTTCTTCTATTACATCTTTAAAAGGTGAAGCTTCTATTTCTAAATTAGCAACATTAATTTTTATACCTTTAGTGGGAGGATATTCTGCTTCTATGATTTTATCTTCTGTAGTTTTCCAAATATTAGTATTTTTTATTATTGGACTTATTTCCTTCTTAGTTGTTCCAAACCAATCAAAGAAATAAATATTAACTTCTTTTTCCTCTAAATAATTATAATAATATTTTCTAATTCTCTCTCTTTCTTGATCATTATAATTTTCAAAAAAGTTTTTCCTATTGTTTTTATTATATTCGGCCAAAAAATCTTGCTTAATCCATTCTTTATCAATCCTGAAAGGGTTTAAATCTTTATCCATTACATTTAATACTTGAGATCTAGTAGGGGAGTATCTTGGTGATGAACTATTGTCAATGTTATCCTGGTATATTGGAATAGATACTTTTGGATTACTATTATCTAAACCAGTTAGATCTAAATCTATGGTAGATCCACTAATAGAATGTCTTGAGGATTGTCCTTTATAGATCATATGAGGCTTATTTATTCTTAATGACTGAGACCTATTCATTTTTAATCGTATATCTGTTCCTTCTTGTATTATTTCCCTCATATTTGTATTATAAACCTTAGGGGGTTCTATAACCTCTTCTATTTTCCATTCTTCAGGGATATTTTGCATAACTTCATTATGTTCTAATCTCCTAGGAACTTGTATTGATGATTTCTTTAAATTTGCTTCTACTAGTATAGTAGCATCTTTTTTAGATTCTCTTAATGCTCTAAAGTTATAATCTATCTTAGTAACTTTATAATATACTCTAAATATTATTTCTATAGGACTACAATCTTCTATATATATATATATATATATAACCTACTTCCACCAGTTTTTAAAAAGGAGTAAGTTAGCATTCAACACCTTTTCTTCTAGACAAAAAAAAATCTTCTTTCTTTTGAAAAATAATTTACAATAACAAATATTTTTGTGATTTTATCTATACTTTCTCCCATCAATCAAATTATCCCATAAAATATTTTAAATCACACTTGCTATCACATGTTTTTCTTTTCCCTAATTCCTAATTTCTATATTTCTAGCATAAAAAATGTGGTATAAAGAAGTCAATGATACGTGGTTAAAAAAATGTTGGCTGTAAAAATACATATATGTGGCTATAAAAATACATATATGTGAATATTAAATTTACATAAATTTTTGCATGCATAATCCTCAAGATGAATGTATGTGTGTTTGGTTGATTGATTATTAATGTTCATTTACTTATTTATTTTAGAAGGAATATGCTTGCAAGTTACAACTTTGATTATCTTAAATACACCTAAAATGTAATTTGTTAAAATATCTTATAAAAAAGAAATTAATATACGTTAGCAATAATTATTATTAGTAAATCTTTTTTTACTTTGGACCTCAACAAGAAATCATGTCAAGATATGTAAAAATCATGACCTCAAATTTAAGCCACAATATTTAAGGGGCACTTTAAGTGGTTGTGGTATGTATTAATAGGCCTCTTTTTTTTCTTTTTTCCTTTTTTTTACTTTCAACCACACAAGACAAGTTTTTTAAGCAAAAAAATTACTAGGTCATCACAATAGAAACCCATAATCCCAATTATGTTGTTACCATGAGATTTACCATTCCTTTGCCAGCAAATCTTAAATATTTAACATAAATAAAATAAAAGACAAACATGGGGACATAAGGCCTAAAGCCATGAACAAATCAACAATACTGATAATTGAGTAAACCCATTTTATCCTTAAGAGACCAAGAACTAGTGAACTTAGGGACAAGATTCCACCAAATGTAATTTTTTACTTGTAATTCATAGCTAGCAAGCCTACCAGCACAATAGTATTATTTACGATATATGTGAGAAACCTAAAACATCATTCTACAGGTAAGGATAAGACAAATAAGCCAACCGTTTCAAATTTTCAAGGATATGAATTCTTTAAATTGAAAGCCTGCACAATATCCTTGGAATCACACTTAAGTCACAACATATTCCAACCCTTGTTATTAGTTGTCTCAACAACAATTATAACGCCTCTCTTAACTCTCTCGTGCTTGATTGATTTTAGATAAAACCTTGTGTCTATTAAAATTAGACTAAATTTTTCATGAAAATTCATTTTGCTTTGCTTACTGATTTTATGATTCGTAAGTAACATAAATGATTATCCTCACCACGATTCATTAAAAATGAGAAGTATAATATAACAGTCCGTGTACAGTCATCCAAAATAAAATACAGACCACTACATTCATAGTTCCATACGAATTACATAGCTTCAAAAAGCAGCAACTTCAACTATATCATCCATACATCAAGTCAAAACATAGCATACAATTCATCCAAGCTTCTTCGTATCTCAGCTTTTCACTGTTCTTCTGCTCGCCCAAATGAATTGGGGTCATCACAGGTGTCAACCCACAGACACAACTTGGGTAAGTATTTTAATAAACATGATTAAATAGTTGATAGGAATTAAAATAACATTATAGACAATAACTGATTTTGAGTAAAATAAATTAATATTTGTAAAATAGAAACAGATGCATGAAAATGATGCATGATCTCTTCATTTCATGATGCATGACTGAGATCTCAGCTTTACAAAATCATCATCAGTGGCCACAGTCAGATAGCCCCAATCACTGGTCCAGAACTTGCATGATCAGTCAGGGTGTCACAGTGGTGCACAGGAAAGTCACCCACACTACATGTGATCATCATGGGTGGCGTGAGTTCCCCACTGCCGAAGCACCCCCCAGCTCAGACTCCTCATTGTCTGAACGCTCATACTCAGTTCCTCTAACTATCTGACACATATCTCCACGGATTAACCCCCGCAAGGCATCAACACCACGGATTAACCCCCGCCAGGCATATGCATATGAAACATGCATGAATGGTTTAATTATTCTTCTTTATCATTTATTCCAATTTTATATCAACTAATTCCACCCACTCCAGTGGAATACTTATCAGATAGTCCCACCCACTCCAGTGGAACACAAAATAATCCGTAGTTTATTCTTAAATCATTTTTTGTTACAGAATCTCAACAAAGCCCATCATCAAGTGAATGTTCACATATCATACAGTTAAATCAGCGACCCAATTAAATACAGCATCTTAGATACAGCACCACAACATGCAGCCACGCAATCAACAATTAATATCTTAACAGACAGCCAAAATAACAGACAACAACATCAAAACAGACAACAATTAATATCTTTACAGACAGCAAAATAAAATTTAAACAGCATCATAAAAACAGACAGCAACCCATTAAAATATACAGCATTAATTAAAATGCTCAGCAACTAACTAAAATATACAGCAGCTAGATATACAGCCACATATACAACAGCAACATAACAGCATACGTCATCCAGCTTACGTCAACAACTCAATTAAATACAGCAACAACAACATATAATCTTAATTAAATACAGCAACCTTAAATTTAAATACAGACAAAGATTCTTATGGCTAAGAAGTAAGATTAATTATTTTGGGCAGCCACTTGTTTATTGGGTAATCAAATTATGGACTATTTGCTATCCTAGTTCATTGAGGACTTTCAACAAACACATGGTATGCCAATTTTAAATTTTATTAAACAAGGAAGAACATGGCTTTAATCCTAAGAGATTGGAGGTTGAATTAACCTAATCAACTATCTAATTCATGCTTATTAAGATACTCCCCATACCTTAGCTTCTTTGGTTGGAATTTTAGCAACTTGACCTCAAACCCCTAGCTTCCTTCACGTGAGCTCTCTTAAGGGTGTTACTTTTGTTTGGCTTTGTTTTTTAGGTGAAAAAGGATGTGGCTGAATGAAGGAGTTTGGCCGTGCAAAATCAGCCCCTCCTTAGTCCCCACCAACCTTTTATATGCTAGGTTAAATTGGCTTTAGTGCAAATATCTTAAGACTTCATCATTGCCTTGCTTTTTGGTTGTTTACCTTTCATTGGCTCTTGAAATAAAGCCTTACAAGTGTCCTTGGTCAAGATAATTCTGCACCATTCTCTTATTTTCTTGATTTGACCGTGCAATAGCTTAAACTAGGTGCCTTCCTTTTGCTTTTATTTCTTCACGTGGAGTAGTCTTGGTCTTGGTAGATTTTTGTTATTTTTGTGTCAAGGTGGCTTTCTATTTGGTCCAATAATATTCCTCCTTGCTTCTTGGCTGTCCACTTGTCCATGTTCTACACTTTTCTAAAGCTTTCTCCATTATTCTATGAAGTGCACGGTTTTTAGCTTGATTTTGGTACAATATGGTTTAGTTTTAGCTTAAAACCGTGTATAGCTCTTGGTTTAGGAATTTTATGCTTTATTTTTTCTTAACTCAAGTTTTTTGAATTGAATAAAATCATTTCTTTGAATTTTAGAAAACCTTAATCTAACTTGCTTTCTTAAGAATAAAATTCCAAAATTAGTTAGAAACTATCTTAAAGTTTTAGTGACATTTAATAAGTTGTCACACAATTTCTTTTAATGGTTTTATCTAATTTTCTATTGGTCCATTTGGTTTTTAATTAGTAAAATGTTTAGATCACTTATTAAAGAATCCATTCCTACTATAATGAAGAGAAAATTCTCTAGATTGTATCTTTCTTTCTTCTGTGTTTTTACTTAGATTTATTTCAATTCTTTTTGAACCATCTTTCAAAATTTCTAAAAATTCTATCTCATAGGTTTTCTTTGCTAATAATATCAATAATCCCTTGTCTGAGATCATTCTATATTTTTATCAAGTTTCCGGGACCTTACCAAAGTTGTATGACCTTATCAGTGCAAGGAGGGCATTTTGGTCATTTACCTTAGGGACCTAACTGTCATTTGTGAAATTGTCCAAGGATATTTTGATAATTTCTCCTAGGGTTACATTGGTCATTTTTAGAATTGTTCAGGGCAAAATTGCCATTTTCACCCTAGGGATATAAACGTCATTTATGAAATTGTTCAGGGGCGTTCTTGTCATTTTTCCCTAAATTTTTCTACTGCCTTTTATTAACATTTTACTCTCAGTAATTGTCTGTAATTTCCTAAATTTTGGGGTGTTACAACAATCATAGTTGCTTCCAATTCTGCCAAGAAAGCATTTGAGTTTGACATTGACTTTGAAAAGCAACCTAGGATATCCCTTGCACGATTTCTAAAAATCTCTCCACAAGTAACTAGACTTGGACATCCAAGAGTTGCTCCATCCTGTTTATGGTGGAAATTCCTTTTAGTAATTGAAATGGAACTAGTTATATTTTCCCACTCAATTCTAATCAATTACAAACAACTTATTTTATTTAGTGTGACAAAATCGCAATTATAAGTTCTTTTTTATTTAAACTAGCAGTTGTTATAACTTTCAATTAAAAGAATTATGAGATTAATTGAATCCAGATGATCTTTTAATATAATTATATGTTATTGTATCACATTCAAAAATAACCATTTTCATGATTAATCTTTGTGTAAAATGATATTTTCATAAATCAATGTATATTAGGTTTCTAATCAAAATAATTTTTTCTCGAGTATGATTATGAAAGTAATTTTACATAAGATTATAGTTTTGATATTAAAGATATTTTTAATAAGTAAAAATATGTAAATTGACTAAAAAATAAAACTAGAATGCAAGAAAGACAACAATTAAATGTAAAGTGCTTTAACTCAAACAGAAATGTAAAAACATGATAAAGATTGCAGAATGTAAAGTACATCAATTAAATAAGTTCGAGTTTAGAGAAGAATAGTGATGAGAAGGAGTTAAGAGTTTGGAGAAGAAATGTTTCATGTCAAGGACCTCTTTGATTGTGTTGATTGGATGCAATTTATGGAGAAGTTTAGTTATTGGCATTATGGCCCTTATGCCCTTTTTTGGGGAACTATGAGACAAGCCATAGTAAGTATTAGATGAAAATACAATGAATACTTATGCAAATAAACTAAGAGGGGGGGTGAATTGGTTTTGCCTCCTAATTTAAAATTTTCTCTCAAACAATGTAACAACAGAAGAACTAAAATGAATTGTATCTTATACAAAACCAATTTAGAAAGCAATTACCTTCTCCAATCAATTAACTCTTATGCAGTATCAAAGTGTAAATGATGAGCAAATGGAATACTAAAAGAATTCAACCAAACATAAACAGAAACTTAAATGCACAAGAGATTTATACTAGTTCACCTCTCAACCCCGGAGGCTACATCCAGTTTCACTTCCAACCCAAACAAGGTTAGAGTTCCATTATAACAAATCTTAGTTCTTTACAAGCATTCAACAAGGTCTTTTTTACCTACCCTAGGCAAAACTCAAAATCTACTTCCTAGATTTTTCAAAAGACCAATATCAGAGATCCCCTCTCTGTTCTTCCCCTAGAAAACCCTTTCTAGACAAGCTTTAAAGAACCCCAAATGTTATATGGAAAATCAACAAAGTTTATACAACAAGTAATAATAAAAAAACACAAGCTTAAGGTTCAAGAAAGGTATCACCTTATTTTCCTCTGCAACTAAAATGATATGAACGAATTAATCAACCTGAGATGATATCTATCATGCTTTCTTGAAACTTCTTTTACCACTAGCTTGCATGCATGTTCAATCACAATGAGAATGTACGAGAACTCTCTTTCTGAATGTAAAACACAAGGTATGTACGAGAACTCTTAGAGAATGTAAAACACAAGGTATGTACGAGAACTCTCTTTCTGATGTGTTAATTTCACAGACACAGCTTTCCTATTTATAAAAAAAAACAGATTTAACTACCTGTAATCGATTATTTCGTTATAATAATTGATTGTTTTAACTTCAGTAATCGATTATCTCGTCCACATAATCGATTAATTTGTTCATCACAAATCTGGAAATCTTGAACGAACAAAATAATCGATTATTTGTCAATTTAATCGATTAAGCCAGTACATGACTAAAACTTGACAATGCAGGTTTAATCGATTACAGTCATCTGGTAATCGATTATACCAATTGATCATGTTGTGCTACATTATGCAGATTGCTTATGTAATCGATTATTTACCCATATAATCGATTATTCCAGTGAGTTCCCAAATCTGTGTCAAGCTTATTTAATCGATTACAAGAAAATGGTAATCGATTAAACTATTCTTAAATCATTTTCCAGAAACTCAAACAAGCTTGTAATCGATTATTATGCTCATGTAATCGATTAAAGCAGTGAAAAACTATTTTGCACTTATCTAAATGCCTTTATGAAATCCTATTCTTTTGCACATACTAATATGATTAAAACCTATTTAATAAATGTATGAATGCATGATTTACTTAAGAGCTACAGAGGATTATAAGGATTTAACCCATGAACCAAGCTTTAACCAAAATTACAAATGCCATCATATTTGAGTGGGCATGTAAAATATCAAAACATAATTGCTTCCAACATCCTTGAATCTTTTGCTTCAGCTTCTTGATTCTAACATTAGAGGGAACGTCAATGGGGATGAGGTGATGATTTCTCCTAAGACCATTGATACTACAAGTGATTGTTCAAAGGAGGGTTTGTTGTTTAACAGGGATTAGGAGAAAGATATAACCCAAGAGACAATGGATATCATGTTTTATGGTAAAACCGTCTAGATACAACAAACAAGAAGACGATGGTCAATTTCTTAAGGACTACAAACCTCACTTATATATGTAGAGTCATCTATAGTTTTCTCTAATAGATTATGTCAATGACAAAGATAGATTTTGCATGTCAAAGTGATGGTGGGTGAGAAGGTGAATTTGTCAGAGGTCATCTAATTTTTTTGGCTTCAAGCCTTTAAGGACAAATTCTACTCAAAAGACAAGAAAAATATTGTTCCTTTTGGCATGTTTTTCACTTAGATTATACACAACTACAGAGTGGATGTGTTTGAGATGGAGCAGTATGTTGGAGCCATTCAACTGAAGGACGATTTCCACTTTACCTTGTTAAGCTTAAACACTAAACCCCTTTGCAAGATGGAATGAATGTATGACTTGTTACAATGAATGTGTTTCTAGCTAACTATAAATACAACTTATAGTTTGAGAACATTGATCGTTATGGGAGTAGACAAAAAATATTCCATTTTCATCCAATGATGTTTAATTTATTAGAGTCATTTAATTGTTTTTTTTTTCCAGAAATTCATAGCCGTGAACATAACCATGCATTTGTATAGGAAACGATGACATGCCTCACTTGTTCCAACAACAAAAAAAAAAACTCCCCTTTTCTATGCAGGATTAGTTCATTGTTGATTATTATTAATCTAAGATAATCATTATGCCAAAAGCAAGATAATTATTGTATTACTAAGAAATGCATTAACAATAATAGCTAACTCTGTAACTTGGTACTAACCACAACCACTAGCCACTAAATGGCACAAACCACTTTCTTAATTGGAAAAAAATACATACCACCTACTCTTGTAACAAAAGTATCATAGCAATATTACATTTTCCACTTCTTGCTACACAATGTACAAAACTTGTTAATTATAACAGACACAACGCCCCCTATCAAACACCCATATCCCTTTTTGCTCTAAGTTTAGAAGGTGGAGGAAATTTAGGGCTAGTGGATGATGTATGTGAGTACCAGAGCCAGCAGCATCAACACATATGATATCCCTTGATCAAGGGAGGTCCCTAAATTACAACACAACACAAAAACAATGTAAAAATTAAATGATGCAGAATTATTTCATTACCGTTTATTTGACTTAAAAATTTTATTAGTAAGAATCAATTGAATTAGATTCACTTGGTATAAATTTATTTGAGATATGACAATTCATCATAAATAAATAAGTAATGCAAGCACAAAATTGTTATAGGTTTCCCAAAAGGCCTTTTAACAAGGATGATTAAAGAAATATACTTGAAATCATATTTTTCCCTACAAAGACTACAAAATGAAAATTACACTGGATTTGGTTCTTACATCTTACAACATGAACAAAGTTGAAGTCGTTTGCCATGTAAGGTAAAATTGGAAGCATTTGAAGGAAAAACATAGAGAGCTAGTTCTTAACTGAAATGTTGCTTGTGGGGAAGACTTTGTCATATGTGAAAATGAACATGTTTCTGGTGTTGGTTGTTGCTTCTCGGACTTTGGCTTGGTGTTGCTTTTGGGTTTTTTTTGACATTTATTACAATCCACTCTTTTGATTTGTAACTTTTAATTGTTGACAATTTTAATTGCACTTTTAATTTTATCAGGTAATCAGTATGTCATATTGACATATTTTGGCTCCACTATTTTGTTATTTTAAAACTTTTACATTTAATCTATTGTCCATTTCAATTCAAATAGTAGTAAGCCACATAAACTTGAGGCTTAAATTGGCTTAATAATCTTCACTTTTTGATTACCATTTTCAAACAATTATGCCATTTTTTTCGATACTCATATACAATATGCCAAATACACAATTATGAATGTCTAAATTAATAGACAAAAAATAACAAAAGAATTAAGTCATACTTGCAACCAAATGGCGCAATAACTTTTGTATGCATAAACATCCCTTTACAATGACCACTTGTCTTTTTCCTTAATTAAACTCAACTTCCAACAAAACTTATACAACATAGCGTACAAACTTGCAACTATAAAATACATATTTAATTAATAACACAATCCATATACACATAGCAAGCATATTTAATTAACAACACAATTCATATACACATAGCATTGTTAGTTACCACACTTCTACAGTTGGTAACTCAGGCATCTTGTACCCTCTTTCATACCCCAAAATTATGTTACTCACCCACTATCATACTAGAGAAATGTCCAAATTCAAATGCTCCTCTGTTGTTCACCAAAATGTCATTAATTCTCAATATTACTCAGTCATGCAATGTCAGACACAACCTTCATCTTAATGTTTAGTTGAGCCTCACCAAAAATGGAGTCAACTCAAATCGCTTTCACATGGACATTGACAAAGAGAAACACTCAATTGATTTGAGCCTCACCAAGCTATGGTTCGAAAGGAACATTCCTTGTTTGGGAATCTATAGAGGTTCATAGATCCTTAGTGTTTCATGTGGGGGTACCTTTTAATAGAACATAGGGAAACAACTTTCAATTAAGTGCCCCAATAGCCAACGAGTTATGCACATAAACTATGACTATTATGATGGGCATATGCATGATGTGGAAGTGGTTGAAAGAACTATCTTTTTCATTACTTTGCCAAAAGACCACACTACCAAAATCGGATCTTTGTAGTCTCCTCTCCTTCAATGACCAACACCAAAGGTGGAAATGGGGTGCAAAAGCCTCCACGACTTTCATATCAACTACAAAACTGTGAAAATAAGATATTTAGGGTTCATTCTCCATCATTAGGCCAAACCCATGGCGAAACGGGCAAATACTCAAACTTAAGCAACTTAACAACTACAAAAAATCGATCATAATGGGTTTCCTCTCCTTCATTGACAAACATTCGCACATGGAAGACATAGGGTTCCCAATTCCCTTTCCTTCAATAACAACACTTATCATCAGAAATGGGGTCGCATGAAAAAGGTTGTAAAAAATGGGACATAAAGGCTAACTTAACATTTAAAAATAAATAATAATTGGAACGACAATATTCTCATTCCATTAGAAATATGTTGTTACAAAATTCAAAGAAAATAAGAAAAACATGTGAAAATTACAAACATACCCCATGGCCGAAAATTACACTCTTTTCTTATGTGGACAACGACTACACGTGGCTCCTTCTCATTGGACATACTAAGAGAGGGCATTACAACCCCCTAAAACAAGGTTGTGCCAAATAATTTGGCTGTCCATAAAAGAATATTAGGAACACATTCTTTCAAATACACTCTCTAACTATTTGTTTAATTACAAAATAAGAAAAGAGGATCATTGAATATGATGTGGGATCCATTAAATTTTTTAATTATAATAAATTTCAACCAATCAAGTGTGTGTCAAAAAATATGTTCCATGAAACAAAAATTATTATTTTTACTAATTCAATAACAATTATAAAAAAATTGTTATCAAGCACACTCAAAACTTTCATTCAAATATGAAATTTTTTAGAAAGGAAATGTTTAAGGAGATTATATATATATATATATTCTTTTCTTATTAGATTTTTTCTCTAAAATATCGATAAATAAATCAATAGATTACCATAGACCATTTTTTCTAAGAAGGACCCGTATCTTCCTACAGTTAACCCAAAACACGGTTACTCTCCATTAAGGATATTTTATTATATCAAAGACTAAGTTTATTCGTTTTATTTTGTTTGATTTTAGTTTTTTATGTGGCAATTTAAGCAAGTAATGAGGGAATTAAATAAAACAATTTTAGAACATAAATATAATATCTGGCCACTTTAAATAACTGATCGCGTGGCCTAATGGATAAGGCGCTCGCCTCCGGAGCGGGAGATTGTGGGTTCGAGTCCCATCGCGATCGCCTCCATCTATAGTTTTCGCCAAACATACTTTTCCATGCCAGCAAAATTTTCAAAAGAATAAAGTTGTAACTCTGAGAGAACAACGTGCAATTGTACATACATCTTTTCTTTTTTACCAAGCTAATTGAATGCTCTAGTCTCAACTTTCTTCTGTATCGACGACATTTGTTAATTTATTTCTTACGATTAACTAAGCAATAGTATGAAACATAACTAAGTCATATATCAATAAGATAAAATCCACACAGTTGATTTTATGATTTTAACATTAATGTTTTTATATTCATATATGATAATAATTTTTACTAATTAGTATTTTTTAGATAGATTATTCCCATTAAGTTAGGCTCACAGATGTGCCACTTCATCAGTTAAATACAAATATTTTTTTTTACCGTTGTACACTACATTGGCTTTCCATACTAAAACCTGCTCACAAATTATTTTAGAGTAAATCTTTTTAATCCAGAATTTTTTATTTATTTTATTCCGTAGAATTTTTGCATCCTTATTTTTAGGGTTAAATTAATATTTTGATCCTGGTTCAATTTGGTCCTTTAATTTTTTTTCAATTCAATCATCTAATTTTTAAAATGATTCAATTTGGTTTTTTTAATTTTTTTTGGATTAAATTTGATCATCTAATTTTTTTAATTGATTCATTTTTTTTTGAAAAATATGTATTTTGTGGTAGTTTAAAATTATTTAGTGGCATTTTTCAACAACCACAAAGTGTGATTTGTTACAATTTAGATCGAATGAGTAAATTGAATCGATTTAAAAAATCAGAAAATCAATTTGAACCTAAAAAAATTAAAGGATTAAATTAAAACCTAAATAATAAATTAGAGAATCAAAATACTGATTTAATCTATGTTTAGTCCCTTAATTTTTTATGTGATTACTTTTAATCCATTTAAGGGACTAAAAGTGAGGACCGAAAAAGTTAAGGGACTAAAAAAAAATAAAAAAATATTTACAAAACTAAAAATAAATAAAAAAATTGAGGGACTAAAAATAAAATTTATAAAAAATTTAAGGATTAAAAAGATAATAAATCCTTTTTTTATTATATTATTATGTTCAAAATAATATTTTAAAACTTTTTATATATACTTTAAAATTTAAATTGTATTTTCTTTCTATTTTTTATATATATCTTTATAAAAAATTTACATGCATGTTTGGGTTGACTCCTTTGGAAAATATAGTCTCTAGCAAGGTTGAAGGGTACGTCTAGTGTCGGTTAAGAGTCGGTTTAGGTCGACTCTATTTGCGTCCGCCGCATGGCCTACACTAATATTTGGCAGCTAATTGCCTACACACTCTTCTAGTGAGGAGAACTGATGGATAAAAAATTCAATATTAAAAAGGAACATAGGTACCAGTTCTCGCCTTGTTGGATATTTTAAGATAACTATTTAGCGTGGAAGAACACTATTGAGTAGAGTGTAGGTCATGAATTCCTACAAGTAGTAATTGTAAATGTTAAGTTATATTTCTTTTTTTTATTGTCTTATGTTTTTATTTACTTTCCTAAAAAATTGTTTACTTTTTCTTGAAGACTAAAGTCTTACAGCAAAGTAGATGGTGACATGTCTCACCAGCCTTTAGTTATCATCTTTGTTCATTATTTCTTTATGTTGGGTTAGCCGGGAATTTAAAACGGAGTTGAATAGATTCTTTTAAAAAATTTATCAATTTGTTCTCTAATTTAATTAAAATGACCCATTTTGATTAATTAAAGTTTTCTCAAAAAATTGTTTCAAAAAGATTATCACAATAAAAAAAACTATGAAAACAAGATCATGTGAAAAATAGAGTTTTTATGGCCCTTTAAAATCAATTTCAATACCAAGATAAATTACAAGATTAAGGAATTGAGAGAAAGAGAATCACACAAGAGTTTATACCGATTTAGTCCATACAAGACCTACATCAGTTGTTCTAAGACCTCTTAGAATGTTCACTTTAGAGAATCAAGTACAAATATTATGCACACACAATTTCCTAAAAGAAAGTCTAATATTTTCCTTGGCACTTACAAGAAAGAAACCCAAAATTGAAACTCTATCAATTCTCATAACCTTTTGGTAACCCTAACCAAAAATTACAAACTAAAAGAATTTAAGAAAACGATTGAATACACCTAAATGTGTAGATCTTTAATATCTTCAAGCTCTTCTCATAAGATGATCAAATCATGATGGATGAATGAATGATTCATTTATCAACTTCAATCTTCAAATAAAATGCAATGAAATTCCTTTAGAAGTCTCTCTTGAAATATTTTCTCAAAGATAAAACGTATCAAGAGTCTCTAATGAAAAGAACACAAAGGGTTCTTATAAATTTTAACAGTTAAATAAGATCTAATCAATTATGAATTAATACGTCAAAATCTCCTTTGTTTTGTATTTCCAAAAACTGGATAATCGATAATTTTTATTCATATGGTTTATTTATTTTATCTTTGTTAATTTGTCTCTAATGCGAATTTATTTTCACTAAGTTATAATTTCTCAATCTAATATATTCCATTTCCTTCATGAGTTTCTGCCCTCCTCCCCAAACCTCAAAGGCTTAAATAGATATATTTTAATAAAGATATAATAATTAATAATATTTATACACTAATATATATATATATATATATATATATATATACACATTAATCAATAAATCTAACAATATATGTTATAAATGACTATATACCAATCTTTTAAATAATATATTTTTAATAATATTTGTTGTGACTAATTATAATCTAACTCTAATATATATGTATACTCATTAATATATATGATAGGAAGTTAATAGAGATATATTTCTATGACTTTTTATCAATTATTATTACCTAGGCTATGCCTTGTGTATTATTATAAGTTTCATTTATCTCTCAATATATGTATTTTTTAACATTAATTATTATTAAGATTATATTATAAACATATTTATATATAATTGTTATAAAATTTAATAACTTTTAGTTATTAAGATCAAATATGTCTTTAGTTTCTATACTTACATTAAATCTTGTTTTTAGTCCGTGGATATTATCTAGCAATTTAGTCCCTAAACCTTTTTATTGAGTTGAATTAAACATTTTAGTTAATTGGTTATTTAAATAATTATTTTTTATTTAGTTATATTTAATATTTACATGAAAAGATGCCTAATATTAGTTATTTTGAAGTCATCAAATTGATTTGATCAAAATTAATATACTCTTAAACTTAATATGCGTATAAAGTAATAGATATTCACACGAAAATTTAATTTTTATCAATTAAAATTAATATTTATTTTATCTAATTAATATATATTAAATCAGATAAACCAAATTAAATCCAAATAATAATAATTAGTTTCTTTTAAGTAAAATTAATGTCTAAAAATATTTTTTGGACAAAGTAGTATTCTTTGTTATTCATTATCTTCTCGCTTAATAAACTATTCAATATTATTTTACCTTGATAAAGTTTACTTTTTTTTATAAACTAATCAATATATTAAATACAACACATTGGAATGCAGTTCTTTTTAAAGAAAAATACATTTAATTCAAGGGGATAGTTATTTTACTTAAGTTTTTTTACTAAACAAAATTACTTTCTTTTATCTAGCTAATTAACATATATGTAATTAATAACAAATATCAAATTTAATCCATGCAATAGTTATTTGTTTTTCCGTTCAAAATTAAAGTCTAAAATCAAAAAAATATTAACCCATGTAAATATGTAATAGTTATTTGTTTTATTGGTAAATTATTAATCATTTCTTATTTATTGTTCTCAATTAATAAATTATTCAACATCTTTTTACTGCTATAATTTTTTTTATAGGTTAATATGTATAAGTAAAATTATTAAAATAAGAATGATATACAAAATATAACAAACATGGTTAAATATTTTTTTATGAAACGAAGTATGAAAATTTACACTTAACCAACATTGATGAATTTTTTATTATTTTTTCAAACAAAATTAATTCCATGTAATTGTTTATATCTTAATCTTGCAAAATTAATGTCTAAATCAATTTTTAAGCACATTATTATTCAATCTTATTTATTATATCCTCACTTAATAAATGATTCAAGATTTGTTTTTAATTGGACAAACTTTTAATTTTCTTTTGCATTGATATATGTGTATAACAAATAATTTAATTTCTATACACTAACAGTTTAAACAATTTTTACATTGTAAATCAATAAGAAATTGCATTAGGCATGACTTACAAGGTAGTTAATGTAAAAGCCAAAAAAATTATCATAATGATAATTTCTGATTAATTAGTTGACAATGTAAAAACACTTTATAGTAATATTAGTGCATATATTATTTACAATATGTAAATTTATTAAAATAAACATTATATATAAAAAATATAACACATAGGGAGGAACATTTTCTATATGAAAGCAAGAAGAGAGATTTACAATTACTCCGGGGGCAAACATTTTTAGGCAAATAATTATTTATTTATTTATTTATTGTTTATTACCTTTTTAGTTAAATAAATTATTCAAGATTTTCTTTTACCTATTGTTACCTCTATTATGAAAAATTGTTTAAGTTATGAAGTCTATATCATTTTGATAGAATTTGTTTTAAGGATGACAAAAGACTATGTTAAAAGATGATTAATAAGTCGATTAAAATTCGAGAAGTTGAGTTTCGTTATTGAAGAAGTTCATTTTGATAGGAGCTAACGTTTTCGATGAGTCTATGAAAGCATGTGGAATTTAAAAGTGCTCAAAAGTAAGCTCGTTTTAAAATTTGAAATAATAGAAGTTGTTGATGGAAGAAGTTACCCAAAACCATCATATAACATTAGATCTATGTATTTAGGAAATTGTTGGATATGTATCGAAATCATAGAATTCAACAATTAATATTAGAAGTTTATAAATAAGACCACTGATAACCAGTTTTGGTGAATTGAATCATTATCACTTAAATCCTTAAACATTAACAATGTTGCACATCGAAATTGATTATTGATTCAGAGGTCATTGTGTATGTATTCATTATCACTTTTAATGAATTTGTGTTTCTTTTTATTTTAATGCATCTTTCTAAATTATTCAATCTCCATTTTTTTAGAAACTTTTACTATTTCAATATCTATTTCTTATTATTATTAGAATTACTATGAAATCTAATGATTATCGAAAGTACTATTATAAAATTTACTTAGAAACTATCTTACAAATGATTATATGAGATAACTATAATTATCTATGAAAATCTTTATCGAAATCACTATCACACTATATGTATTAAATATGAAACAATTTTCTAATAAGTTGAAAACTATGAATTGTTTGATAGATTTAAAAAAAAACCTACAATCGAGATATCTCATCCTTAAAAATTTATTTGTTAATAGAATCATTAGTAAAAATCACACTCTTACAATAATAAATTATCTTAGAAGAATAAATACAATTTTCATGGTTAACACCTATACATATTTTAATTTTCTTTTACACATTGATATTATATGTAAATTTATTAAAATAAAATTTTGATATAAAAATATAACACATTAGAATGAATGTTACTTTTTTTTAAGAAATTAATTAGAGAAATTTTCACTTAATTCACGGAGATAAAAAGAATTACTTCGAATCATATCAACATCTAAATTATTGTGGTAAAATTATACTTTTTTAATATAATTATTTCAATTTAAATATATTTTTATTTCTTTCTCTTTTCTTATTTAAATAATTTATTAAATTTATAAAATGGTTTATTTTATTTAACATATAAAGTATGAATAAAATATAAAAAGGTTATTTTCCTTTAACAAATTGTCTCAAGTATTAACCTTGAGTATGATATTGTGTTAAATACTTAAAAGATAAGCTCTGCTACTTATAATGATTCTATTTAACTCAAATAAGATTATTTTCTTTGAATTACATTCAGTCCTTAAAAAAATAGGGACGAAGCTAATATAATGAAATTCTCTTTAATCTAATAAAAAAATATTTTTCTCTTGCATAATTGTTTACATTTAATTAAATGAAAATTAAATTTTAATTTAAAATTAAGATCTTATTTGAAATTTAAAATCTAAAAAATATAGATAAATAAATATTTTTATTTATTATATTCACATTAAAATTCTATGTAAATTGATTATTATAATAAAAAAATACATAAAACATATAACACAAAATCTAAAGGATTGACGTAGCTGTGTCAAACACTTATGCATTCACATGAGTGAATATTTAATAAGAAAATCTATATTTGATTCTCTCACCATATGCAAAATTTTATAGGAATAGAAAAACATATAACACGAGCCTAAAAAAAACTTACCAAAAAACATAACCCAAAAAGATAAACATTTTGTACAAAGTACTTTGGCTTATGAATTATTATAAAATTTATAATTTATTTATATTTAGAAATGTTTATGTCTCCAATTTGCTTTTAAGAGTAAATTTAATTTATTCTCATATTGATATTATGCAGAATTCACTTGAAAATCACATATAACATGTATGTATTCGCTTAAATGTATTTAAATAATTTGATGTTCTGATTTCTTTTTAATGTAAGTTTAAGTTTATGTAGTTTTAACATTATCATACTAACAAAATATTTTTGATCTTTGTAGGAGTGAAGGAGTCAAATTGAATGTGTTATTATCTAATGATTACGTGGACATTATAATTGACTATTTAATTAATGGTGATGTCATTCCTATCATAGCTATGCAAAAATAAGTTTGTATGGTTAGTTATAATTTGATATACTATTTTTTAGGCTATATCTTAAGAACTAATGTATTTTACAATTTATATTATATTTAATTTCTTATATCATTTTTCTCATGTTTTCTTTGTTAATCACATTTTTTAGGTGAGGTTGCTATTCAAAATGTCTAAAAAATGAACCAATATTATATTCAATCTAGATTTGAGTAAATTAAGTTTATTACAAACTAGGTATATGCTTCAATTTAATTAAAATTTATTTTTTGTTAATACAATCAATTATTAGTAATTCACACAATATTATGTTATCTTGGTTTGACATTTACCTTTAAGATTAACTCGATATGATCTTCAAATGGAGCGAAAAGTTCGATATGTTTCACTGCCAAAAAAAAAATTGATAATATCTTAAAAGATGAAATTAAATATTTACATTATTTTATACAGTATAAAAATGTTTCGACTTTTCTATTAATTTGCATTTAAATTGAATTTTTAGGACAAAATAACTCTATTTGGGTAGCCGTTTGAACCATGTTCAATGGACATTTGACGCGTTTTAAGGCAAAAATGCAGACGCTACGGAACAAAGAATTGGCATTGAATTTGTGTGACTTCAAATATAAGCAAGCATAATATTTTCACTTGCAACACCATCAAAGAACAAATTTCGATCAAGAAAAAATTCTGTTGTTTACATCAAATCTATTGATATTTGATGATGATTAAATCAGATCATGTACTCTAAATTTTATAACGTCTAACTTTTTATTTTAGCCTTGCAATACATTAATATGAACTTTATTTATGTCTTGCAATATCCTTTAACTTTTAAAAATCAAAGTTGAACACTTATAATTTACAAAAAATGTCACCGTCTTATATATTAAGATTTTTTTTTGGAAATTGTCATTGAAGATACATCGTAAAAAATTATTTTAATAATGTTATTACTACATTATGTAATATTAATTGAAAAAAAGTACAAATGAAAACAAATTGTTCATATGCACGGTAACTTATTAGTTTACTTTTAATAAAGGCTTAAGTAAGAATAGAAATTAATGTAGGATTCTTCTTCATACACTATATGATAATAGTGTATTACCGAAAATACTCCTATAATTATTTTAATTAGGTTTAGTTTTTTAAACAGCTTTTGTCTTTTCCGTGCAGCAATTGCACCCTGAGTTCATCTTCGCTTTCTTCTTCTAGGTCGTTGTGGGGCTAACGGTGGTGGCATTGGTCCTGTGCGTGGTGGTTGTTGGAGTTTGTTGCGAATTCGTCAAGTGTACCATTTGTTTCAAGTAATAAAGTGAGTAAGTAAAGTATCGTCTCCACAGGGATTGAATGCAATTTTATCGCAACTTATTATCTTAGAAATTGGAAGACAAATAATAATTTTGAAGAGAATATGGTTGTATTTTGGAAATTACGCAAATTAAATAAATAACAGAAAATTGACGAGAATTCAAAAATGAATTTTAATTAATTATTACACAGTAATGAGAAATAATTGTAGTCAGAGCACATTCCCCTTTGTTCCTTACCTTCTTTACTTGAATTGGTTCTTAATTTCAATTACTTCTAATTGTTCAGAGGATGTATTTTTGTGCAATTAGTTAAATCTTAATCCCTTAGTAATTTAACCTTTTAACCTAATTAGAAATCCTAATTCCTTAGTAATTCCCTATTAAGCTAAGCATTAAGAGAATACATCAAATAATTCTGCAATCATACATCTCTATCCCAAGGTAATGTAAAAATCGTTATTTTACTGCTTTCAGAAATTAGAGTTCCAACATCCCTATTGTAAACACTAACCCTTAGAACTTTACTAGACTGGCCAAGTCTAATAAAGAACAATTCAATGAAGAACAAAGTAAAATAAAACAATTATCATAATTTCATATTAATACCAATCAAGTTGCAGAGGAGTTCACATTGGTTCTGGCTTTAACCACAACAAGAGAAGTTAGCAAGACATACTCATATCTAACCTCAAGAAATATAAAGACAGTAGAAGAATTACAAATTTCTCAATCTTCCTTCAATCTCCTCTAACTGGCTTTGATCTTTTCTCCCCTGTTCTTCTCTGTGTTTCTCTTCTGTTTCTGTATGTTCCCAAGCAAAAAATGCCTTCCTCTCTTTTCTACCACGTTCATCTCTTAATTAGGGTAACAAACCCCTTTTTCTCCAGCTATTTCAGTGCCAAATCATTTAAAACAGGTAATAGCGTAACTGTGGCGCTACCAGCGTGGTATCTCACGCTAATCGCGTGAGATGTTCGAGCTGAAGGTTCTTCTTGACATACTGGCGCTACTAGCGCGGAGGCTGGCGCGGATCGCTTGGCATGTTTGAAAAGCCAGATTGCTCCTTTTTGCTTCTTTTCCTCTCTTGTTGGTTCCTAATTAACCAAAAATAATAATAGATGAGATGATAACAAATAAATAAATAAACCTAACTAATTCTAGCCTATATTACTAATTATTGAATGAATCATTAATCAATTAACCCTAAAAACTAATATATGCTAGCAGAATATCAAATAATTCCCAGATTTAGATATTGTTGTCCTCAGCAATAAACAGAATTTCAGAATGGGAAGCAAGGATCAACAATCAAATATAACATCACATGTGATAATCTTAGAATCACATTACTGAGTACAATCGATTTTCACATCAAAATTTCAACAACACTTTTCAATTCCATTAACTGTAAGAGTCTCACTTGAGTACTCCTCACCAAGATATATGTAATTCACTCAACACTCAAGTGTATAAGGGTTATTATAATCACTCAATCCAACACAATCATAGCACTACCATAAGCTTGATCATATTCTCAAGTTCCAGAAGATAAGAAACATAAATGCATGCATAACTGATCAAAAGGTCTTTATAAGGTTGTAACTTGGCCTAACTTAGGGGTAGGAAGATTTTTGGATAGTAGCTAAGTTAAGATTGGATTTAGATAGAATTTCCCAAGTCCACTCAGACAAAATATAACTTATTCACTCTCATGTCTTCTTGTCCACATCTATAATTATTATCATAGACAATATTTTTTTAAATATACTATACACAGAGATAATAGAATAATGAGGAAATACATTTATATCCACCAGCTGGTATTTCAGACTTGTTATTTCCCATCTGAATTATTCACTAGATTTGGTTTTTTTTTGCCAGATCTGTTCTGTTGGCACTTCAACACCCAACCACAATTGTCTTCTTGGGTAACTTTGTCTTTCCTCTTACCCTTTCTTTCCTTTCCTATGAGCATTCATCTTTCTATTTTCCAATATCTAGTGGTCTTGGTTCTAATTCTTTCTTCCTCCAATCTCAAGTAGGGTAGTCAATGTATATGTTCTAAATGTCAGGTATATGAATGAAAAAGGTTTAGGCTCAAAGGGGTAGCAATGGAAACTGAAGGTAAGTCAATTTGGCCCTAGCTTAAAAAAATAAATTGCCTTAATCATATCAGAATATACATGCATCCAGAGAAACAGAGCAAGTTCTAGAGTACTATCAAAGTGAGGTCTCTCATTCAAAAATAATTCTATATAGGCTCAATCCTCACAAGCTATAGCCTCAAGCTAGACTCTGTTAACTTCATATCAAGCATCATTTCTTATTTCAATATGAACATCATCATACCAACAATCACAATTCCAATAATGTTTCATGCAATCCATGCCATATTTCATCTCACTTATGCTTCCTAACAGAAATATCCAATTGATCACTAATTTCAACAATTCTAATACTGAGATAAATAAGATATACTTCTAACCTTTATTTAAACAATACTAAAATTAAACTAATGACTAAAATTTAAAACTACTAAAACTTAACAAAAATTTTCTGTTAGACATCCTTTGTCTCTTGAATGTGATTCTTCAAATAATGCGTATGCGCCCCATTCCCAGATTTAGAAAATTGTTGTCCCCAACAATAACTAAAAAGGATTATGCGCTACTAAAATACTCAATCACGTATGCATTATTTGAGAAATCACAACCAGAAAGAAACATTAATCCAAACAGAACACATTCACAATTAGTTTAATCATAAATCAACTACCACAAATTCATCAAGCATTCAAATGTTTAATTGCAGCAATGTAAAGGTATTGAAAAATTAAAAACAAGAAAAATAAAATCAAAAGAAAGAAAAAAAATGGTCCTGGTTTATCACTCCTCTCCCTCCATCATCTCATCCTCAACAGCCTGAGATGTATCAGGATGGTTTGCTGCTGGCTCTGTAGCACTGGAGGGTCCTGGAGGAGTAGGAACTGGTGGTGTCAGTGATCTGTGTCCAACTGGCGGCTGAGAAGATGGCGGTGCAGGCGGATACTGAGGCTGGTATGCTGTGTAATCAACACCCCGCTGTCTATAGAGGTCCTCCAGCAACTTGGTCTGATACTCCAGCTGAGTCTGAATGAAAATGTAACTGGGGGAGTCCTCATAGACCAGCTCATGTCTGGGTGTCCTCCATGTGGAAGAGGAAGATGAAACGTGTTGTGGTGGAGGTGGGGCAGGAACCTGTGGATGAGGATCCTCAAGAATAGGTACGCCACGAGGACTTCGAGCAGCGAGCTCCTTTGGAGATAACTTAGAAGCTCTGATCAACTGCTCCTTAGTGGCGCTCTCCATCGCATCTAGATAGGTCTGGTGGCTCATGACGAAAGTGATCCAAACATCCATCGGCTCCTCGTCTAGGATCTCTACACCAGCTCGTCGGCACAAATGCGAGATGAGGGAAGAATGGGCCAGCCAGGACTTACTACTGCCGTCTTGAATCATGTGGAGGATCCAGCTAGACAAAATGTAAGAAATAAAGAGATTCCCTTCACCCCGTAGCACATATAAGAGGATGGCTCACTCCAGATTCACATCAGTCATATTTGTGGAAGGAATGACTATGTGATTAACAAACTGGTGCCAAAAAGCTGCATCGTCTACCAAATCGTGTTTCCTTAGCTTCTCTAACACATAGTCTAATCCTGCTTTCGTCCTCCAGGCTGTGTATAAACCTGTGATCCCGTGTCTGATCTGATCGACCGGTTGAGGCATATCATCCCTGTACATCTTACTGTAGACATCAGGCTGCATCCTATGAAAAAGGTGGGCGAACTCACAGCGGGAGAAGGGGGAATAAGTGGTATCCAAGAATCTCTGTATGGTCTTGTGGTCAAAGGGAACTTGGACTCCCCTCACCCAGCTGATCCTTCTTTCAGCAACTATCTCTTTGTCTACATTAGCTAGAAACTCCTTCGGAATAGAGCTGGAGCTAGGCTTAGGGAATCTCACTAACTGCTGCCACTGCCTCCTGGTGATCACCTCTAGAATTGGGGAGTCCTCAGGTAGAGACTCCCATAAGATCTTCTTCTTCGAGATAATCTTCTTAGGTAAAAACCATGTATCAAACCGTTCTTGACACTCAAAATAACAGAAACGAGCTTCATCGTAACTAGAAGGCCGGGCCCGTTTGCTGCCAGACGCAGCTGTGCTCTTCTTGTTTTTCTCCACCTGTTTACCCTGAAACTCAGAAAATATCCAATAAACGCATATGGTTCAAGATGAAATTGCAATACAAAAATGATATAAGTACTAGACTTGACAATTCCCAGATAGAATTCCAGATAAAAACTAGATAAATCCTCATATAGTGTAAACAACTCATAGTCATCAACATCAATATGCTTAAGATTAACAAACTAACAAAAGTGATTTCACAATGACAATCCTGTAGTTATGCATATAACAATAGTATCCAGACATCACATAATTCCCAGATTTAATTCTAAACCCGGTCCCTTATCTCAGTTTATCCTCAGGCTTTATTTTCACAGTCATGATCAATTTCAACAATTATAGACATGTGATGCTCAATTGAACACAAGGATTAGTGTTCCAAGTGACTTGACTCATGATAAGCAAACCATTGCTATACATACTTGTCATATGAAGGAACTTAGTATTGTCAAAAGCACATTCAGACTTTAAGGACTCATAAATCTACTCCATGTTCAGTATGCTAAAGACTCATGCTCACAATTCACTCATATCTATGACAGTCAACAATCCATATTCAATTCTAATAAAGGGATTCATAATCAATATCAAAACAAGCACACATAAAGCATCAAGTCAATCAAAATCCACACTTGCAATTCCCCAACAGAATGTATACATGGTCATATGCATTCAATTGCACCAAACAATTGGATTCATGATAACATTTACACCATATCAACAATAATATTAAGTAAGAGAGCTTATGTCTCCGTAAAAAACAAACCCAGACTCAGTATTCACACCAGCACACAGAAACTGTTAGCCCAATTAAAGTCCCCAAGTATAATTTCAAACAAGATATAATTGTGATCATGGAATGGTAGAGGTATTTCTCAGTTGAAATCATGATAAAGTTCATACAATCTCCAAAACAATAATGTCACGCCCAGGAATATACGCTTCAATCAAAATCAATCCACGCTAATTAACCCTATCAGTGCCTAAACCAATACAATTTCGGTCTAACCACTACTCATATGAAGCATCACAGTATTAATGAGGTTCAAACTCTACATGATTCCCAATTAGTCTTTGAAGTAGGATATAAATATGATTAGGGAAAGTTAGTTTCACCCATCAACTAGAATCCCAACATAGTTTAACAAAGTTAAAATCAATAGGACTAAGGAATAGAATGTGACCTAAACTACTATCAACACCAAACATATCATGCACTTTATCACCACTGTAATATTGAACCAGTCAACTCACAATAAAGGCCTAAACACTATGTTCTTACACTCATTCCAATTATTTCTACTTAATTTGCCATATGAAACAAAACCATGCCTTAAAGAACAAAATGAGACCCAAAATAACGCAAACAACATGTCTCAATCCTCTAAAACCAGCATCATCAATTAAAAAGAACAGCATTTAAAACCAGCCCACGCGACTGGCGTCGGTACTCACGCTACTCGTGCCAGCTGAGTTCAGGCCCTAACGAACAGCTACTGAACAAAAGTGGGAAACTAGCACAATGCAATATCTGATACTTATAAACAGAGTTCAAGCAAAGCATACCTTGTCTCCCACCATGGAATGAATGAAATGAGAGGATACAAAGAAAACTCTTAAGATAGCTCAAGCTTTGAGTAACAATGGTGGACAGAGGCTAATGGGCAATGGGACTGAACGTGCTAGGGTTTTATAATGACTGAGTTGAATGCTTAAAGCGTAACGTAAGCAATGAAATTGAATGAGATTAAATGAGGTTGAGGGAAATGAGAGAAATTTAGGGAGAAAAGCAATGAGGGGGTGCGTTTTTGGGTTGAGTTTCCTTTTTTAAAAACCAGAATGACGCCCTCGCGCCATTTGCGTCAAGGCTTGCGCGATCAACGTGAAATGTAAATAAGGAACTATTCTTTCAAACCTGTGGCGCGAGTAGAGCCATGAGCCACGCTAATAGCGTGAGAAGACTCAGAAAGCCAACTGGATTCGAACATTTCGCGCTAGTGGCGTGGGTAGCCACTCGATCAGCGTGGGAAAGCAAACAAACCCAACTGGATTCGAACCTCTGATGCAACTAGCGTGGGAATCCACGCGGTTAGCGCCACAATTGTAATTATGGTCCTTGGATTCGAATATGTGGCGCTACTAGCGCCATATGCCATGCGGTTGGCGTGGAGAGTTCGAACCTTTGAAAAATTTGGTAGCTTCTGGCACTATCAGCGTGGATAGCCACGCTATCAGCGTGAACAGGCCGAATGCTTAACAACATATTTCAATGCTTTTTACCATTTTATATCCTAAGTTAAACTAAATATATGTAGTAAACTCCTACAATAGAAGAACTAAAAATAAAAATTAACAATGAAATACTTAATTCAACTAATTAATTAAAAACACATATCGTCATCCAAACCAAATAAGAAGAAACCAAACGTTAAACCATTAATTAAATCAAAACCTTGCAAACTGCTTATTGCAAAAGTGGGTTCCCCCATCACTGATAATGACCCTTGGTACTCCAAAGCGAGTAAAGATATTCTTCCGCAAGAATGATACCACTACCTTCGCATCATTGGTCGACAAAGCCACCGCCTTTACCCATTTAGACACATAATCCACTACGACCAAGATATATTGATTAGAATATGATTTAGGGAAGGGTCCCATAAAATCAATTCCCCATACGTCAAACAGCTCAACTTCTTAGATGTTATTCAGTGGCATCTCATCTTTACGAGAGATATTTCCCGTCCTCTGACAATTATCACATTTGTCCACAAAATCTCTTGCATCTTTGAATAGTGTTGGCCAATAATAACCACACTGCAAGACCTTTTGTGCTGTCCTATTTCCTCCAAAATGTCCTCCGTAATCCGAGGCATGACAATGCCAAAGGATTTTAGGTGCCTCTGACTCAGTTACACATTTGCGAATAACCCCGTCAGTACATTGAAAATAAAGGAAAAGGTTATCCCATAAATACCTCTTCGCATCATGAAGGAACTTCTTTTTCTGTTGCCAATTGAGATCCTTAGGCATTACACATACAGCTTTGTAGTTGGCCATCTCTGCAAACCATGGGCTAACTTGGATTGCCATCACCCCCTTATCAGGAAAAGATTCATTGATTTCCACCTCTGGTCCATCTTGCAAACTCTTTTCTTGAATCCTTGACAAGTGATCAGCTACTTTGTTTTCCACCCCAGCTTTATCCTTGATTTCCAAGTCAAACTCCTGAAACAAAAGCATCCAACGCAACTAGCGTGGCTTTGTATCTTGCTTAGTCATCAAAAATTTAAGAGTGGCATGGTCAGTGTAAACAATAACTTTAGACCAACCAAATAGGACCTAAATTTGTCTAATGCATACACTACAACTAGCATTTCTTTTTTAGTGGTGGCATAATTAACTTGTGCCTCATTCAAAATCTTACTAGCATAATATATAACATGTAGACGCTTATCCTTTCTTTGTCCTAAAACAACACCAATTGCATAAGCACTTGCATCACACATAAGTTCAAATGGTAAATTCCAATCAGGGGCCATTAAAATAGGTGCGGTAGTAAGCTTATTTTTCAATACATTAAATGCATCAATACAAGCTTCATTAAAACGA
>CM023948.1:9914739-9954522 GCA_013407115.1 Glycine latifolia | reverse complement strand
CTTGGCTCTTTCTTTATTTGCTTTGAATTCCCTCTTTTTGGCCTGCAAATGCTCAATTAGTATTAAAATGCCTTATGTAACACAAAATACTAAATATGCCTAATTTCTAGAGCTATTTTCTAACTATTCAATGCAAATATGACCTAAACTAAGCTATTATTTAAGATGTGTTTGCAACACATCACATCCACCAGAGGCTGGGGAGCCTAGCCAACATCCGATGCGAGTTACTACTACCATGCAGGACCCCTCTTCTGTGCAGGACGATGGCAGACCAGGCGTGGCAGATCTAGTTACGGGAGCTTCTGATGTGACTCATATGCCCCAACATGAAGCGGTAAACAATCCTAATAACATTGCTTTTACATATATTTTAAGGTATTCACAACATAAGGATTTATGAACATTGCATATTATATGATTGTTTCAGGGTATGTTTGAAAGGATAGGAGACGGGTTACAGCACATACTGGACATGCATATGGTTACTCCTGGTACAGATGCCTACACTAAAATATTGCACCTGTTGTAATTAGCACAGAGTGTTACTCAGCATGGAAACGTATATGTGCGATCCAGTCGGTCTAGGGGTGCGCAAAGGAGACGCCTTAATGGGACACATTGAAGATTGTTGTATTGACACTATGTTTGTACGCAATACTCTCGTGATTAAACAGTTTCGAAATTAATTTCTTATTGTCACCATGCTATTCAGCATGAATTGAACTATTTTAGTTTTACTATATGTCATTCATATTAAACATTTTTTGGATTTCTTGCGAAAAACACATGTAACACCCTGAAATTTACAAGTTGAAAGATATTTATGTTAATTAATTGTTTAGTATATTATTGCTAAAAAGTGTGTATGCATTGATATTTGTGCTTAAGGAGTGTAAGTCAAAGTTTGTGGCTGAAATAAAGCTGTCCGTGCACGCATAACGGTGGTGGCTTTGGTGGCTATTTGGTCACACAAGTAAGTAGCTATGGTGGCTGTGGTAGCTGGCTGATTCAAGTTGTTGGCAACTTGCCTCATAGCTCCATCTATAAATAGCAGTGCAGGAAGTGAAAGCACAATTCACTCTCACTTCTCTGCGTATTTCTCTTCTTTCTCTCTCTTAAAACCTTGCACCCAGAACTTTCTTTTCTTCCACTTAAAACTTTTGAGAACTACCGTAGCAGCAGTGGAAAATCGTCTCCGTTAAGAAGGATTCGTGAACGGAGCCCAACCTTTGCTGGTCACTATGAGGGCCAGTGTTCGAATAAAAGACACATTAGAATGAAAGAAAAGAATCCCTGTTAAGGTAAGGAGAGTTTATTGTATTAATAATGATTTTGGATATCATGGTTGAGATAAAGTGTGTATCCGTTGTTTGATATTTTGTATGAAAAGTATTGATGATGATGTTTTTAAGTGGTGTGTTTGTGAAGAAGACGACTATCGGATTGGGTAAGTCAGGTTGAGTATGTGATATATATTAAAATACTGTTGTGTTGTGACCTCGACTATCGGGAAGGGTAGGCCGAGTTAGGTATATATATCAATCCCTTGTGTTTGGGATTTCGGCTACCGGGATAGGTAGGTCGAGTTAAGTATGTGTATTAATCCCTTGTGTTTGGGATGTCGGTTACTGAGATGGGTAGGCCGAGTTAAATATATGTGTCAATCCCTTGTGTTGTGATGTCGGCTACCGGGATGGGTATGCCGGGTTGAATGGTTTACATAGCGTGCATGTATGCATGCAGAACATAACCTAGTCTTGTTGGCGGACAATTGTATACCGGGTTACTAACTCGGGGTTGTTTCCTTAAGAGCTTCTAAGGCTCGCTTTCTTTTTCCTTAGAAATACCGTGTTCCTTACCCGAGGGGTGTACCTTGAAGTTTGAAGTCATTGGAGAGAGAGCTATCGGGTTCCTCTACCCGGATGAGCTCGTGTCTTCTCGGGAATAGAGCCATCGGGTTCCCTAACTCGGATGAGCTTGTGTCTTCTTGGGATGAGAGCTACCGGGTTCCTCTACTCGGTTGAATTTGTGTTCTTTCTTCTAGAACAACCGAGTTCCATACACGTGTCGTCCCTAGAAGCTCATTCTTTTCTTTCCTAGAGAAATCGGATTCCAAACACGTGTCGACTCTAGAATTTCATTCTTTTTTTTTCTATAAAGAGACCGGGTTCCTTACCCTGGGGTGAGCTGTTATCTTTAGAACTACTAAGTTCAAAGCCTTTTCTTTGTGAGCTACCGGGTTACTTACTCGGCAGAGCTCGTGTATTCTTGAGAATAGAGCTACTGGGTTCCCTTGGTGACCTTTAACCAAACTTTTACTGACCTTGTCTGACCTCTACCAACTTCATCCAACCTTGTTCAGATCCTTTCTTCAGAGTTGTTATAACTGAATAACAATTTGGACATCTAAAACCTCACACCGTTGTACATGTATGATTTTGAATAACGTGATTACGTTGAGATTGGCCATTGTATTGGCTTAAGTTATTAAATGCATTGATACCATGGAGAGGTGTATAGCGACACCAGCCAGGAAGGGATTGCTACTGCGCCGGTCTATACAGTGGTGCCCATAGGTAATCTAAATGCATTTGGATATACATAAATACCCATGGAGGTGTATGACATTATCCTACCCGGGTCGAGTTGAGCCCGGGCTTGGGTCATACATTGATGTGCCATGGTGATAGTTTATGTGTTGACGTGAGATGCCGGACAGTGCATCAGTGTGCCCTTGTTTGGGGTGATGAGTGTATACATGGGAGGTGTATAGTGACACCAGCCAGGAAGGAATTCGCTCATGCGCCGGTCTATACAGTGGTGCCCTTGAGAGACATACTTCATGCATGACGGAAATAGGATGATTGATTGCAGAGTACAAGAGGTACTGGGGGCCATTGCTGTAGGGATAGCCTTCTGACACCTATTTGGCTAATCACCATGGGGGGGGGGGGGCGGGTGAGACCCGTGCACAATAGAGTGACCCCGATGAGCTGCAGGAATCATTTGTATCATGGATTTGGCCTATTGTCCAGAGATGGTACCACATTGCATTGATTAAGAGCTAAGTCAGAAACATGCATCATGATTAGTCATTATAAGATGAATTGGTGAAGTGGTTTGAACGGATTGTCCATGATTGATTATGTGAATGAAATGTTTGAATATTGTTGTGATAATGTAACGACCGGGTTGTGTTTTTATAATTGATGATAATTATTAACTATTATTTTACATGATGAACTCACCTTTGCTTTTCTTGTGTCATGTGGTTTGATACCTGTGATGATCACGAACCATGTTTGTGTGAGAAGACGGGCAGTAGCAAGCAGTCTGGGAGTTATTTCTTTTTTATGGAGCCGCCAAGTATCCAGGATAATGTTCGATTAGAACCCGGCCTATAAATGAGTTGTGATGCCGAGATGGCTTTGGACCATATCCCAGCCACGAGCTGTATTGTGACAACTCACTCTTAGTTAGAACCCGGCTTATAGAAGTGTTCTATTGCCGGAATGACATTGAATTGTAACCCGGGCAAGAGTTGTATTTTGCTAGATGTACCCCATTGTTTTGCTATTTACACTCCCGTCAAAGTAATCCCTTGTTTCTTTTGAAAACTTTGTACACTTTAGACATGGTTGTTTGTAATCACTCCAAAATATGTTCTTATATAAATGTATTACGAGGTATTTCAACATTGGTTATTCGTGTTTTTAATTATTGATATTGATTAAGTTCACGCGCGAAATTTACTACTTTTTTCTTAATCAATTTAAAGGGATTTTCAAATATAAATTACAATTAAAAACATGATTAAAGGGTATGATACAGTAACGATGAGGCGGGTCGTTACAACACACATGATTGCGTTTGTTGTTGATAAATTCTGCGTATCTTACCCATGTTTAGGACTTTCATTCCAAAATTAGAAATGTAGTAACTTATAAAAATAAGTAATGGTAAGTTACAAGAATATACTTATTTACAAAAAAGGGCCAAGACTAAGATTTAAATTTTTAATCTTCTCCTAAATCTACATGGTCAGTGCTACACTTCATGGATTTAGTGTACAATCTCATTCGATCAACATAAGGAGTCGACCAGTGATTGGCTTCCTTGGAACAGTGCGTACACCACAAGAATGCGGTAGATGGGAGGGGACAATCGTCTGTCAGCCCGACCTATTTTAAACACAAATGTTAGGAAAAATGCAATTAACCCAATGTACTAGAATAAAATAATTTGATAAACCGTGGAAGTTATACCTAAACAAAATGGTTACCAAACACATGGCCAATACATATAATGCGATGAACATATGGATCTTTAAGTGGTTGGCTTCTCAGAGGGAAAAACGTCATACTTTGCTGGAGAGAAAGGGAAACAAGAATGTCATTATACCTGGATGCAATGACATATCCCATATCGGTAATATCCATCCACTTATCCACAGTAACCTATACAAAAAAAATTATATTAGTTATGTATTTAGAAGATTGAAACAATCGAAGGTAATGCTATATCAGGAAAGATATTTGATTTTGTTTACCTTTGAAAAACCATCAACAAAAAGTGAATGCTTTAACTACTCAAACCTCTGAAACAGCCAAACAAAGCTATATATTGATCAGACCATTGTGCAAGTTCTTTAAGCAAATGATTACGTACCAAAGCCCAACAATCCTCACCATAACCTAATGTAGTAGCAATTACACAATATCCACAATTACCATAATCTTTAACATTAGTGATGTCCACGATGAATCTGTGCCTAAAAGGATGAAATTGATGCATCATCGGAATGTTCCTGTTGTTATAAGTCTGCTCATTTGACGAACCAGACCTTTTATGTGTGGAACAACTATTTTGCACCGAATGAAATTCATCCACATACTCAAAGTAAGACGGATCCTGCTTGGTGGATCTTTCGTGTTTTGTGTGCTTATTTTTTGGAGCACCTTTTGTTTTGACCTTTTCAGGTGGGGGATGCATGGAAGTTGAATCAGGAAACGCAAGTTCTTTAAGTTTAGTCTTAAGTGTGACTTTACCGCACATGTCAAGCTTCTCAAACCGCTTGGAGATAGCCTCCATCTCGTCGTTAATGTCAATTTGTCCGCCATCTAAACCTTAGTCTAAAAAATTTAATCTTCTCCAAAATAGATGAACACTTGAAAGCGATATGCTGCCAACAACAACCTTAGCTAGCTCACATGCACAAGGGAGACCATGGGTAGTTCGCATCACACATCCACAACGAGAGAGGTTTTTGCCCACATAATGAACTTGTTCAAACTCAGCAGCAATCTGGTTTAACGCATACCTGGACACCATGCCGATCAGTCTCTTGTACAATGTTACTTTAAATACATGTCCGACCACATGGGTGCTTCTTTCCAATGATGCCTTTATACCAGCATGTTGCAACGTCATCATATTATTCATCGCATCCCAGAAACTACATAAATCTCCAAGGCTATTCTGCAGTAGCCTCTTCAGAGTCCAATGAGCAGACTCAACCCTACATTTAATGACAACATATCAATACTTTTAAAAAATCCAAGTTATTCAAACAACAAAGTAAACAAATTTAAAACTTCGGCTACCTGTTAGTGGTGGTGTTCCCCAAATGCATCACTTTATTTGTCCATACGGCTACAAATCTTTTTTTGTGAGGATGCAACCATGTGTCTTTCACATAATCAACAAACGTTGGCCATGGTGAACAAGCAATCTCAAACTTGGTAAGGCAATCACCATATTGTTTCTGAGTACCACAATCAATAAGACTCCCCCATGCTTCCATGACGTGGTCCCAAGCGTTCTTTTGTCGAATAAAAGTTTTACATTTTGCCTTCACATTCTTCTCAATGTGAAACTGGCACAATAAATTTGTTGCCTCAGGGAATACTGTTTTGACGGCATTCATCAATGGTGAATCTCTATCAGTAACAATGAACTCTGGGAAAAATTCACTTTTCATAAATATCCCTCTAAAGCGTTCAAGGGCCCACACAAGATTGTTTATAGGCTTTACTTCTAAATAGGCAAATGCGGCTGAAAATGTCATCCCAGTAGATGTTACACCAACAATATCAAGTAAAGGAAGTCTGTACCTGTTTGTTTTGTATGTACTGTCTATCAAGAACACCATATGATATGCATTGCTCAATTTGACTGCATCTGGATGTGCCCAAAATAAGTCACGTAAAAAATTTTCATCCTTTAATCTATGCCAATGAATATACAAGTCGCATCGAAGAAGTTTAATTAATTGTTGCATTTCGGTATTATTGCCTCTAATACGCATCCGGTATGCATATCTTGAATTGTATAGTTGCTTCAAACTTGTATAATTATTGACATTATGATCCTTCAAAGTTAACAGAATATTCTTTGATTTCACCATTAACCTTGTCATATAAGCAACAATGATCTTCTCTTCCTCAATTAGTCGACCAACATATGGGTGTCCACAGAATGACCTAGCCAAAGCATGATTATGACTGTCACATATTACAGTCACAATCCACCCTTGACCTCCTGGGACTAGTTTGGCTCGTAGCTTAAAAGGACATTCACATTTTCTCGTGCTAGTTGTTGATGGTACCAAACCTTTTCTCCATGATCTATACTTTCCTCTCCTTTCACAACCAATTAAAAAACATATGATGTTGCTCCCAGCTTGCCATTTGACATGCCATTTCTCATTATGACAGCTACAAAACAATTCTCATATGCAACTTTACGAGCCCATTTCAATACGTACTCACGGGAATCAAACACCTACCAAAATGGAGAATTAATTTTTAATAAACTAAACTCATTCGTTTAACAACTTTAACTAATCTCAAAATCATATCAATACCTTAGATGTCTTGAACGCTGCAGAATAATCAACTGAACAATTATCATTTTTTGGGGCATCATTTTCTTGTTCAATGTCTTCATTCATATTAATATCTTTAGACATAATACGGTCATACATCAACTCTTCGTTGTCCATATTCACAAATCAAAAAATAATTCTTACATGGACAATCTAAAGTTACACAGAATAATTATATTTAACAACAATAAAGTCATAAAGTATTACAAATACATATACATTACAATATCAATTTCATTAATTAAATAATAAAATTACAATTAAAATATCCAATTTTCAATAATATAATAACCAAAACAATCACAATAAATCATAACATACCTAATTATCCAATTTATCCATACTAATTCATCCCCAAACTTTAAAAGAGATACACAAATTTCTTTTTTCAATTAATAATAATCTATTATAATCCTTTTTTTAAACTAATTTTCTAAAATTATAAAAAAAACACATACGGATTACATAATCTGTATGCTTCATACGAATTAGGTAATATGTATGTTTCATACAGATTACGTAATCCGTATGAAGTATATGGATTATATAATATGTATGAAGCATACAGATTACCTAATTCATAAGTTTTATATGGATTAGTTAATATGTATAAAGCTTATGGATTAGGTAATCCGTAAGCGTCTTTTTTTGTCACACGTTGTTACGGATGGTGTAATCTGTATCATCTATACGGATTACACAATCCATATACAGTAAAAAATTTATATTACCTCAAAGCCGCCACCACCAGCTACCAGCAACGCTCCGACGAAGGTAAACAATGAACGCACCCACAAATGCACAACTTCTACCAACAATGAACGGCTACAACCTCCACAATAGACTTTACCCCACTCTTTCATAGCAAAATGAAAACACAAACCATGCCATGGAACTTAAAGTTGGAGTAGGGGTATTTTTGTCATTAAAATAAAATATATAGTGTATTAGTAAAACATATAGTGTATGAAGAAAACCCCATTAATGTATCATGTTCCTATCACAATTTGGCTGGATACTATTTCTAGTGTTAAGGGTCCATGTTGCTTCTCTTCCTCCTTTGGGTTGTGCTTCATATACCATTTGATTTTTCCATACACCATTTTAATTTTTTGAAATCCCATAAATACCCTTGGCTATTTCTTCCTTATTTCAGTTGTTGGCTTTCATACCTGTATTGTCATTTTTACTTTTTGGTTTGTTTGAGCTGTGCATTGGTGGTTTTGCTTTTGGAGGTGGTAGTTAGGTGGTGATTAACGCATTGGTTCGTCGGAGTGGAGCGGCCGGTGGCGTCGTGGTGGCTGCAGTGAGGTAAGTCTTTTTTTTTGCCATACGGATTCGGTAATCCGTATGGATTATATGGATTACCAAATCCGTATTCATTTGGTGATCTGTTAGAAGCAGGCGAATTTGGTAATTCGTATGATTCATACGGATTACCCAATCCGTACAGGTGAAACACTATTTTTTTAAAACAAATCTTAAATTTGATTAAAATATATTTTATTAAAATTGATTTTAAGTAGGAAAATTATATGTAATAAATTGGATAGATGTTGTAATTTTTGTGGATGAATACAATAAATTAATTTTTGATTGTTTATGTAAATGGTGTTATTGAAATTTGAATGTTTTGTTAAAATATGTTATTATTTATTTAATGAACACTTTATTGAATTTAGTTTGATATTTTAATATTGATTTTGATACAAATATTTATTGAATTTGTTTTATGTTATGAATTTAATGTTAGTAAATATTATTATTATGCTTATGTTTTTGTTAATAGTTAAATTTAATTTAAATTTGTTAAGATGGAGAACGATGAGTGGATGTATGACAGTATTATGTCTGAAGAAGTTAGTATGAATGAAGACGTTGGAGCGGACCCAGATGTGTTTAAAAATAATAATTGTTTAGTTGATTGTTCTGCAACCTTCAAGACGTCTGAGGTATTTATATGATTTTCAATTTAGTTAAAGTTGTTCAATGAATGAATTAAGAAGGTTAAAGATGTATTATCCATTTTTGTAGGTGTTCCAATCTCGTGATGACATATTGAAAATGAGTTCGTACTGTTGCATATGATAATGGTTTTGTAGCTATCATAATGAGGAGTGACATCTCAACTAGAAAGATAGGAATGACATCATTTGTTTTAATTGGTTGTGAAAGGAGTGGAAAGTATAAAGCATGGAAAAAAGGTTTGACACCTTCAATGACTAGTATTAGAAAATGTGATTATCTATTTAAGCTGCGAGGCAAACCAGTTCCGGGAGGTCAAGGGTGGATGGTGAAGCTAATATGTGACAATCATAATCATGCTTTGTCTAAGTCATTCTGTAGACACCCATATGTTGGTCGGCTAACTGAGGAGGAGAAGATCATTGTTATTGATATGACAAGGTCGATGGTGAAACCAAAGAATATTATTCTAACTTTGAAGGAGCACAATGTCAATAATTATACAAGTTTGAAGCAAGAATACAATGCAAGATATGCATACCGAACGCATACTAGAGGTAATAATACTGAAATGCAACAACTAATGAAACTTATTGAACGTGACATGTATATTCATTGGCATAGATTGAAAGATAAAAATGTTGTACATGACTTATTTTGGGCACATCCAAATGCAGTAAAATTGAGTAATGCATATCATATGGTGTTCTTGATAAACAGTACATACAAAACAAACAGGTACAAATTTTCTTTACTTGACATTATTGGTGTGACACCTACTGGGATGACATTTTCAACTGCATTTGGCCATTTAGAGGCCGAACATATAAACAATGTTGTGTGAGCCCTTGAACGATTTAGAGAGATTTTTCTTAAAAGTGAATTTTTCTTAGAGGTCATTGTTACCGATAGAGATTAAGCATTGATGAGTGCTGTGAAAACTGTTTTCCCAAAGTCAACCAATTTATTGTGTCGATTTCACATTGACAAGAATGTGAAGGCAAAATGAAAAACTTATATTCGGCAAAAGAACGCATGAGACTATATCATGGAAGCATGGGGAAGTGTTGTTGATTGTGCTCCTGAGAAGCAATATGACGATTGTCTTATGAAGTTTGATGTTGCATGTTCACCATGGTCAAGGTTTGTTGATTATGTGAAAGACACATGGTTGAATCCCCACAAAGAAAAATTTGTTATAGCATGGACAAATAAAGTCATATATTTTGGAAATACTACAACTAATAGGTAACTTTGATGTCCAACCATTGGTAAAATTATGATTTGAATAAGTTTAATGTCTTTGAAATTAATTGATCATATCATGTTGATGCAGGGTTGAGTCTGCCCATTGGACCTTAAAGCGACTACTACAGAATAGTCTTGGAGATTTATGCAGTGTTTGGGATGCCATGAACAATATGATCACCTTGCAACATACAGACATCAAGGCATCTTTGGAAAGAAGCACACATGTGGTAAGACATGTTTTTAAGGTTACATTATACAAGAGATTTATAAGCATGGTGTCTAGGTATACGTTAAACCAAATTGCTGTTGAGTTTGAGCGAGTCATGCGGGCAAAAATAGTTCTCATTGTGGATGTGTGATGAGCACTACGCATGGTTTGCCTTGTGCATGTGAGCTAGCTAAGTATGTTGTTGGGAAATAACACAATGTTCACTAATCTCCTAAGTCAACATGTTCAGAACGCAACCTCTTTATATGACTATATGCTTGCATTCTATGTTGGTAAGGAAGTATCCATTGCTTTGCAACACCGTAACAGTGTGTTGACCATAACAACGCAGGTGGCGGAATAGGACTTCCATGTGTCAATGCAACCTGAAGCAATTAGCAAGAGTGAAGTTGCTTAACATTCCACTCAAATTTAGCTTCATGAGCAGTGGTGAAAATGATATACCTGAACAAAATGGTTACCATACACATGACCAACACATAAAACGCGATGAACACCGGTATCTCTAGGCGGTTGGCTTCTCAAAGGAAAAAATGTCATACTTTGTTGGAGAGACAGAGAAATGAGAACAATGTTATACCTTGATGCAATGATGTGTCCCAAATCGGTAATATCCATCCACTTATCAATGGTGACCTGCCCTTAACAAACAACACCTGGAAATATAAGTAAATTAAAAATGCATTCAAAGTATTGAAATAACAGGATTGTAGTTACCTTTGACAAGCCATCAACAAGTAGGGATCGTTTCAATTGCTCAAATCTATCAAACCCACCAAACAACGCTATATATTCATCAGATCATTCTGCAAGTTCTTTGAGCAAATGATTGTGTACCAAAGACCAAGATTCTTCACTATATCCTAGCAAGGCAGTAATTACACGAAATCCACAATTACCATCAGCTTTAACATCAGTGATGTCTACAATAAAATTTTGCATAGATGTATGAAATTGATCCAGCATAGGCAGCTTCCTCTTTGTATATGTGTCATACTCCGAAGATGTAGCAGACGGTTTTGGTGTGGAACAGCTATTTTGCACAGAATGTAATTCATCGACATACTCCCAGTAAGATGGATCCCGCTTGGTTGATCTGGCGTGTTGCGAAACTTGTTTCTTTTGAGCACCTTTTGTTTTTACCTTTTCAGGAGGAGGACACATTGAGTTTTTGTCAGGAAATGCAATTTCTCTAAGTTTTGTCTTTAAAGTTACCTTCCCACAGAAGTCAAGGTTGTCAAAGCGCTTAGATATGGCTTTCATCTCTTCAATTATGTGGACCTGACACTCATCTAAACCATGATCTTCAAAACTTAACCTCTGCCAAAAAATATCAACAGTATCAATAGGTATGCTCCCAACAACATGCTTAGCTATCAACACTTCACACTTAACCAAGAGGGGGGGGGTGAATTGGTTAGGCTTGGTAAATTAAAATTCTTTTAACAAAATCAGAGTTTCCCTTAGGATCTTTATCACTTTTGAAACTAAGAATCCTTATTCAATCAAATGCACAACTCAAGGTATGCAATGGCTCAAGATTAAATTGATAGGCAAAACAAGACAATCAATATATATGGGAAATAAGCAAGAACGAATTTAAGAGACAAGACACAAGAGATTTATACTGGTTCACTTCAAACACTATGAAGCTACATCCAGTTTTCTTCCACTCAACACTAGAATGGAGTTCCACTATTGCAATTTTCATTCTTACAAGTAATTACAAAGTCTCCCTTTATCAACCCTAGATAAAGTTCAGAAACCTAAAACACTATTAGGTTCTTAGAGACCAACCCACTGAGAACACTACTCAGCACACCCCTAGAGAAACCCTATCTCTAGATTACATGCAAGAAACCCGGTTACAATAGAAATTCAAATACAAATCAAAACAGAGTTACAAACACAAAGCTAAGGAAAGAAATCACCTGATGATCCAATGAATGTTGATGCATATGTATTAATGAATTAGGTTGAAAGATTAAAACAAAACCCAGAACAACTCATTCCTTAAGCTTTGAAAAAGACTCTTCTTGCTTCAAGAATCAATCACTAACACATAGAGGTTTTAGTGAAAGCAAGAACTCCCAGAACCCAAAAATCCCCAAGAAAGTGTTTAGAAAGCTTAGTGTAGGCTCAGAGTACGAAATTTTCAAGTTTTTAATCAAGCACAGCAAGGGTTCTATTTATAACAAACTTTTACAACTGTCAGTAATCGATTAAACGCGCCTAATAATCGATTATTTATCATATGTAATCGATTAAATAAACCATGTAATCGATTAATGTGTTCTACAGACATCTGGGTATGGGCAACGAACCAAATAATCGACTATTCCGTTTTGTAATCGATTAACACAGTGAGCTTTAAAAAACTTGAAGTTCAGAGTGTAGCTTAAAATACACTGTGTAATCGATTACTGTATTTTGTAATCGATTAAGACAGACAGCTTCATAAAACTAGAAACAGCCAAATGAACTATGTAATCGATTACGGATTTCGGTAATCGATTATTGTATAAGAAATAGTTACACAGAGGCTTATAATGTAATCGATTACTAACATTGGTAATCGATTAAGGCAGTGAACTGAAGTTTTCTATTTGGCCTTTGTAATCGATTACAGTTTATTGGTAATCGATTAAAATGTTTATCAAGGAAGTTTATATGTAGACTAAGGTAAAATAATCGATTAATCCGATACGTAATTGATTACATTGTTCTTGATGAGTTTTCCAGAAAGAGCTAAGAACAAAGTAATCGATTATATGCTTAGGTAATCTATTAAAATAGTAGAAACTTGTATTTTTTCCAAAAACCTTTGTTTCAAATCAAACTCTTAATCAAATTATCAAAGCCTTGTGAATTCTATAACTCTAACTAAATATCTAATGAATGATATGAATGCAATGCACTTGGATCACCAGAAATGCTTCTTCCTTTTACAATTAATCACAAATTAATCTTCAAGTCTTCAAGGCATGTTGAAAGTTCAAAACCAAGCTTGATCTCTTGTCCATTCTTCAAGTGACTTCTTTGAAACCAACAATTCTCATAACACATCCACAACAAGTTCTGTTTTTGCCTGCATAATGGACTCGCTCATACTCTGCAACTATTTGGTTTAATGCATACCTGGACACCATGCCAATTAGTCTTTTGTAGAGCGTTACTTTAAACACATGACCCACCACATGTGTGCTTCTCTCCAAAGATGCCCTAATGTCAGTATGTTGCAAGGTCAACATGTTGTGCATTGCATCCCATACACTACAAAGATCGCCAAGACTATTCTGCAATAGTCTCTTCAATGTCCAATGGGCAGACTCAACCTGCAATCAAATTTAAAAAGTCAAAAAGTATCCCCCACATTGACGATATGTCAGCAACATGTTAACAAAAGTTAAAGATTTTCTAACCTGTTAGTTGTTGTGTTACCCAAATGCATGACTTGTTTTGTCCATGTTGTAACAAATTTTTCTTTGTGTGGATTCAACCATGTGTGTTTCACGTAATCAACAAACGCTGGCCATGGCGAACACGCAACTTCAAACTTTGTAATACAATCAGCATATTGATTCTCATTAACACAATCCACAACACTCCCCCAAGCTTCCATCACATACTCTCATGCGCTACTCAGTCGGATAAAAGTTTTACATTTTGCCTTCACATTTTTTTCAATGTGGAACCGACATAGTAAATCGGTACACATAGGAAACACAATTGTAACTGCACTCATCAATGCTAAATCTCTATCAGTGACAATGACCTTTGGAAAAAATTCACTTTTAATAAATATGCCTCGAAAACGTTCTAGGGCCCAAACAACATTGTCTATACATTCAGCTTCTAACAAAGCAAATGCAGCTGAGAACGTCATCCCAGTAGGAGTGACACCAACAATGTCAACTAACGGAAGTCTGTAACTGTTTGTTTTGTATGTGCTGTCTATGAGGAAAACAACATGATATGCATTGCTCAACTTCACTGCATCCGGATGTATCCAAAATAGGTCACGTATGACATTTTCATCCTTCACTCTATGCCAATAAATATACATGTCACATTCAAGAAGCTTCATTAATTGTTGCAATTCAGTATTACCTTCTCTGATACGCGTATGATATGTATATCTTGCATTCATTATTGCTTCAAAGATGTACAATTATTGGGGTTATGCTCTTTCAAAGTTAGGAGAATATTCTTAGGATTGACCATTGACCTTGTCATATCATGCACAACAATCTTCTCATCCTATGTCAGTCGATCAGCATATGGGTGTCCACATAATGACTTTGTCAAAGCATGATTATGAGTGCCACATAATAATTTTACCATCCACCCTTCACCTCCCAGTATTGGTTTGCCTTATAACTTAAACGGGCAATTACATTTTCTAGTGCTAGTCACTGTAGGTACCATGTTTCTGTTAAATGCTCTACACTTTCCACTCCTTTCACAACCAATTAAAACAAATGATGTTCTTCCCTTCTTTCCAGTTGACATGTCCGACCTCATTATCACGGCTACAAAACCATTCTCATATGCAACAGTTCTAGCCCATTTTAATACATCCTCACGGGAAGGGAACACCTACAAAAATCGATAAAAAGGTTTCAGTTCCATAAATCATGTATTTAAAAACTTTAACCAATTTAAACATAATATAAATACCTCAGAAGTAACAAAGGCTATAGAACAATCGACTGAACAATCAATATTTTCAAACGCACTAGGTTCATCTCCCATATCTTCATTCATATCAATTTCTTGAGACATAATACTGTCATACATCCATTCATCGTTGTTCATCTTAACAAATGACGGTAAATTTAAATAAGTGACAAAACAAAAACATTATAATAATTAAGAACATTAAAACCATATTATCAACCAAATTCAATACATTTTTTTTCGCCATCAATATTACAAAATAAAACAATATCAAATTAATTGTTCATTACAAAATTTAAGATATCATAAAAATACATTTAATTAAGTTTTTTTTTATGTAAATCAACAAATAAAAAGTTTAGTAACACAAGCTACCCAAGTAATGCATTCCCATAAATTAAAACTAATTTATATTGTCACCTACTTATTTTATTAATAATTAAAATCTTTTTTTATTAATTAAATTAAGTTATATATAACGTACAGATTACTCAATTCATATAAGTTATACGGATTACTTAATCCGTATGGGTCATACGGATTACTTAATCCGTATGGGTCATATGGATTACCTAATCCGTATAAGTAATACGAATTGAGCAATCCGTAGAACTTATACGGATTAAGTAATCTGTATGATCCATACGGATTGAGCAATCCGTATAGCCCATACGGATTGAGCAATCCGTATAGCTCATACGGATTGAGCAATCCATATAGCCCATACGCATATGGATTGAGCAATCTGCATGGGTCATACATATTACTTAATCCGTACGTTTCATATGGATTATAAATAACTTACAGATTGCATAATCAGTATAATCTATAGGGATTACGCAATCTGTAAATTACAAAAATTTCACTTACCTTCAGCGCCACCATCCAGCCCCACCATCTGTGACTCCGACGAACCCAACAACGATAAATGCTTCTACCACCGGCCAAAACGACCCCCCTCCACCACCTATTACTCACAATACACTAAACCACTAGCAACAACCAACCTTCAAACGAAAGAAAAACGCAAAAAACTACCTCTGTTGCCTTAGTCCGTTATTTAAATAAGCGAGGGTATTTTTGGCATTTTAATTAATGAAATGGTGTATAAGTCTTTTTGCTAGTGTATTAAGTTTTTCCCTAAATATGATAATAAATACGTATTCCATGTTGGGCCTTGGACTCTTAGGCCTATATAAGTGTGCTGACAATCATCTAGGTCATATGCCATCTAATCAGGATTGAATGGCTTAATACTATGATTATTTAATAAGTATGATTATTTGTCTCTTAACGGACGAAACAGATATTCAGTGTCCTATCCTACAGCCTATCTGATACATTACTTTTATCCTTTTGAAGGGTTAGGTACTCGGTGTCTCATCAGAATACCTTTTCGTTATGTATCCCAATCGATATATGCCATCAGACACTGCCTCTTAAAGGTATATTCACCTAAACCGCTCGCACACACTTGTGGACCTCTGCTTTTGTTTAAACACTTGTCGTCTTTCTTTTTTCTTTTTCCTGGTAACAGGGTAAACATGGATTTAACTAATAATATTCATCAAATTTAAAGTTTATAAGAACTTGTTTATTTTGGTTACAGAATTACAGTTGCCCCTCAATCAGTCAGTCAACATTTGCAATGCTTGCAGTTGCAATGTTTTAAAACTCTAGCGTTGCCACATTTGCAATACTTTGTCATTTGCAATGCTTGCAGTTGCCACTCTCCCGCCGTCCAGCGTCGCGCCGTCACTTCATGGTGCTGTTGTGACCTCCGTCCAAGCTTCGTCGCGCCGTGGTGACTCCCGTACTGGTAAGTGGTATTGATAGTTGAAAGAAACTCATACGAACAGCAATGGAAACTTGATAATGAAACAGAAATCAAATAAGATAAAACAAAATCAAAACAAGGAAGACGCTAGGTTTCTTGAAAGAGAAGAAGAGAAGAGAAGGAGAAAGCAACTCATACGAACAGCAATGGAAACTTGAAACAGTTGAAAGAAAAACGGCGCACCAGCAATGCCAAGGAAGAAGAAAAGAGACGCTAGGTTTCTTTTATTTAGTTATTTGGGCCTAATTTGCTTTTTGTACCACTTTTTTTCTTTCTGCAGTTTCATATTTTATTTTCGAAATGAGCTTTGAGTTTTAATTTAGAGAGTTGCTATTTACAGTCTTTTTTATTATTAATACACTTTATTTATATTATCAAATTCAATTGTTATTTTGGATTTTTCAGTATAAAATTATGGATGAATTTTCTTAATCAAATAATTTTAGTTATATACATATATATAATATAATTTTTAGCTTATATTTGTAATATTTGATATTTATTTGTTTGAATTTGGATAATGATTTTTTTTAATTCTTTGGTATCTAATTATGGAATAATATTAATTTGTGATTTTTTATAAATATTTTAAGACATTGTCATGCGGGTTAACCGGTTCGACCATTAACTAAGTCATGCGAGTCAATCAGTGACCCACCGGTTCAACCACTGATCGGGTCATGCAGGTCAATTAGTGACCCACTGGTTCGACCAGTGACCCAGTACCCTAACCGGGTTAATCACCGGGTCGATTTTTAAAACATTGTGCAGCTGCATCAATGCATACTATTTATTTTTTTTAGTGTGTTGATCAGTGGGGGTATATATATATATATATATATATATATATAGTTTGCTAATAAAATTTATATTAATTTAATAATGGAAAATAATATCATAACCATTCCACCAACGAATATTAATATTTTTTTTCTTTTGGTGACGCAAGACAGAGCCCCCATTAGAAACCTCAAGGATTTATATAAAACAGGAAGCCCTATCGGCTAACAAATACACGCAGTACTGAATGAAATTCTGGATTCAACCAATATGTATTTGATCTTTCTTATGCTGCATGTGTTTGGTATCACTGATTTTGGATGAAACAATTTATAAAGGAAGGAAAACATGCTTAAATTAATCTATTATTCTTTTGTTTGGAACTTTTCTAAAAATATGTAAGAAATAAAAATATGAGTGGGACTACACTAAAATGTTTTTCACTCAAGGATGGATGAAAGAAGGAAGGAAGAGATTATCTTTTATATAAAATGACAAAAGTGCTCACAAGTTGGCATAAATTCATAGCTTGTTTTACTTAAATAATCCCTTACTGAATTTCATGATGCTTAATTTTGAGAAAGAAAACATATGCATCAATTAGATATTTTGATCTAACTTAATGTGAAAATGTTTATTTTTCATGTTAATTAATTATTTGTGTGCATGCTTATTTAACAACAATGATGATTAAATAAATATGAACAAATAACTTGTTAATATTTGTTCAGCGTCAACAAAGTCTTGGTTACTTATTATTACAAATATGTCATCTTTTTTTTAATCCATGTTTATTTTCGTTCTTGTAATTTTTTGATATTATACTAACATGACACATAATAACATCACCGTAATGTCAACATAATGTCAATAAATTAACATTTTTGTAATGTAAGTTGAGAACAAAGACTAGAAATAAAAGATTTGAAACAATAGGAAAGATTTCTAGAGAAAAAAGAAGAAGATAAAAATAAAAAAATCTAAATAATTAAAATAAAAAACACATTTAAGTCTTAAAAATAATACCGATGCATAAAGTTAATATCTATTGATTTACTAATTCACATCAATGTAGGCTTAATTATGTTTATTAAAATGCCACTTAACCAAAGAATAAGTATACGTGAAATTTCCAAACTAAATTATAGAAATTCAAGAAACTTAAACAATTTGAAGAAGCTCACATCTCATCTTTTATATATTATGTTAATAATAGATTTTTTTTCCTACTTACTAATCGAAATTATACCTAATCGATTCTCTCTGTATGTAAAACAATCTCTTAATTTTAAGAGTAATATTATTTTAACATTTTTTATAACAAATTTTAACTTATAACTCATTTTGCACACAAAAAAAATGATAACTCATTTCTTATCAACTCTCAATTACATTATTCATCTAATTAATTTCATGCCTTATAATTTTGTATATCTTCTTTAATTTTAGAAATGTTTGTAAGAATAGCTATAGAATCATCCTTAATTTAATTTTTTGTTCTAGAAGTTAACGAACGCTTTTGTCTGTTTGAAGAAAAATTCAAGACATGTATGGACTCCTAATAAACTAACTAAAGTTGTCCCCCCATATCTAATGCGAAAATCTCAACTTTTAGGTGGCTAAATCGACTGACACAGAAATATTTATTTTTGTTGGTGTGGAAACGATATGGAAGTATTGCATGTTCTTCGTTCCTTTAGTTTATTCGTAGATAAGTCAATTAGTAAATATAAGAAATATATATAAAAAAATCCTACCATCGAATAGGATAATATTCCCTTGGGACTTAATATAACTAAACAAATCTTTCTGCTTCTCTCTCTGCTGACTTCGAACCAAAGATTCGGAGTAAGAAAATAGTATACGAACACCATAAGTCATCAAGAATATAAAATAACTAGTATTTTAGACTTTACTATATATAAATTATTATAATTCAAATTCATAATAAATACATATTTTGAATATTACCGCAAAAGTCACTTTTAGTGGCCATTAATATATCTTTTACTGGTCAAAAATATAGCCACTAAATCCTTTACCAACTTGAGTATAAACAACTAGCATATTCCCTTTTTGATGGCGGAAACTAAAACATTTTGCTGGCAAATAAAAAATGGCCACCAAAGGTAATTGCCAGCCTTTAAGTTTAGCCGGTAAAAGATACTACGTTACACAGTCAAAACATGTCAATTCAAACTTTCACAGGAACACCCTTGTGATGTAGACGTGAAACTCAAAAGAAGGCATGATATATATTGAAACAAGGTAAAGTCTTGAATTTCTTCTGACTATGTGAAGTTTCACTTCTTTTGAACCGTAGCCATTTCCTTGTCATCGGAATAATTAGATGGGGGAAAATTAGAAGAACTGGTATTTGATTCAGACATAATTTTTAGTAAGACAAGATTTTACATACAGGCTAAGGTGTATCATCAAAATATGTTGGTTGGTCCAAAGCTTTCAAATGGGAATAACATCGACTCAAGTTTTTTTCACGAATGGGTTCAATGTAATCATGCATCTTGGGATGTTTTTGGAAGATTATCCCTGTCATATCGCACGAGGACGTTTTCATTTGGAATAGGGACATTATGTCTTAATGGAGCTATTTTACCATCAGAGCTATCATTGACAATGTCACGGTCACCGGCTCCGCGACTATTTGATTGACGACGGCCATTGGATTTATCACCCGTTTTTGTGACTAGAACTACTCCCATTCAATCGCCACTCCCCCAACTTTTGGGAAGAAATCTATACATTTATTTCTTCTTCAAAAATTGGAAAATAAACAAAAGCATTGGCAAAAATAATAGGAAATTTTTTTTAGAAAACTTACCAGTAGAAGAGGAGAAGTGTTCAGAGTAATCAACGATGAAGGAAGGGCAGTACTTAAAGTCAGTACCACCAAAAGAAGTCCAATCCCTGATAATGCGAAAGATGAGTTGTGTTGCTCATCGTGCAGAGAGTAGCGAGAAATAAGTGAAAAGAAAATGAATGTTAAAAGACAAGTAGTATTTTAAAATTAAATAATCTAAATGGAAGAATTAAGTAATTTTCCACACTTTCTAATTCGAAATTTGTAATGATTATTGTGCTCTGAGAAACGTGCAAGTAGTGGGAACATTACTTGGGGAAAAGTAATTGACACCTAGCGGTTGAAATAATTATGGGTATGAAGAATATGAAACAATTGCTTTTGGAACATAACTCAATATTACTTTATCATAGTGACAGTGACTTAGGGGTAACACACTATTATATGATATATCTTAATTTTTCATAACTTAATCATCAGCATTACTTATACGACGGGCTCTAGTATGCGCAAGACAAACATATTTCATATTATATGAAATTAATTTGGACAGTCAAATTTGATCATGGTTTTTTAATCTTGCACAGAAATCGGTACCTTCGATTATTTATATGTTTTTTTATTAAGTTAGACAACGTCCAGTACATCTCTATGCACCCTATGCTGCACACGATTTTACAATGTTTGCATCAGATTTCAATGTTGACCGTTGCCTTTGTGTCTCCCAATGAAGGAAGCAACGTATTTGAAGGTACAACAGCAAAGGGAAGAAAGGATGCAATAAATCAAGTACGTGTGGTTGTATCGTCAGAGTCATGCAGTATTATTTCTTGGAATATGTGTGGACGTGTGGTTTTAAGTAATAAGGTTGGAAAAAGAAGTTGATGGTTTTAGTTTTATAATAATGGTGGAAATCGTAACGTTATTTTTTGAAAAATTATGATAAATGTTGAAAAAGATGAATAGCAAAGAAAAAAAATACATTCAGAGACAAATATTCAATTTATTTGAAAAATAAAAAATATATTGATGTTAAGTAATTAATACAATTAATGATGTTGTAATATTGTAAGGTTGTGATTTTAGAATTTTGTGTTTTTCTTATAAAAGAATATTAATATAAATTATGTTAATTGATTAGGTAAATGTATATCAATGAAAGTTTTGTTATAAGTTTGAGTTTGAATTTATGTAAATTAATATGAAAATTGAATAATAAAAATATTAAAGAATTTATTAAAACATGAAATATGTTGAAGTTAAGTAATGAAAACAAACAAATTTTTATTTAGTTAAAATAAAAATTTGTGTTTTTTTCCAAAAAATAATAATAATTAAAATAGGATGTTTTTATAAATGAAATTATTGTTAGAAGTTTGAGTTGGTCGTTGAAGTAAGATGGTATGAAAACAAAAGAATGAAAATAACAAATTTTTGGAGATGTTGTTAAATGTTGATAAAATAATTAATATAGTGTAAATGAACAATATGTAGTGGTTGTTTGAAAAGGTGAAATGGATGTAAAAAATGGATGGAAGAGTGATAGGATATTTAATTGGGAAGTTTAAAAGTGTGATTATTTAAATTTTTTGACTGTGTGTAATTATTTATAAGTGACATGATTAAAATGTATGATTAGAGGGTTGAGGGTTAAGGGTGAAAATAGGTCAGGCTAGACCAGGATTTGGTAGCCATGAGCCTGACCTGCATGACGATGACAAAGCCTAAGCCTGGGTTGTAACCTGTGGAGGTTAATTTATTAAGGACTGAGGATGGGCTGCATAAAGGTTTGACCTGTCCTGAAAGCCTGTATACAAAGGCCTAACCTTTATAGTTAAAAAGGGTTTTTAAAAACTCAAATTTAGGCTTATTAATAAATAGGGCAGGCCAAGCTATGCCTTAAACAGGGGAAGCCATAGGCCCTTGACAGATTGTCTGGCCTATTTCCACCCGTAATGAGGGTATACGATTAGGAGAATGTAGCAAATAGTTATTATTAATTGTAAATATGAATTTAAAATTTGTGAGGCCTTAAAACCACAATGTTGTCCGATTTGAATGACCCAAAAACCAACCATTGGAGAGGTTTACACATTTTATCCATAAGTTATTAGTGGTTAGTTTTTAAACGATGCAAGAATGACCCACAAAAGAACCTCCTGAAATGAAGGAAAAAATATAAATATATTAACAGGATTGACTAACAACTGAAGCATGAACTTTTCATCGAGATAGTATTGTCAAAAATTATAAAATAGTATACAGTCACCAAACTGTAATAGTCGTCCATGGTGTTAGTAGCAAACCCTGGGGTGAAAAACAAGTGTGTATGTCTTTTCGGCGGCGATGTTGTTATAGAGTTTTCGAAAGACATCCCTGTCATACTTGGAGTTTGCGTCACCGATGAATAGGAATAAAGTGGTTACACAGGAGATGTAGGTTGAATTGTGAAGGGTTGTATTAGGGGAAATAGAATTGAGGTTTAAGAACATGGTAGTGTTCTTACTCCTACATTGTGACTCATTGAAATAATTATTATAATCGTGCGGTCGAAAACTGTTTCGACCAGCAGTGTGTCATTAGTTTGGGTTATACACGTTTGTCTCTTTAAATTTTTTGTGAGGGTCAACATTGATATCTCGCGAAAATGTGTAGATAAGATCAAATAATGTTTATGTGTTAATATTGGCGGTGGACGTTGTCCCGTGAATACATTAGGTTTGGTTTCATATGTTGATCGTTTAGTCACAGGTATTTTGTGAACTATGGATCAACTGATATATGTTATTGTTATGATAAACTGTCTATTTTAATGTTATTAAGCCAAAGAATATAAATATTGAAAAACATGTGGTTAATTTGATTGGCGGAAAAGTTTTGTTATGATGTTGTTGAACCTCAATTTCATGGAATTGTATATATTTAATATGGATGATATTGTTTTGTACAAAGTTGTGAAAACTGGAACTGGGTTAGTAGGTCAGTGGTCCAATAGGTGGGACAGTAATTGGATCGGTTTGGCACGGTATATATTAAAATTTTCCAATTATATATAAGTATGTTGTAACACCCTGAAATTTTGATAACTGAAAATATATGGTTGAAATATTCTGTGAATTATCATTATGCAACTACTTGATGTGAATGTTAGGTTATGTGAAGTTTGTTTGATCTATGTTTGAATTATTTGTGTGAAATGTTAATTAGAGATAATTAGAGATATTACAAAAATGTTTGAAGATAAATGACCATATTACCCTTTCCCTTGATGTAAAAATTACCATATTACCCTTGAAGTAGTAATTACAAAAATGCCTTTAAGGTTAAAGAAAATTACCAAAATACCCCTAGATATTTTGGTGAGATATTTTGAAGTGAAAATTATAATCATACCCTTGGAGTGAATGATAAATTACCACAATACCCTTGAGGTTAAAATTACCAAATACCCTTAGATATTTTGAAGTAGCAATTACAATCATACCCTTGGAGTGAAAGACAAATTACCATAATACCCTTGAGGTTAAACTTACCAAAATACCCTTAGATATTTTTCCTTAAATATTTTGTGGAAATTTGAAGGAATTACAGAAATGTTCCTGGGATGACAAAGTACCAAAATATCCTTAGGAACAGACAAACATCACAAGAAAACTAGAAGTACCTATTGGCAAAAAATTTATGATTAGGTACGTCATAAGAAAAGTCTCTAAATTTTGCTACTCAATATAATAGATGCAAGAAAACAAGACCTTACAGTAAAAATGAAGGAAGATCGCATGAGTATTTAAAACTATCATGACCTATAGTTTCAGACCATGTGATAATAAGATGAGGAAAGTTATCACATGAGAGACACCTGAGATGGTAGTGTGATACAAGAAGGATAGTATAGGAAAGTGATGGATCCACGTGACAAGTTTAGAAGTGTTTAGAGTAGATTTAGTCATGATCATCTAACTCAAGGAAAGAAATAAAATTTTAGTAATATAAAGAGATCTAGTCATGTGAAATATGGGATAAAGATTTAAGACTTTAGATGAATGACACCTTATTAGTCATCACCTTAATTGGAAAGCACATGAAGTACGTATAAACACTCAACTTAGGTGCAACCACTTGCATGTGTACGTGAGATTTTTTTAAAGTAAAATCAATAGAAATGGAGAAGTAGTCGTGCAAGTGTGTGTGTATCTCCGTGAATGTATGAATCATAAGGTGAATGCATGCCTTGTGTGAATAAAATAAAAGAAGACCAGCCTCCTTAGCAAGCTTCCACGTGAACACCTAGAAATTATGAAGGAATCTTTGAATTTGCTTAGTAAGTATGCTTAGTAAGCATGCATTTAATGCATAAGAATTAAAATATCTTTAGGTCATGATTACTTAGTTCCATTGGAACCAAACCAAAGACTAACTAGGTTACATTTTAACTAATTTCTTTCTATCTTAACTAGATTCTTTACTATAAATACTCCCTTTGAGATGAAAAATCTGCACAAGCAAGGTTTCATTCTAAACCTCACGTTCACTTTCTCTCTTCCTTTTCTCTCTTTGCTTTCATTTGCTCTTCTCTTATTCTCACTCAAACTGAAGCTCTTTCACCAAATTACCTATCATTTATTCATCCAAAATCTTCTATTAGAAGATGACAATTTGACTCTTCAAGCTCTTGAATCATTCCAGCCAAATACTTTGGTAAGTATTGCTATTAAAATTCGTATGGTTTTAAGTTGAAATTTTGGAATGTTTTTAGAATTTCATTTCTCCCTCTATACTTAACCAAATGAGGTGTTTGACCACTCATTTTGAAGCTTAGGATGTCCTCTATTTTGTCCTAAAATATGGTACCAAACTAAGTAGTGAATCGTGCCCAGAAATTATTTGAACCCAAGCTATCCGAAACTGTCTTCACCCAAACAACTTCTGTCACCCATTTTTAAAAATTTATTTCTCTCTCATTTCTTACTCAAATAAGGTGTATGATATATGGAATTAAATATCTAGATTTTAAATATAACATATAAAAAATTCAGATAAATATAGATTGTGTACTTCTTGCAGTCACAAAAACACTAAGAGATGTCAATATGGAAACTGGAGCTTGCTGGCAGCTTTGGAGTCTAGTTTTAAAAATGTTAGAGCTAGAGTTTTAGAAATCCAAATAAGGCATCTGATACCTTGTTAGAAAGCTTAGGAAGTCTAGTTTAACATACTAAAAGATGGGAATTCAATAACTTGTAGATTAGCACAAATTATAGGAAGAACCGAATCATGTATGGTGAGAAATCTATACTAAATTATTTTCAATTTGATATATAGAGCTCTGCGTTTGGACCAAGGCACGTGAACTTAAGAGAGCTCAAAACAACATTACAAGGGGGCTATCAGAGAGATAGAGATAGGTAATGGGATTTTATTATTTTTTTTATACCATAGTTGGGGCCCAGGGAGTCCAACTATGAGGATATCTGCATGTCCCTGCTGTGTGCTGGTTTTCAAGAAAAACTACATTTTTACCTAATGGGATGCGATGTATTTATGATTGATGTGTGTTTGTTCCTATGTGTGCTCATTTTTTCAAGAAAAGTTACATTTTAAACTAATGGGGATGCGATGTATTTATGATTGATGTGTATTTGTTCTTTTGTGTGTGCTCGTTTTTAAGAAAAATTGTATTTTTAACTAATGGAATGCGATGAATTTGTTATTGATGGACAAAACTGTGAATGATGTTACTGTTTTAATTGATTGGATTTTTGGGAAAAGTCTTAATTACAAAGGAGACTCTGCCCAAAATTTTATAATATGTTTTCCTATTTAATTCTTTATTCAATTTTTAAATGGGTATAAGAGTTTGTTTTCTATATTGTAGTCCTCCTCTTTAATTTAGAATTTTCCTAAAAATATTAGTCTTGTGGTATGATGAATTGTGAATGTATGAAATTTAGGTTGTCTGAAGATTTGGGAAATATGAATCTCAGGCATATGTATTATGTATAAATGAGAAATGTGATTGCTTGTGATGTCATTGATGATATTGAAATTGAGATGATGTGATGTTGATCTTAATAATGACATTGATGAGAGATAATGTTGATGTGAACAATGTCATGTGATGTGGATACACATGGATGAAAATACAATGAACACTTATGCAAATAAACCAAGAGGGGGGGTGAATTGGTTTTACCTCAGAGTTTTAAAATTTCCTTTCAAAATTTATAACAATGGAAGACTCCAAAAGGATCGTATCAATTTAAAACCAATTAGAAATCAATTTACTTCATCAATCAAATTACTCTTATGCTGTAACCAAGTTTATATGATGAACAAATTCTATACTTCAAGAATTTAATGAAATATAAACTGAAATCTAATGCACACATGATTTATACTGGTTCACCTCACAACCCCGAAGGCTACATCCAGTTTTCTTCAAACCAAATCTTGGTTAGAGTTCCACTATAACAAATATCTGTTCTTTACAAGCTTACAAAATGATCTCTCTTGTCCTCCCTAGGTAAAATTCAAAATCTACTCCCTATAGACTTTTCAAAAGATCAAGAACCAGAGATCCCCTCTCTGTTCTTCCCTCTAGAAACCCTTTCTAGAAAAAGCTTTAAAGAATCCAAATGTTGTATGGAAATACAACACAATTATACAACTAATATCAACTAAACTCAAGCTTTAGGTACAAGAAAGATATCACCTCATAATCCTCAGCTATTAGAATGATTCAATCAACCTGAGATTATATGCAAAAGATGACTATCACACTTTCTTGATTGCTTTTTTATGCACTAGCTTGAATATTTCTTCAAACAATGAGTATCAAGACTCATATCTCTTGTAAATCTCAATGACACTCAACACATATGAGTTTTTCACTAATTTCAGCCTTGGGTACACTTGAGAGCTTTAGAGAATGTATATTATAGAAGTATTCACGAGTATCTCTTTCTATTTCAAAATAGACTCAGTTTCCATTTATAAAAAAATTGTTTTAACTAACTGTAATCGATTAATCTGTCAATTTAATCGATTATTTTAACCATATAATCGATTAAAGTGTTCATCAGATTTCTGGAAATCTGATACGAACAGAATAATCAATTAAATCACCTGTAATCATTAAGCCAGACAAACTATGTTTTACAATGCACCCATGTAATCGATTAAGTACCCATTTAATCGATTTAATCGATTAACACAGACCATGCCTAAAACTTTACAATGCACATTTAATCGATTATGAACATCTGGTAATCGATTAAACCAGATAAAAATGCTGTGTAAATTTATGCAGAAGCTTATGTAATCGATTATTTTCCAAGATAATCGATTATCACAGACATATCCAAATTCTGTGTAAAGCTAATTTAATTGATTATGAGTAAGTGGTAATCGATTAAAATGTTCATAAGGCATTTTCCAGAAAACATTAACACGCCTGTAATCGATTATTTCACCTAAGTAATCGATTAAAGCAGTAACAAAATGTTTTACACAATTCCTAATTGCCTTTATGAAATCCTACTTGTTTGCATATTACCACATGATTAATTCCTATTAATGAATGTATGAATGCATGAATTATCAATAGCTAATGAGGATTATAAAGCTTTATCTAATGAACCAAACTTAAACACAATTTACATATGTCATCAAATTGATTGGGCATGTAAATTATCAAAACTCATTTTCTTCAATCCTCTTTGAATTCTTTGCTTTAGCTTCTTTAATTCTAACAATGGATACCCATGGGGGGTGCATGATGGGTTACCCTTGCGAGGAAGGATGTGTTCCTAGCCAAGTCATGCATTGATGGTGCCCATGGTTGTATGTTGTGTATGTCCACGTGGGGTACATTGATCGGTTGGATAACCTTGCGAGGGTGGGTTTACGAATTTTAAGCATCCTAAGAATGGGATTGTTAAAAATTCTGATCCCTATCTATCCACGGTCAGTGTATCGGTGATGTTGTGTATGTACATGGGGGTGCATGACTGGATAACCTTGCAAGGGAGGGTTTACGAATTTTAAGCATCCCAATAGCGAAAGGGATTGTTTAAAATTCTAGTCCCTAGCTATCCATATTTAGTGCATTGATGATACCCATGTTCATACTTCATATTGCATGGATGGAAATAGAATGGTGGCAGTAAGTACCTGTGAGCTTCTATGGGTTGAAACGCAGGAACTAGGGGGCATGTCACTCTGTTTGGAACTCCTTTGAGACTCAAGGTTGATCACCATGGGGGGAGTGACCAGTGCACGACAGGGTGACCTCGACGAGATACTGCATCATTTACCTAGAGAGGCTATTTCCATGAGGATGGTACCACATTGCATTCTGAGAGTTGAGTCAGGTGCATGCATCATTCATAATATGATTGTTTTGATTTGTGAAATGAATTGGATGATTGGTGTGTTGAGTGTGTATTGGACTGATGAATTTTTGGTAATAATTGTGGTTGTTATTGTTGTTTCCTTTCTAATTAGTGTTATCTGATGCTTGTTGGTTTTGTTAAATAAACTCACCCTTGCAATTTTTGTATCGTGTGGTTGGTACCTGTGATGATCACGAACCTTTGTTCGTGGGAGCAGATGATTAGCAATAGGTGATATTGGAGAGCGATTTCTTTTGTTGGAGCCGCCAAGCTAACGTGACAACATTGAAATTTATTTTAGAAAGAGTTGTGTTTTTTTAATCAACTCTTCCTTAGTTATCCCATTGATTCTTTTGTTAAACATGTAAATGTTGAGGTGCAAGTACATGTAAAACTAAATTAAGTTTTAAATATGTGAATGATGTGTACTGGTTTAGTATATTCATATATATATATATATATGTGTGTGTGTGTGTGTGTATTCAATCATTGTAATTGCATCGTGTGTATGATAATTGTATTATTGCGAAAAAAGTACTACTATTTTATAATCAAATTAATGGAGTTTTCATTAAAAATTAAAATTGCACGAGCTAAAGTTAGTAATATCGTAACAAAAGCTCATTCATACTAGAAAATCCAAAATAATTATTGATAATAATCCAAAATTTTTAAAAGAATGAAAAATAAATTCCCAAAAAACAAATCCAAAAAAAAAATTTCCGACCGGTTCGACTGGCCGATTTTTACCGTATTTGACCGATTTTGGTCGGGTCAACTGTATAACCGATTCAATAACAGAACCAAACAGGTTATATTACTGGTTCCTGATCCAACCGGTCGGACAGGCCAGTCCGAATTGGTTTTTACTACTTTAGTTTTGTATATGGAGAAAAATATATTACAATATTTATAATTTATGATACTATTAAATGATAGAATTGAATTTAGTGACAAATTTTTAAAATAAGATAAATATAAATAGGTACTATTATTGAGGTTTGTATTATATTTTGTTGACTTAAATATTTGGCAATATGTTTGATACAAATAATTTATTTTATTCGTATTACATTATAGTAGTCATAAATAACTTTGTCATTGCCAAGTGTTTAAATAAAAATGAATAATAATTATAATTATTTTAAATAGTATAGGTCAGTGATTGCCATGTGGATATATGTAAAAAATGACCAATTGATGCCAATACTAATGAATGAAGTAGGAGTACCATAATATTTTACCCGTCACACGATGTGTATAATATTTTAGTATTGATTGTTAATATACGGATTTATAAATTAATGACATGCAAAAAAAACTGAATCAGTTTTATTGAAAATAATAAACACTTTGTTCCGAAATTTGGTACTAGAATTTAAAGTAAATAAGTTTATTCCGAAATCAAGTACTAGAATTTAAAGTAAATAAAATTGAATAAAATTAGTATGTTAAATTTATTGTCCATATTAATTTAGTAAAAGAAAATTATAATGAACATAAACAAAACTGTTTGTATTCCTTTTGCTTTTGTGTTTATTGTTAAATAAAATAAAATTAAATAGGGACGTATTTAATGGGTGTCAATCAGTGGTCTTGTTATTGAAGGCTTTGGTTTATTGTAAGTTGTGCTTATGTGTGTCAGGCTTTTCACCTTTCACCTGACTTCACTTGTTGTGGTACCTTTTCACCTTTCACCTTACTTCACTTGTTATGGTGCCTGATACTCCATTTTCAATTCACGCGTTATTCTTAACCTGTCCCTAACGTTATCAGTCAAGGCAACAAGAAGGTATGTCCGGCAACAAAGAAAACAAAGTGCATGTTGTGTTCGTAGGTCAAAAATCGGGTATCTATTTCACCTACGACGAAGCCCTTGAGCAGGTTGGGGACTTTAGCGGTAGTTCTCACCAGCGTTATGATTCGTATGATGAAGCTGAACAGGCTTTTGTGGACTACTGCCTACGTCATGGTCGGGACCAAGGAGCCCACCTACAGACCAACGCTGGACTATCCGAAAATCGCAAAAGGAACGGTGAGTAGTGGTTATTTTTGTTCAAATAATTTTTTGAGTCTTACTTTTTTAATATCCATGTATGTCCATTTCTTATTGTTTATGTGTTTGCATGTGTGGCCATGGTTGTCAGACTCGCGATTCTACGTAGAATCGTGGAGGCCTCGTAGAATCGTAAGAGTCTACTTCAGACAATTTTTTTATTATCTTACCTATATATAAATATGAAACATAAATTCATAAAATGATACAAATATAATCATACAATAAGTTCTTAATCCAAAGTGCACAGTTCACATCCAATCAAACATAAGGTAAAAGTATACTACCAAACATAAGTTCTTAAAATAAAACACATATAAAACAGAAATAGTTCAAATATCCATTAATCCTCTAGTAAAATCATCTCCAAGGTCACCACCACCACCATCATCCTCATCTCCATCTTCTTGAAGCTCTTCATCGGTTGAGAAGTGATCTTCTTGAACATTATCATTCAAAATGAAATTGTCAATATCAAATGCATCCAAAGTTGGATCACTTCCTCCAACCAAGTCATTGTTTCCACTACCACTTTCATGTAGAGGTTCCTCAAGTTGGACAGTGACATTATCTTCATCAAAAATATCATCTCCCTCTGCTGTTATCCACTCATCATCAGATTCCATATCTTCAAATGGAAGAGCAACCGTTTTTCTTATTTCTCTACTTTTGAGCTTCAAATTATACATGACATAAACTAAGTCATTCATCTTCTTTTGATGCAAGCGGTTTCTCCTCTTTGTATGAACCTATAAATAACATTTAATATGAAAGTTGATAACTTGTCTAAAGTAAACAAAAACAAATATAATTTAAACACAAATAAACTCATGAAGTTCAATTACCATTTCAAATGAACTCCAATTACGCTCACATCCAGAAGAGCTACAAGTTAAGCTCAAAACACACTTTAGTTCTGGACATCCATCCCCAAACATTTCCCACCATTCTGCAGGTGGCATAGTCTTCCTAGGGTTTATTGCATTCTCCATAGAAAAGAGACCTTTAGCAAAATGAAATTCAAGAAGTTGCCCATTAATTTTGTTCCTTACCCCAACATCCTTTACCAATCTCATCATACAAATGAATAATCCTTCTTTCACTTCTCCATTATCTTTTTTAAAGTCATCTTCAAAATGCAACTGAGGATTAAGGTAATATGCAGCTGCATGCAAGGGTCTATATAGTTGGTTCTCCCACCTCTTATCAATAATTTCCCAAACAGGTTCATAACTACATAGATAAATAAAGTAAATCATATTTAAGATTAGACATATTACATATATAAATAAACATAAATGATATAGTTTAAAAAACTTACTGTTTCTTCACATTATTGAAGTTGCTTTTAATCCTTTCCTTTGCACGTTCCATCTCAACATATATGAAACCCATGGCTGGTTGTTGATCAGAATCCACCAATCGAAGGACTACCATAAGAGGGGCAGCAGCTTTGAGGCACATGGATACATTCTTCCAAAATCTACTATCTAAAACCGAATCTTCCACTTTTCTCCCATCTTGTGAAGTAGCAAACTTGCTTTTTTTCCACTCTTCAGAACTGAAGAACCTCATCAAAGATAATTTCATTTCATGGAGACAAGCTAAAGTCAAGTAAGCAGTTGCAAATCTAGTCATGCCAGGTCTAACCAAGTCCCTCCCATTTGTGTACTTCTTGAGCATGCTGATGAGCATTGTTCTACCATATATGTAAGTGGTTATCTTTCGTCCCTTCTTTATAGTGACTTCATGAACCTTCAAATGTTTCTCTAAGTCCTCAAGCATCAGATCAATGCAATGGGCAGCACATGGAGTCCAATACAAATTTGGGCGAGTGTGCATCAATAATTCTCCTGCTGCTTTGAAATTTGCAGCATTATCAGTAATCACCTGAACAACATTCTCTTCTCCAACAAATATAACAACATCATCTAACATCTTAAAAACTTTGGCAGTTGTTTTTGAAATGTCAGAAGTATCTAATGAATACAAGAATACTGTCCCTTTTGGACTGTTCACCAAAAAGTTACAAATTGAACGCCTTTTTTTATCTGTCCACCCATCAGACATTATTGAGCAACCAGTTCTCTTCCACTCATCCCTAAACTCTTGCATACCGGCATCAGTTTTTTGTACTGCTTGTTTCAAGAGCCTCTCTTTAACATCATGGTAAGATGGAGGTTTATAGCCAGGTCCATACTTCCCGATCATCTCACACATCTTTAAAAATGAGGGATTTTTTATAGCATTGAATGGAATGGCACTTGTGTAAAAAAATTCAGCAACTTGAGCATCAACTAAAGGTTTTTCTTTTTTTTTCATCATTTGATTCAAGGTTGCTTGAACACTGACACTCCCACTACTTGAACTCCCTTGTTTTCCTTTTGAACCTCTTGGTCCTTGAAAGTTGTTTGCCTCAACCCCACCGCCAGCACTATCTTCATCTTCATCAATACTAATCAATCTCCTTTTCTTTTCTTTTGTTGCTTTAGATTCAGCAACAATTTTCATCATCAACATTTTAATCTCATCTGGCACCGTTGCACAAGGCTCAGAATCTTCTGTAGTCCCGGCAAGATGACGCTTGAAACGGAAAACTCCACCACTCACAATCTTTGAACAATAGGTGCATTTCACTCTCTTACCACTACCATCAACATCAATCCCATGTTTCCACCCAATGTCAGTCCTATTCCCAGGGGCATTTTTGTTTTTTTTTCTAGCAACCGAAGAAGAGCCACCCGCATCTCCACCAATGGAATCAGATCCACTTCCACTCATTATAGCAAACAGTCCAAACACGACACAACACAACTCGCCTACAACAATGACAGCTCACCCTTATTTAGTCAACAATTCACATATACAACTCATTATAGTGACTGACTGATTGCAAGTTATACCATTTCTTAACTACCCATGAAGTTAATAACCACAAGAATAAACAATTGCAATAATAAACAAAGACAGCTCACCTGCAAGAAATAAATAACAATGTATTGCGTCTTGTGTGTGTACAAATGGTTTAAGTCTTTAAGACATGAAAAATCCAACATGAAAAAGCAAAACCAAGTTTACAGAAACATGAAATCAATAGGCATATGATCAATAGGCACAGGAAAAAGCAAAACAACAATACAACATTATAGTGTCTTCATGTCTTGTGTACGTTGAATAGAATCAATAGGCACAGGCGCACAGCACAGGATCTAACACACCAAAAAAACAATTCCCAATTATAATTGCTGGCTTTGCTGCTACCTAAGATGATGGAATCAAAGAAAGGGAACACTGGAACAGAACAGAACCACAAAGCATGTAGAAATGTAGAATGATGGCCTATTTTGCAGAATGTATATTGCTGCCTTGCTGGTATCACAATTCCATAACTGAAATTCAACATTGGGCATTGGCTACTTCAAACTAAACCATCGAACAAAACCACATCTACTTCAATAAAGAAAAATTCAACATTGGCTACTATAACTGAAATTGATTCCATAAAATTGGCTACCATAACTGAAATTGTTTCCATTTCAAAAACCTCAATAACAATAAATTGTCACAGACTCACAGTGTCATGAATAGGGGGAGAAGAAGAACATGGGGAGCTAGCCAACTAGGGGGAGAAGAAGAACATGGGGAGCTAGCCAACCAGGGGGAGAAGAAGAACATAAATTGCGAACTTACCTAGCCAGGAGACCGACGAAGACAACCCACCTCAGCCACGGGACCCACGGACAACAGACGCAGCTCACGAAGACGACGACAATGGCGGATGGAGCACGAACGGAGAGAACGCAGAGAACAGAGCACGAACGCAGCTCACAGCCTTAGACGAAGAAAATCGAGCACCAACAGAGCAAAACTGCACAAAGCCACAAAGGATTTTTGATTTTCAAACCCTATTTGCGGAGTCCAAAACAGCGTCGTTCTTCATCAAGAGCAAACTCGCAAACTCTCTGCGGAATCGCGATTCTGCCCAGAAATTTACGATTCTACGTAGAATCTCACGATTCTACATCGAAAACGATTCTGCCACTGAGTTAAAGCGCCGAGGGTCCCTGGACTCGTAAACTCGTGCGGTTTTACGATTTAACTCGCGAGTTTGACAACCATGTGTGTGGCGTTCCTTACCGCAGTGGGTTTGATGTTCGTACATGTTAAAGTGTAGTGGCGAAAGGTCATGTCAACGCGACAGCATCGCAGTTGATTTCAGACATTTTTTATCGCGAACTTGTCGGTCCTTCATGATGAACATTTTTCCCATATGTTGATGTTGTGCTTTGTTATTCTGTTTTTCGATTTCAGTTTTTTTGGCGGAAAGGGTTTGTAATTATTTTTTTGCATTTGGGTTTTATTTTTGTATAACTTTTTTGTTTTTCTTACTGTGTACTGGTTATTAATTTTATTCCTTCAGCAGAATGGAACGAATACATAATAACCAGAAAATGAGGATTTAACTAAAGGGTTGTGTTTTTTTTAAGTCAAGCGAAGGTGCCTCAAAACTTGGCGGTGGAAACTTCGTACAAGGAGTTCATTTTGCAAGACAACATGGAGAAACTACTGAAGAAACTTTGTGTGATTCTTCAAATCGGTCAACCAGTGTTTACGCTGCATGAGGTGAAGACCGTGAACAATGTGCAGTTCACTAGGTATTGTGCATCTGTGGACATAGGGAAATTGGGAGACCCGATAATTTCTGTCGAAAAGTTTGGCAAACATGATTATGCCGCTAGAGAAGACAAAGCTGTGTTGTTGGCCCAAGAACTCCATAATCGTACTGGAATGGAAATAAGGGACTTCAACTTTTACAATGTTCAGATGCTTCAGGAAAAAGTGGACGTGTTGATGGATGCCAATGTGAAATTGAGCATGCAGTTGGCGATGTTGAAGGAGGCAAATAAGGGCAACTCTTGTGGGCCACATTCCGTTTAATGTCCATTGGTGTAATGTTGTGTGCATGTTGTTGAACTTGGTTTTTTTTGGGTGTGCATGTATATTCCATTGTGGATTATGCCGGTATTATGTCTGGTTATGTTATTTTGAAGTTTGACCAATTAAGGACATTTTAATGTTCAGCTTATTTGTGGGTGCTTATTATTTTTAAAAATTGAATTTAAACAAATATTGACAGACACATTTTATTTTCATGCACAATTAATTTTTTTGCCATTCCATTATAGGTTAAAATGTGGAGAAACTATTGAAGATTTTGGAACCCATATACTGTGAACTTTGAAGGCATAATTTTTACAATTAATCATTGCAGTGTTTGGCCATTTTATTTCAGCTCAATCTTATTGGGGAATATATGAGCACTGCAGAAGGTTGAGGTTGTAGAAGACGACCACACCAAAGCCAAGTTTGTTGACTCAATTCATTCAGTCTCCTTGGGAACCACAAAAGTTAAGTGTTTAATCGCACAAATCGCCTTGGGAACTACAAAAGATAAGTGTCTAATCGCATTGAATGTTTGCGTGTTGTAATGTTGTTTATACAGGCGATTTCCAACATTTGTCAAATTATTTTAAAAAATTTAGCCACATACCTATGTCAAATTTCAAATTATGCGACATTTTGTTCCAAATTTGTTTAATTTTAAGCGGCAAACTAGAAAGTCATATTTTCTCTTATTGTAAAATCATGTCCCATATCACTCGACTACAACCTTCATATAGGTTCTTAGTATGTAATTATTATGGTCATGCCTATTTGTTGATACTCTCTCCACGTACTCTATTTTTTATATGTGTTGATACTCCATCTGCAAATAAGCAGTCATCATTGTAGTGTGTCCTAAGTGTTGTGATACAGACGGTCACCCATTGGCATGGAGTCGGACATTGCAATTGACGATTCAAGGTACTTTATTTGTGTATGTTTACGGATGTTGTTGCCATTAATTTTTATTTCATATTTTGGAATTGTAGGTTGCCTTTGTTATGTGCTACTGTTTATATTTACAGGCGCCGCGAAGTTTATGAGGGTGATTTTGGCGGAACACATGTCATTGGTGCCAAACATGCCACACATTCGCCGGTTACTCTCCCAATATTTTTATTTTTGTTCTATGTATTTTACATTTACAATTTGTTCAGCTTTATATCTAAGTAACTCATTTATGTTCAATAGGTCCCTTTGCCATCTGAAGAAACATGTTTCACAAATGCTAATATTGATAAGTTAACAGTAGACGTGGATATGATGGCCAAAATATAGTCCATAGAAGAACGAATAAAGGTAACACGTACTTCAGAATTTAATTTCATGTACATGTATCTTGCAAGTATGTGTTACCCTTTTTTTGTGTGTATGCCCCGTTGTAGGTGTTGGAAAGGGGTATAGAGAAGAGACTAGATAGCATCGAATAGACGTTAAACGTTATTCTCAAGTCTATGTCTAAATTTAGTCATGACGACCGCTGTGGTTCTCCACTCCATACAGGAGATCATGTTCCCATATGTGGAAGCCATAGTACCTCCCCTATGGATAAAACTGTTCTTTCTGGTAAGGCCAAACGAGATGAAACGCACCATACACCAAAACTGCAAACTCCATTTATAGCGCGTCTTTCATCAGCTGATATGAAAAACATAGAAACCATACTTATCCCAGAAGATGACGATGTTGATGAGCTAAATAACTCAACTACTTTCATCACCGGGAAGTTTATGCGTGGCCATAAACCTTTCATGAGCAACTACAATAGGGGTGTTTAGTTCAAGGTTGGTATGGTCGTTAAAAAAACTATGGTTAATGAATTTTACATTGGCCAAAGGTTGTGTTGTATTTAAATTGCATTTTTTTTTATGCCGAAATGCAGGGGAAGATACCAATCCAAACAACACTGCCACCACGAAAGCTGGCGTACCCTGTTGGTAGCTTGGTTGGAAGGACATCGAAAAAACCTCAGACTGAAAGTCAACCCTTTACATTTAATGTGCCTAAATTTAAAATAAAAGACAACCCGGAGGGAAACACCCCTACCATGGGACATGGTGTGCATGAAAGACCAAGGGCAAAACTAAATGCAAATAAGGGAAATGGTGAACTTATTCCTAAGGTTAGTCTGTTTGAACACACTTCATATAAGGTTGGTTACAATTACGCATGACTATCTGTTTAGTTGTTTCGTGTATATAAGTGTCAGCGAACTTACTGTATACTATTTTACGTAGGGTATGCCGTGTGTCTTTAAGCCCATTGCGGACATGAACCTAACTGCTTTAGAGGCACAACTTTGTGCATATATTTTTAACCCGAAGATAGACCCCATGTAATGTGTTCTGTAATATCCCTTTGTTATTTTGACTTAGACCATTGTTACCCGAATGCATGTTGCATTTATAATTTTTATTGAAATTGCATTCTTTGTAAAATTGAATGTCATGCCCAACAAGTAGGGGCAAGGAGATTGTTTTTCGGATTGGACAAAATTTTGGCACTCGAAGGCATTTTGAAAGTCTGTGTCCCAATAAAGCAGTACATGATGAGGTAAAGAGTAAATGTGGTTGCCATGTAAACACAGTGTTGACATGTTCTGTTGCATCAGCATATCATTTTTAAGTTGTGGTTTTTCATTATTTCAGACTGTTTTGTACATGGCCTTAAAAATTACACATACACAAATCCATGGACAAATCAAGTCCGTGTGGTGTCTCCCTCCTGCTTTTGCGGTATCAATTTAAAAATAACGTGTTATTGTAATGCATTTGAATAGCATGCACAATGTTTTAAACTCATACACTAGTAACATTGGTAATTAACAAAATAGGGTGATGTGTTATCTGGAACTACCGTGGACAAACTTGTAGAGTACTATGGGAAAGATTTCATGCCGTCATATGCATGCTTAAACCTTGTAAGTCATTGACGATATATTTATTAGTTGACCATCCAATAAATAAAAAATCATAACTTTGATGTCATTATTATTTCATATGCAGATCTACATTCTTATTTATGATCATACCAACCATTTCTATCTGATGGTTATATGCATGAATGACAACACTTCACAGTTGAATCGTTGGAGGACCGAACCCAAGTTATAAGGACCATGGTACGTGTTAACTATATGGACTGCTATTTCATTTACAGAGGAAAACAAAACTTGTTAAACTATGACTGTTGATTAACCATTGATCGTTTATTAATGACCTTTACAGGGTGAAGTAATGTGTTATGTACTGGCCACAATGTTTGACATAGTGGACATTAGTTGGGGCGTACAGGATATGGATCATTGGGACATCGTGCAACCAAGGGGAATACCAAACTGTGGCTCCAGGTAAGCTATTAACTCATCAAGTATGTCGACTTTTTTGACACATATGTGGTATTACACATTTTTTTTAATTAATGGGTGTTCATACTGTGTCCAGAAATTTCAGCGAATATTCTACTGTGTGGGTCCTTAAGTGGATGCAGATGCAAGAATGTGTTGTCACCATCTTGTACGGCTTGGTAAGAGGTGTCTCAATCTCTTTGTTTACATTACTAATATGAATATGTTCATTATTTGATTCAATTTTACTTCTCCAAAAGCTTGATGACAAACATGTCAGAATGAAAGTTGCAATGACATTATTACTTGGTCCACACAACAACATGAAGAACAGCCTTGTTAGTTCCGAAGCAATGCTTTGGGAAGATTTCTTGCTGGGGATTAACAGAGGACCAATTGCAGAATGTAGTTATTTTTTGGTATATAACATCATAGCTTGGGGCATATATTGATCTGCCTGTTGGAAAAGCATTTTTTTGTTTTTTTGTTTATAGCTTGGGCCATATTTTGATCTGCCTGTTGGAAAAGCATTTTTTTTTTGTTTTTTTGTTTATAGCTTGGGCCATATTTTGATCTGCCTGTTGGAAAAGCA
>CM023948.1:9839344-9914729 GCA_013407115.1 Glycine latifolia | reverse complement strand
ATATTTTGTTTTTTTGTTTATAGCTTGGGCCATATATTGATTAGTGTTACAATTGAAGGATTTGTAAATGTTGTTCAAAAATTGTCTGTGTTAAACGCAGGGTTTGTAAATTTTGGGGAATCTTGGTTTCAGTTGAACACAAGATGAAGTGTTTTTGGGAAATTAATTTTTGTACGTATCTGATGATTTGTGCAACTGATGTGGGAACACTTGCCACAAGGATTACAATGTGTTGTTCATTTTGGAAAATGCGTGTCTTAATGGATCACACATTAATTTAGTCGTTTTGTAAGGTTGGACTTGGAAAATATATAAAAAGTACTCAAATATGCACTAAACGTCCTCGTCTAACCAGTTTACTTATTATGGTTAAAGACCAATAAGATTGAACTTATTTTTTTATTTAAATTACAATAGTGGTTACTTGAGTTTAATTTATAACTCAAATGTGCATAAGAAATTATTGAACATTACAATTCCATGTATTACTCATGTGGTAACACGTAACCGTTGTCAGTCTTTTACTTTCTTTAGTTATATTTTTATATTTTTTTATTTGTTTTTGTTTTGCTTTAGTAGAAAAAGTGTGCACTTATTAAAAAGGGGTGCAATTAGCAAATTAATATCCAATTACCATTTTGCCCCTGCTTTTTGCCAAGTGTCAACAATTTATAATGTCCAACTTTATAATTTCATAAGCCTAAGGAATTATTAAATAGATATAGATATAGAATATAGATTAAATAGATATAGAATATAGATTTTGGGGAAAAAATATTTAACCGCAATTAGCCATTAAAACACATTGAAAACGAACAACCAAAGGCCCAATTGTACATGTATGTTGCACGTATTTCATCACGACTAGTAGCTTGACATTTAACATAAAAGCAGGCCCAATTGTCTTATTAACTTGCACATATGTCATCACGTTTTTGTTTCGTTTTTTGATTTAGTGGGCTCTGTTGGAAAGTATAACCGTCAACGTAACACACCAATAAAAAAGTTCCATCTGGTTTACAACCTTACGTTGCCTTAAATAAAAAAAAAACTATTCAGTCAGGAGTCATGATTGTTTAGCCTATGCGTCTATTCAAATTCTGTGACTCCATTGCATACCAATTTCGAGCACTGGTAGACAAATAGTGACTCTGGCTAACGCGAACCTTGAAGCAGTCCAAACTATGTGTTTGATCCAGGGAACAGCCAACCTTGAAGCATACTAATTCTGGGCCAAGTCGAAAACGATGATGGTGAACATACCAACCGTCAACAACACCAGAGAAATTCAATTGTCCACTGCTCCTGGTAAGCATGTGAAAACCACAAAAGCCTTTGTTAAATTTACATGAACACTAAAAAGTTTCTTCATTTTTGACTTGGTCACTAGACATCATCCAAACACAATCGTCAGTGAAGCCATATTTTTCGTCATGAATTAGTAAAGCTAGCATTTTTCAAGTGGTGAACCCTTTACATATCAACTGACGTGCATTGAATTATTTGTTTACTTTTGGAAAAACCTTTGGCGGCTGCAATCAGCGTTGGCATATCCACAGTTACCTTTAGCGGCCACACTCTGTACTAGGCTATGTATTCACATTTGATGCAATATAATATTGACATTTCCTTGCTTGTATTCTTTTATTGTTCCTTAGTTTTCGTCCATGGTTTATATTTTTGTGTCATACAAAACCTGCAGACGTTATACCCTGTTATCCGACAACCACACATTGCATTTTGAATATCAATTGTTTTGCTTTCCTATACAACATTGTCGTACTTAATCCAACGCATAAACCAAATTGTTTTGCTTTCCTGGACAACTTTGTATTCACTAATTGATATGAATGTTCAATAAGTTCATAATTGTCCATTGCACAATAAGTGAATTGATTGCAAATGTTTTTAATTTCATGCTTTTACATTTCATTTGTGTTGGCCTAATACATCAATATTTTTTGTGTCTATTATAAGGTTTTCTGCACAGTAATATTTCATTTACATTCGCCCAACTCATTGCTAACAAACATTATTTATTGTGTGTTTGTACAAACAAGCATCAATGGTTGAAGATGAAGTTAATTTGCAGGACATGGCTGCTGCTACGATGATGCAGATTGACAGGAAACTGATAGACATTGTCAGAACAGTGAATGTTATGGACCAGGTAAATTCATTAAAAAGTTTCAACCATTACACAGGATAATATAAAATGCATGAGTAAATAATGTTTGTTATATGGTGGAATGACCAGCTAGATGATACCTGGCAAATCATTGATGCTCACGACAAGCATCATGTGGTAAAATATAATAAATCCCTTAAAATCCTGCCATTTCTGAGGGTTGGACGACCATAAGAGACTTTTACAGTCTCCAAGGTAATCATCAGATTACCTTGACACATTATGGCCAATCCTTTTTCATAATCACTGTTTACAAAACTCCATCCCAACCACATTCATTCTCCAAATGGCATTCTTTCTATAAAATCAGCCCAACCTCCGTGATATTCTGCATGTTCCTCAGCGCACACAAGGTGTCCTGCAGTAGCGTTGTAAGATCTTAATAGTTTACACAATTTTTTAATTTGATTGATTGTTATTTTTGTGCCACACCAATAAATTTCTAACGCTGCGTATGATTATTATTTCAGGATGTCCCAAGTAACATGTATTACTTTTTAAGGGACCAACAGTTCACACACGTTAACTTTGAAGAAACAACGGAGTGCAAGATTGTGTATAACCACTGGAGGAAAACTGCAAAGATCGAAGCTGGATGGAAAACTTTTGCCCGGGACAATGAGTTGAAAGAGAATTTTGAATTTGTAATGGAATTTCCTGATCCTACTATCAACATAGTTCTTTGGTACACATGTTGATTCAAAGTTTGTCACTTTCAGTCACAATTTTGATGATCATATGTTTTATTGTGGACTACATGTTTTTTAGGACAATAAATTTGGTAACTAACATTATAAATTATGTATGAATATTTTAATACATTATGTTGAACATTCATACTGCCTTAGTAGTCAATTTTAAGCACAATAAGGTATGCCAAGGTCTTCAAATCATGATTGAAGTTGCTGCACCGACACGTTCATAACTGTTCCATAGTTATCAAAATAAAACCATATTCCAAGTCCTTAGAAAGACTCCCTTACGTAAATAAAATTAATTGATGACAAAAAAAATTTAGTTTTACTTAAAATATGCATACAATGCAAATTTGTGTCATTTGTCATGAATTTTTACGTCTATCACAAAATTTTCTAACACTCAGCCAATCCATATAGATGCCAATACTAACTACTCGTTATAGATGTAATTTGTCATTTAGTTAATGTTTATAGTAACTTTTTAGTCAATACAAATAACACTAACTAAATAGCAAAGTATATAATATATTTTTTGTTAATTAAAAAAATTGACTAACAGGAGTTAGTGTATTTTGTAGGCTTGTAAATATGAATTTATTTTATGTAAGTTACCAATCATTTCTATTTTAATACTTATATATTAATTCCTATTTATAATTTTTATATTCGGCAGTTTGGTTTTTATTTTTACTCTTCATGGTCTACATTCATTACATTATATATATAAAAGTGGTAAAAAAAACTAAAAAACTGAAAACCTCATACTAACAAAAACATTACTAACAAAACTCATGTAATTAAACACATGCATGAGTAACAACATTTAATAATTAGATAGACCATAAAAACAAAAATGAGTGTCATTTGTCATAATCAAAACCTACCAGGTTTCCCCTATTTTGTTACATGAACAATTTATATATTTTCATGTTCAGGACATAACAAAATGAAGGCTGATATGATCCTTCAACAACACAACGATGGTAACATAGTTCATCAGGTTAATAGAACACCACCATAATAACATACTTCATGACCTGACTAGTTGTCTCAACAACAAACTCAAAAGGATATGGTGAACAATAGATCTTTGCAGTATGGTATGCCGTCCAACAAGTATAAATAGGATCAACATAAGACAGAGTCACAATTGCTGCAATAAATCAAACATAACTACCATTAAACCCATGTCATGTTCACCTAATCACCTAATTCTGAAGTTCTTTAAATAACAACTGGCTTTAAACAAGAATTAACATCAAACCTTAATCACACATTCCGTTGGCTAGTAGAAGCAATAAATGAACCTGGATTCTCCATAAACTGCAAAACAACATGTTAACCAAATAATTAGTTAAATCCACAACTAAATTTCACAAAATTTTTAAATAGCCACCGTTAAGTACCATAGTGGAATACCAAATGATAATTATACTCATCCGCCTCTTCGGGAGCATTGTATGTTTGCTGAGTTGAAGGAATACGAAACCCATGAGCAACATCTTCTACATTTTGAGACCCAACAGTACACTTTTGTCTGTTATGACCATTTGCTCCACACAATCCATATGTTTGTATCCTCTTACACCTGTTGCATTCATCATTCATTGATTCACCGCACCCCTTTGATCGTACAATAGGAAGATCCAACACTCCATTAAATGCAGTTTCATTTTCTACTTCACACTGGTTTGGAATCAGCAGCTATGTTGTTGTTCTTCAACTTTAACCTTGCAAGCTCATTAGAAAACAACACAACAACATCATGGAAGTCTTCTTCGAGACGATAACCAGCCTCACAAACTTCTCTAGATAATTGCAGCAATGTTGCATATCTACCAATATGTTCAGATTCCCAATATAATTGCAGCCTCAATTTCCCTATGACGGAAATACGTCAAGCATATTTGAAATTGTTCAACAAAGTCAGTCAAATTGGACTTCACATCTACATATTTTGCAACATGACTATGAAAAGCTTCACAACATGATGTTGTGCGGATGCCAGCAAAAAAATTGCCTCTAATATGACCAAGAGACCACATTTTCCTCCTACCATATAATTCGGTGATCCAATTGTTATCTTCCAAATCTTACTTTGCAACCATGTCCCTCCACCTTTCTTCAAATTCGACGACCTCAATATCACTAAGAATAAAAAAGTCTTCAACGATATTAACACACCTTTGTCCCATACATGACTGGTTGCATTGCACATCAAATGCCATGCACATAACCTGTGATGAGCATTCGGGAACACTCTCTTAATGGCATTCTTCATAGCTCTCCATCAGTTATTACAGAGGAAGGAGCTTTACCACTCATGGCTTCCAGGAACTGCTCCAACAGCCACACATATGTGTTCTCCGTCTCATTTGTAACCACAGCAGCAACAAACACTATTGTCTGGTTATGGTGGTTAACACCCGAGAAAATCACAAATGGACATAAGTACTTATTTTTTTATAGGTAGCATCAAATGCAACAACATCACCAAACACCTTGTAGTTCATTTGACTCTCAGCATCACACCAAAACAAATGTTGTAGCCTTTCCCTTTCATCAACCGTGTAAGAAACAACCATAATTGGATCTTTTTGACATAATTGACTTAGGTACTTTAATGCACTAGCAACATCTGATGTTTTCTGCTGCCTCATCCAAGCTTGTTGATTATAAATATCCTTCCTTATAAACCCTACCTTGTGATATCCACCTACAACATTGGCAAATGCAGCAAAAATTCGAGGTGTTCTAATACCAATCTTTCTAAAATTATAATCCTGCATGACATCACTCTCTCCCATTTTTCTGTATAATGGTAACAACGAACAATGTATACCTTCCAAAAAAACCATGGTTATGATCAAAATTCCAAAGTGACACATACTATCTGAAACTTTGCAAATCAACATGCACACGACACATCGACTCACAACCACACCTTGTTATATTCTTCGATCGTCGCTTCCTCTTCTCCAAACTCAACCCTTTCTCAGCTCTAAAACTAGCTCGTGAGCAAACATAACTCTGCAGCACAATTTCCCCATTTTTGTTTCTGACAATATGGTCCTTTTTGACAAAGAACTCGACAATTCTACCATACCAGCAATAGAATTCATATGCTATTTCTAAATCAGAAAAACTTAATATCGCAACATCATCAATGGAAATTGATCGCATTTCATACATCTTAATATCAACCATTGTATTTATAATTATCATATCCTCTCCACATAAATCTGACAAGTCACCAACACCCATGTTTTCATTAACAACATCATCATCATGTTCATATTCTCCATACTCTTCTTCTATGTCAGCAGAGTCATCAACATCTTCATCATATTCATCATCTTCACCATCCCCTGTTATATGTTCATCATCATCTACATTTCCATCACAACCAACATTCCCGAACATTGATCTATCTATGCAATTACTTACATCATTATCAACATTATTTCATCGTAACTCTGTGAATAAGTCATAATAACAATTAAACAAACAATGGTTAATTTTACCCAACTCAAAACACGATTAAGAAACAACAATTTATCACCCTTCCTTACTTAATGCCAAAATTTTATGGACCTTCGTTACTTACTGGTATACAACATGCTATAGTACCTCAATAAATCTACCAGCCCTACCCTGCTATCACTTACAACATTTAAATACACAAACAGTTTCCATTATTGACCATCCAAAATTGACCATTATTCAACATTTTTACCTACGAAACAATGATGCAATTCTTTTTTTTTCCTAAAATTGTGCTTTCACCCACATTTTCTATTGCAATTTTTACTTGTCAAACAAAATAGCATAAAAAACCATTCTTCCTTGACCATTAACACAAACACTTACCTCTCAAAATAACTTATGTTCCATCACAGTATTTTATTTTCTACTACAATATCCAAAATATTAACTATTAGTAATGCAAACCACATCCAAACAAGTACAAAATAAACTAACCATTTCAACACAAACACACCGATTCTGCAACTTAAACCACAAAATAGAACACCAACATACACATCCGAACAATTAACGGAAATAACTAAAAACGTGTTGCATCTGGACAACCATCACTATTTTCGGCAAAAAAACAAAAACAAAAATTTAACAAGGTCAAAATTGAAACATTCAAACAAAATAACCGTGTCTGTAACACACACTTACTGGCTATGGTAAGAACTTGATCGCCGCCGATGTAGCTGCAGGAACTTCTGATTCGCTGACAACTACTGCAGACAACCGCTAAGTCTGTGGGTGGTGTCGATGCCGTTCCAACAAATGGAAATACTCTCTTAGTCTCACTAAAGAAGACGTGCATTTCATTTTTATGTTTTTTTATTCATTTTCTTTAATTCGTTACAAAATGTTGCACAAGACCTTGGGACCCACGACACAGTGGTCCAAAATAAATCTCTGACACAAACACTGTAATACCGTGTGCAGCATAGGGTGCATAGGGATGTACTGGACGTTGCCTAACTTAATAAAAAAAAATATAAATAACCAAAGGTGCCGGTTTCTGTGCAAGATTAAAAAGCCATGATCAAATCCGACGGTCCAAATTAGTTTCGTATAATACGAAACATGTTTGCCTTGCGCATGCTAGAATCTGTCTACGAATACTCAAGTAACGTTAACTTAAGGAGTAATTCTTGTAAGGTATATCTCAACTTCATAACTTAAATCAGTACCACTTGTATCCAAATGACACTAACTTAAAGACAATTGTTACTTTGTATATTTAGACTATCAGTCAACCCACTTCAAAGTTGGCCCAAAAGCACCTAGGAAAAGCACATATAGACAAGGTCCAAAAGGCTGAAGAGGTGTGCTAACTGAGCTATACACTTTTCTTATACACTATATATTTTTTTAGAATGACAAAATTGCCCTTTGTTTGTTGGCTTTTGTCTGTTGGTGGTGTATGTTTATGGTTCATTTTCCACTGCGTGTTTGGCTGATTTGTTTGTGCGAGAAGGCTGTTTTTCGCTGTGCATTGGAGGTGTTGGTGTCGGAGGGGGTAGTTGTGGATGGTGGTAGAGACATTCTGTGTTGGAAGTCGTCATGCAGTTTTATGTCGTACAAATTATGTAATCTGTATGGATGATACGGATTACATAATCCGTAAGTTTAAAATTAATGGTATGACTCATACGGATTAAGTAATCCGTATGGGTCAAACGGATTAAGTAATCCATATGACCTATACTGATTATTTAATCAGTATGGTTTTAAAAATTTGAAAAAAATAAATAATTTAATTTAAAAAAGAATTTAGTTGTTTATAATTAATTACAAATCTAATCCCTTTGAGATTTTTTTTAGGTCACGTCAAATGTTAACAGAAAAATATATATAAAAATTAATAGATGATAAATTTTTGAATGTTGAATTTGTAAATTTTATTATGTATTTAATGTAAATTTTTCTTGTATTTCGTATGAATTTTTGTAATAGCGATGTTTTTAAAACATTGAAGTTAATTGGAATTATATTATGACTTTAATTTTGTTTAAGATTATTATGCATATGTTTTGTCAATGAAAAAAATATATTTTTATTTGTTAAGATGGACAACGATGAATGGATATACGATAATATTATGTATGAAGAAATTAATATGGATGAAGACATTGGAGAAGAAGCTAATGCGTGTGAAAATGTTAATTGTTCAGTTGATTGTTCGGCAGCCTTCAATACGTCTGAGGTATTTATTTGATTTAGCATTTAGTTAAAGTTGTTAAATAAATAAATTAAAGTATACGCATCATAGTTAAAGATGAATTATCTATTTTTGTAGGTGTTCCTTTCCCGTGAGGACATATTGAAATGGGCTCGTAGTGTTGCATATGATAATGGTTTCGTAGCTGCCATAACGAGGAGTGGAATGGGAAATGGAAAGCTACGAATAACATCATATGTTTTAATTGCTTGTGAAAGGAATGGAAAAATATAGATCATGGAAAACGGTTTGGTACCTACCACTACTAGCAGTAGAAAATGTGATTGTCCATTTAAGCTGAGAGTCAAACCATTCCCGGGAGGTGAAGGTTGGATAGTGAAGCTAATATGTGGCACTCATAATCATACTTTGTCTAAGTCATTATGTGGACACGCATATGCTGGTCGACTAACTGAGAAGGAGAAGATCATTGTTGCTGATATGACAAGATCGATGGTGAAACCAAAGAATATTCTTTTAACTTTGAAGGAGCACAATGCCAATAATTATACAACATTGAAGCAAGTATACAATGCAAGATATGCATATCGGACACGTATCAGGGGTAATAACACTGAAATGCAACAGTTAATGAAACTTCTTGTACGCGACATGTATATTCATTGGCATAGAATGAAAGAAGAAAATATGGTGCGTGACTTATTTTGGGCACATCTAGATGCAATGAAATTGAGCAATGCATATCATATGGTCTTTTTGATAGACAGTACATACAAAACAAATAGGTACAAGCTTCCTTTACTTGACATAGTTGGTGTGACACCTACTGGGATGACATTTTCAGTTGCATTTGCCTATTTAGAGGCGTAACGTATAAACAATGTTCAGTGGGCCCTTGAAAGCTTTAGAGGGATTTTTCTTAAAATTGAATTTTTTCCAGACGTCATTGTTACCGATAGAGATTCAGCCTTAATGAGTGCTGTGAAAACTATTTTTCCAAAGGCAACCAATTTATTGTGTCGGTTTCACATTGACAATAATGTCAAGGGAAAATGTAAAACTTTCATTCGACATAAGAACACGTGAAAGTATGTCATGGAAGCCTGGGGGACTCTTGTTGATTGTGGTATTGAGAAGTCTTACCATGATTGTCTGACTACATTTGAAATTGCGTGTTCACCATGGCCTACATTTGTTGATTATGTCAAAGAAACATGGTTAGACCCTCATAAGGAAAAGTTTGTAACAGCATGGACAAATAAAGTGATGCATCTTGGCAACACTACGACTACTAGGTAACCAAATTTTACTTACATGTTGTTGACGTTGTGATTTGTTGAACATAATGACTTGTTGTATGAAGAATGAACATGTTGTCCTCCAATGTAGGGTTGAGTCTGCTCATTGGACTTTAAAGAGGCTACTACAGAATAGTGTTGGAGATTTATGTAGTGTTTGGGATGCCATGAACAATATGATGACCCTGCAACATACTGATATATAGGCATCATTAGAAATAAGTACCAATGTCATCGGACATGTTTTTAAAGTAACATTGTACAAGATACTTATCGGAATGGTGTCCAAGTATGTGTTAAACCAGATTGCTGCTGAGTTTGAGCGAGTTCATTATGCAAGAAAAAACATGTCTCATTATGGATGTGTGATGAGAACTACCCATGGACTCCCTTGTGCATGTGAGCTAGCTAAAGTTGTTGTTGGCAGCGTACCGCTTGCAAGCATTCTTATATTTTGGCGAACATTAACTTTTTCAGATCAAGGTATTTATGATGGCTAAATTCACATAACCGATGAGATGTATGCAATCTCTAAACGTTTTGAGAAGCTTGACATGTGTGGCAAAGTGACACTGAAGACTAAACTTAAAGAACTAGCATTTCCTGATTTAACTTCCATGTGTCCCCCCTAAAAAGGTAAAAAAAAAAGTGCTCCAAAGAATAAATAGGCAAAGCACAAAAAATCAACCAAGTGGGATCTGTCTTACTTTGAGTATGTCGATGAATTACATTCAGTGCAAAATAGTTGTTCCACACACAGAATGTCTGGTTCCTCATCTGATCAAACAATGAAGAACAAGACTTTCCTATGCTGGATCAGTTACATCCCTTTATGCAGAAATTCATTGTTAACATCACTAATGTTACAGCGGATGGTAATTATGGATATCGTGTAATTGTTGTTGTATTAGGTTATGGTGAAGATTCTTGGCCTTTGTTACGCAACCATTTGCTAAAAGAACTTGCACAATGGTCTGATCATTATATAGCCTTGTTTGGTGGCTTCAATAGGTTTGAGCAATTAAAGAGGTCTCTTTTTGTTGATGGCTTAACAAAGGTAAAAAAAAGTATTTTTTTAGTTATTGGTATCATTATATACGAAATTTTTTGTTTAACCTTTTATTTGGGCACTAATATGGTAATTGTGTAGGTAATAATGGATAAATGGATGGATATTACGGATATGGGTCATGTCATTGCATCGAGGTATAATGTCATTGTTGTTTGTCTATCACTCCAACAAAGTATGACATCTTTCCCTCTAAGAAGCCAACCTCCAAGAGATCCATTTGGTCATCGCATTGTATGCATTGGTCATGTGTTTGGTAACCATTTTGTTCAAGTATAGCATTAACTGTTACTTGTAACATTTTTTTAACCTACAATTGAGTTTAATGATTTTTAAATGACAATATCATTGAAACAGGTTGAACTCATAAACAATTGTCTTATCCCATCAACATCATTGTTGTGGTCTAGGCACTGTTCGAATGAAGCGAAACACCAGCTCATTCTCTACATTGATTAAATGACGATGTATACTAAATCCATGGGGTTACGCACTGAACATGTCGATTTAGGAAACGCATAAAATGTAAATCCCATTCCTACAGTTAACTCACTTATACCATTTTAGGCATTTGAAGGGGTATGTAATAGTGTTTCATTGAAAAGTAAGTTATGTAACTTAGTTGTTTACATTGTTTTGGTCAAACTAGTAAGGTAATTAACTTCATTGGCATTTGTCTATCAATTCCTTAATTACGTGCGTATATCTAACGTACCGTGAATTTATAAAAATGACATGTAGTCTAATAATTGTGTACCATTCAATACATATAGTAGAATCCTGTGAATTCAACACTAATACCAGAAAAAATGCAAGGTCAACAACATAAATGTCGTCTTAAATAACAAAGTCACATGTCACAAGTCTTCAATCTCTCACATCAACTCGTCTCCGTTGTGAAGCCCTTCCTCAGCTGGTTTGCACAAACACGTTTCCATGCTCAGTGACACTACGTGCTAATTGCAACAGGTGTTGTGTAGCAGTGTAGGCATCTGTGCCAGGGGTTACCATACATATGTCTATCATGTGTTGCAACCCGTCTTCTATCCTTTGGCACATACCCTGAAACAATCATACAATACACGAAAAGTATAAATGACCACTATTATGATTAACTTTATTTAACTTTACAAACAAAAGCAACTAGATTTTTACCATTGCATGTGGAGGTATGTGACCAACATCAAAAGCTCGGGCATCTGCCACCCCTGGTCTTTCATCCTCTTGCATAGCAAGGGGAGCAGGGGGATCCTGTAAAATGTATTCACTCTCAAAGGATGTCGGGTAGGCTTCCTAGGCTCCGACGGGCTCATAAATGGATGTGATATACGATAGAACCACCCCATATACCCAGGAGCACACTGACTAGGATATGTAACCAAATCGCCAGTGGCAACAAGGTACTCCGAGAAGTGGGTCCATCGGTCATCAATGTCTTCTGTCGACGGAGCCTTAGATAGAAACAACTGTGGGATTTGTTGAACATACCCATATTGCCGCATCACCCGCTCTGGTAGATGCCTTACCATGTGTGGCCCCCATCTAATGTACCCAGAAAATAAAGATATCATCTCAAAATCTATGTGTGCACGGTGATCCCCGTAAGGCGTCTAACAAACATCGTCCAGCGTCAACCTATCTAAACGCCTATGATAGGTTGTAACTGGTAAAGCCTTCACAGCTCTCCATCGGCAATCACGTGGAAACCTCTCCTCGTACTGGGCATTTGGCATGACATTTCCAATGGTCAGAAAATGTTCATAAATCCAGCACTGCAATACAACATAAGAAATTAATGAATACAAGATTCATAGTATTAAGATAAACATAACTTAAATGATGTATTGTAATTACTTGTAGCAAAGAAATATATCTGGCTAGGTGTTTCCCATGATATTGGGATGCATAGTTTAAGTTTTCATAAATGTGTACTAGCGTGGCTGCACCCCAATAATACCCCGCCGATTGGTCTAGATCGCGAAATGCGTCTAAAAATACCACACTGATGTGTGTGGCACTCTTGTTCGCAAATAAAGTGCAACCGACCAGATGCAACAAGTAAGCTCTCGCTGCTAAAAGCCACTGCCTAGCTTCACACTTGGAAATATATAATTCGCGAAGCCAAGACAATCAAACATATGCCCCATGGCATTGTTCTGTCTTAGCTTCAGCATCCCCAACTGTTACCTCCAGCAACTCAACAAGTAGTGTTATTGCCTCCCCCACGTCAATTACCTCATACGTCTGCAAGGCTCCCATGATTAGGAGATGCAACATCATCCAATGTGATGGTCACCTCTTCAATGGGCAAATGGAAGCTACTGGTCTCAGGGTGTCATTTCTCAACAAACGCAGAAGGTAATCCTCTGTCACCAGTCTCCACAGAACAGGATATCAACGGGCTTAACCCAGTAGCTACGACTAACCCTTCAATCTCAGGTGTTGGCTTTCCAAATTTGGCTACCTTACGCCCGTGAGATGCCAATTTTAACTCAGCCCGTTCCTGAAAAAGTTTATATCAGTAACAAGACATACATAGACAAATAAATGTTAACTTGTATGTATTTAAACACATGAATACCTTTCCAGCCCACACTCTAAGCGCGACATGGTCAGCATAATCTGTCAGAACTGAAGGATCTTTCGGCCCACCTGGGAAGGACTCTAAGTCGGTCCCAACATCCTCTGTCACTAGAATGTCATGCTCCACAACTCCTTCCTGAACAACAGGTTCCTTGGCAACACCCTCAGCTGCCCGATGTCTTTTCACCGATGCGGTGGGCCTATGTCGTTCACCCCCTGTTCTTCATCACCGGCAATGTGTGTTCCAAACACTCGATCTACTACTCTCCCTAGAGCCCGACGCATACCTCTAGTTTTTGCCATAATATACACCATTTCTTAATCAAGTTAGTCATAAACTTCAAACAAAATGATAACTTCAACAACAACCATCTCATACAATTTTAAAATTTTTAATTTACAAACAAACCGATAACTTCAATTAACAATTTTTAGCCTATACATAGTGCTCAAAAATCACACAAACATATATACATACCATTGGTTACATATCAATCTATCTACTTTCTTTCACTTCGTTTGACTCTTAATAAAAATATAACATCTTAGGATATAACTTAATTAATGAGTACAATTTCTTAACTTTGTTGTCCACAAAATTCAAGTCACTATGCTGAAGGGTTCAATTTATGGATTGCCATCATTACTTTGATTCCTCTCCCAACTCATTATCATAGTCACATTGGATAGGATGAATGAAACTAATTCACTGTGGAGACAACAACAAAAAACAGAAATGAGAAAGGAATTCATTAACTTTGCTAGAAAAATAGTCTCCCATAGTCATGGTTTCCCTACGAGACATTGACAAACCAAATTTGTCCACCAATGATGACTGCAACATTTCAAGGATACCCAAATAAGATGAAACTGAAGAAATGGTACGTACAATGTCATGGGAGGGGGGAAAATAATGCAGCTCAAAAGTACTAGCCTCATTCATGGCGTCATTGCAGCAATAGAAAAATATGGTTGTTAACATTTCTCTTCATCAAAAGCCAACTTGTACTGAAAATCAATGTTCATGGCCCCTCTCGCATTTGTTAGTAACTCACAAAGTTACTCGATCCTTCGCAACACTTGGGATATTCTTGTGTGTTTGTCCAATGCCTCTTTAGGAGGAAAAATGGAAATATAAACATTTATTGAAAGCAAAAAAAAAAAAAAAACTTCAAAGCATGTGGCCTACAATTCTCAGTTTCCATTGTCCTTGCATTCACTTTTCACTTTTTACACCATTTGCTTCATTACTCTATTGCTACCTTCTTTGTTTTTCATTGAGTAATTCTTCCTTTACCCAATTTTTCTTTGAGCAAAGTGTATTATTTATTTGATTATTGCTTCATTATTAGCTTTTTATTGACTAATTCTTCCTTGCACTTTGTGTTCAATTTTTTATTAGATCTAGTAATTCAATAATTGGTTATAACTGTAGCATAAAAGAATGTGTCTACTCAATGCTCACAAGTCATCAATGTGAATTAACTTAAAAATGAAAATGTCAAGATATACTAATTTTAATTTTCATTGAATATCAACATATTACTGTTATTTATGTTTTCATTAACTTAATTTTTATATTCAGTAATTCATATTTAACTTTTTAATAAGTTTAAATATCAAATATAATATAAGTACATGTAATATTGTCAATGATAAACATAAATGACGAGCAAGTATATATCACACACAATGTTGCCTTAAATGTAAAACAAGTAACACCATATGAGAGTAATCAAAAACTACTTACTTTCCCCTAATATACTAATCCATATACAGTCATTCAAATTTCAACATGCTAATATATATAAATTAATCAAATTTTAATAAATTTAAAACAATTGTTAAGGTTTTAAGCTCCATACGGATCACGTAATCCATATGGAGCTTACGGATTACACAATCTGTAAGGTTCATACGGATTACACAATCCGTAAGGTCCATACATATTACATGATCCATATGGAGCTTACGGATTGTGTAATCCGTAAGGTCCATACGGATTACGTGATCCGTATGGAGTTTAAAACCTTCTTATGGATCCTTCAATCTGTGCCATCCCCACGGATTGATCAATCCATACAACACCCTCCACAACACCATGAAGCTCACCGTCGTTGTCGGACACAACCAACAACCTCCACCACGAACGCGGAAAAATAATGGTGCTCCACTGCCTGAACGGGATCGAAGAAGAAGAATGCTGCTGCGGAATAAGGAACGTGCAAAAGGCTAATGGTTTAGCAGAAGAATGGTGTAGGAGACGAAAGGGATCCTGTAGGGTTTTCAAATTTTTTAAATTTAATAAAACTAATCAAAAGGGTACTCTTGGAATTCCACTGTAGGTATATAGTGTATGAGAAAACCTTATAGTGCAGTTAGCACAACCCAAGGCTGAATTAAGGATAAAGGAAGCTACAAAAAAAGACCTCTTGCCCACGAATCATATAGCCTTTTACAGTGGGAACTCATTCCCAATTCATTTTAACATGAGATTAAGAAAATTGAATTAGGTTACCTAATATTCTTAATTAGAGTGAATTATTTTTTATGCTTTGCTTATATTCGTGTCCAAGCAGTAAGAAAGGGTATTGTTATATCTTCTTATAAATCTTCTTGTAAATCTTACAATTAATTTATAGAAACTACATATTAAATGGAAAAATAAATGTATTTAGTTTATTTAGAATATAAAATGCATTCAATATTTATCATACAAAGGAAGTGCGAAATTAGTAGGGTGTACTGTAAAAAGATTTAGAACTATTTAATGACACTAGTAAAAAAAATAGATTCTACAACATATTCATTAAATCAATTGTTTAACCACCAATATAAAAAAAACACGGGAAGATTTCTGTAAGTAAATAAAACTTTTTATATTGGTTATAAATTTACCCAATTTAAAAATCAGATGCATCTGCAAATTCATGACTCTCCTCTTACTTCCTCAGATCCCCGCCACAATGAATTTTCTCTTCCGACTCGTGTCTCCTTGCCTACCTCTCAGATGCAAAATAACAAATATACTTATTAACCAATATTCATTCTCTCCAAATAATTCAATCAATTAATACAAATTTTATATTTATTTTATTTTATTATATTTCCAACTAAATCTTAAATCAATTAAAACAATTATAATACCTATCATTCTATTATAAAACATACAAGTTTAAAATTACTATATAAGTTAATAAGAATCGTTTAAATTGGAATATTCATTTTTTATTCTACTTTTTTTAATTAAGATTATTTGGTGTAACTAAATTAATTGAATTTTTGTAATAAAAAATTGAATTTTAAATCAATTAAATTAATTATAGTGGATAACAATCGTGTAAATCACGCAATATAAATAATATTAAAACACCTAAATAATTTAATTATGATAGTAATTTAATTTCTGAAATTAGCAAGCCTAACAATTATCTATTTCTATATCTGATTATGTATTCAGCTTTTTAAATTTATTATTTAATATCGGAAGTTTAATTATAGAAATAATTCAACTTTAATAATTTAAAATTAATAATGCAACTATATTTACGTATGTAATGCAAATATTTTTGTTAGAAATTATTTCATAATAATATATTAAAAAAGGATGGACAAATTGTTAAAAAAATAAAATTTATTATAATTAAATAATTTTACTTAATTTTTATCATCTAAAATCAAGCATGCAAAAAATAACTAAATAAACATTTTTTTGTAAACGGAAGTTCAGAGAGAACCTATAATATATCATCATAGTAAAAGAGGGATCCTACCTAAGATAATATTTCAATAATAATATTTTTCTCTGAAACATATGTGTATATAAAAATATATTTAAATATTATGAATATATTTATTAACATATAATTATTAAAATTTAAACTAAATAATTAATAATATAAAAAAAATTAAATAATATATTAAAAAAATTTACTCCTATGATATAATATCCATGCAAGGCATGAGATAAATAACTAGTATATAATCCCTTATCTCTAATAATAAGATGATTTTTAAAAATTTGTTTATTTTTGTTTATGAGATTTATAATTTGTATAAGTATTAATTATTTTTCTCTTATATATCCTTACTTAGTTATTATATTCCTAAACATTAATGAGAAGCAATAAACTGGATCGAGAGATTTTGTTTTAGCAAAAGTGATTTAGTATAAAGAATTAATATGTTAAAATTAAAATTGTATCATTCGAATATTATTTGAGTTCAATCCTTAACAAAAATAATTACACCAGACTTTACTCACCTCCCTGTCAAACTCCGATTAACTGGAGGATTAAGATAAAAAAAAGTGGATAGAGAGAAAAAAAATGATAATTTTAAAATAATAGTACAAATAATTGATATATTTAACGTGATTAATTAAATTAGTTGTTTTTTAAAGTTGAAAAAATATTATATAATATAATGATATTTATTTTAATATTTTGTTGAAAGGAATAATATCGACAAGTAAAAATCTATTTAAAAACTGAATTTTTTAAATTCAGTGTTTTATACGTGGAATTAAAGCAGTCAAGTCTTGAAGGAATTAAAGCTCTCCAAGTCTTGAAGTTGTGTATATTCGTTGGATACAAAAATGTGGATATTCATGCGTTCAGATTGAATTGAAAAAAGCAACACATGCTTCGCTCGTTATCAAAGCAAGTGTTAAAAAATCAAAATGAGAAGTGGCAGCCACTGGTTCACATCATCACATGGATGTTTTCTTGCATAAACTAAAGAGTGAGCCATGAATATAAATTACTCTGACGAAGAAGTGCGGTCTCCTTTTGACTTGATAATCAATCAGTTACTATATTTATACACTTTTATTCTATTTTATATTTTTATTTCTTTGCATCACATCTTATTACTTACAGTATTATAATTTATATCTTTAATGTTTTCTTAAATAACCTTTTCATCCTATAAAATAGGGGTATTTTTGTTTTAGCACTTTATGTTTTTTCTTGTCTGTGTTATTTTATTTTGTTTGATTTTGATTTTTATAGTTAAATTTGTTGTCAAATCTAAGGAAGAAATTCATAAAGACCCAAATGAAACAACCAAAATTAAGAAGTTTAAATGAAATCAACTTGATATATAAAAACTAAACATTTATTTAAAAAAAATTATAAAATTAAAGGCCTATTTACTCTATTTTTATTTTATGTTTTTATTTTTAATTACAAATTTGTCACCTTATTTTTAATATTTTTTTGTGTTTTTAAATATTTGTATAGGAAATAGTGATACAAAATTTATTTTCACTGTTTTTCATACAAAATATTTGAAAACAGAAAATATATCGAAAACAAGGTGATAATTTGTACCTAAAATTAGAAAATGAAAACAAAAATATTTTTGAATATAAATGAGCCCTAAACTCTTAAACACTGCAAATGTATTGATAGGGGATAAAAAAAATTAAATCTATAGCGATTGCATTGGTAGCCAGAAAAAATTATAAGATCAAACCTTAATTTCATGACTTCTATATGAAGTACTATGTTTAAGGTTTTTTCTTATTTTTTTTGTTGGTTACTGGTGCATTTCATTATAAGTTTAATTTTTCTACTCCTCATTAATGCATTTTCAGTGTTTGAAGGCTTAATTTTTATAAATTTTTGGCTTAAATAATTGTTTAGATTCTTTTATGTGTTTTTTTTTGTTTTGATTCTCTTAAATTTTTGTGTCCATAAGTTTTTATATGTTTTGTTTTGATCCTATAACTTTTTTCGTTAGATTTGAGTATTTGACTGACAAATCTATATGCAGCAACCAAAATCAAACAATTTTTTATAGGGAAAAAAAAACTAAAATCATGAGTTATTTAAGTCCTTTTTTAAAAATAATTCATAGATTCTAAGCTATTTGATCATTTTTAATTTGGTTCTTAAATTTTTTTTTTCAATTGATTCCTTCTACTTGTATATTTTCAACTAATTCTTCAACTAATAATTTTACTTTTATGGATCTCTGAATTTTTTTAATTGAAATCTTCAATTTTTTATTTTTTTGCAAATACCTAATTGGAGGTGCAAACAATGAATTGTTAATTATGAAATATGTTGTAAATATAATTAAATCAATTTTTTTTTAAATCAATCATTGTGAGAGACTTATAAGAAATTGATTTGACGTGTAGAGCCCCTGCAGTAGGAAATCGAAATACGGAACCAGCTGTGCTCTCAATAGATTATTCTCCTAAAAAGACGGGGGTATACGTTTAACTATTTCAATTCGAATAATGATTTTTTCAACAAATGACAGCTTGTCATCTAATAAAGCACCATATATTTTACTAAACCAAAAGCTTATTGCAGTTGTTCAGCCTTTTCCGTAAATGAAAGTTTGAAACATTCTATCACTAGCTCGCTCAAATTCATGGCTTGCAGCGAACAAGAGAAACCTCACCATGTCTTGCTTTTTCTCACCTACCTGTGTTTGTGGTGGAGTACTACTTGTATCCACGTTGAAGCCAATGATAGTTTGAAGCCAGGTGATACTCTGAATGCCACAGTACCAGGGGCAGAGCTATGTTCAAAAAAGGGTAAATATTGCATGAGTTTCGACCCAATAACTCATGATAATCAGGAAGCAGTTTACTTGACTATATATGCCCAAAAGAAAGATGATTGGGAAGTGTGGGTTGCAAATAGAAACCAACCTGTTGACTCAAATTCTGCTGTTCTATCATTGGATTACAAAGGGGTACTCAAAATAGAATCCCAAGATGGTAAGAAAAAAGTGAAGAAATCACCAATAATCCTTTATTCACCACCTCAACCTATCAACAACACAGTAGCCACTTTGTTGGACACAGGCAACTTTGTGCTTCAACAACTTCATCCCAATGGGTCCAAAATAAGAGTCTTGTGGGAAAGCTTTGATATTCCCACAGACACATTGCTCCCTGGGATGAAGTTAGGTTTGAATCACAAAACTGGTGGTACTAATTGGTCACTTGTTTCATGGCTAAGCGGCCAAGTCCCTGCTGCTGGTCCATTCAAGCTCGAATGGGAACCGAAAACAAGAGAGTTGTTGATCATCAAGCGAGGTGGCGGCAGCGGCGGCGAGCGGGTTTTGTGGGCTAGCGGGAACGAATTGGAGCACATTCCGAGCGAGATTCGGCGCGAGATTGTGCCGAGCGAAACCGGAGACTACTTTACGTTGAAAAGTTCTGATTCGGAGAAAGAGCCCACGAAATGGACACTGTTGTCAACTGGGCAACTGATAAACCGCAAAGGCGTGGATGTGGCGAGGGCTGATATGTGTTATGGATACAACACGGATGGAGGGTGCCAGAAATGGGATGCGATATTACCCTCTTGCAGGTATAGATGCAAAGAAAAAAACTAATTTTTTTTATAAAAAAAAAAGAGGAATCAAGTTACATTAAACTATATCTAATAAAATTACTCTTCATTATCACTGTTTTGTTTTTTAAAATTTAATGGATGAGGATGAAAAATAACTTTTTTAAAATTATTTTAGTGTAACTTAATTTTTCTCTTAAAACAATAATTAAAATTAGTTTTATATAAGAGTTTAATATTTATGTACTAATATTATAAAATAATTTTATATTATTATTTAATCACAAATTTACATATATAATATTTTTTCTTTTTATTATATAACTATAATTATATAAAAATAGATATAAACCTATAACTAATTTTATAGTTATGGATATATCAAATAACTTATTTTCATTAAAACATAGTTGTAGTTATAAGACTATAACTATATAGAAATGATTATATTTAATAACTTATTTTGTTCATTCATGACTAACTATATCAGTGATTTTAGATATAACTTATTATATAATTGGTTTTAGATATAACTGGTTTATTCATAATTAATTATATACTCACATTTAAAAAACAATAACTAACTGTATCAAATTATATACATATTTTAAAAATTAGTAATTATGATTATAGTTATTTACTAGATATAGTTATAGTTATGTAAATACCTAAATTATTATGAGCACCTCTACTTGCAGGCGTCCTGGTGATGCATTCGAACTCAAACATGGGTACCCTAAATGGGACACGGAAGTAAAGAGAGACGAAGAAAATTCGAGTTATGGCATAAGTGATTGCCAGGAAATTTGCTGGAGAAACTGCAGCTGCGTTGGATTTGCTCTTAATCATCGTAATGAAACTGGCTGCGTCTTCTTTCTGTGGGATTTGATGAAGGGTACCAATATTGCAAACGAGGGTAACAAATTTTATGTGCTAGTAAGGAGCAACCATCAAAACCGTAAGTGGGTCTACAACTATTATTATTATTCATAAGAATTGAATATAATATCAAAATATTTATAATATTCACACCATTTATTGTTATCAAAAAATTTATAATATTCACACCATTTATTGTAATTTCACAACTTTAGTGCCTTGGACTTAATTCTATTTGGGTTAATAAATATATGTGTTTTTCTTCTTCAACAGATTTCTTGTATTAGTCATGAAAAAAACTATTCATTTTCACTCCTTGCATTTTACAATTTATTGTTGATATACAAAATAATTTACATTTTAACCATAAAATTTACTTTAAAGATAGAGCTTTAGATCATAAGAACTTAATAATAAGAGTTTAGTGCTGTTAAAAAATAGAGTTTAATATACATCTATTAATAACATAGAAAGTTTTATCCTATCAATCGATTAAAATCACATTCTTCAGTATAAAAACTTATAAATTCACCATATTTAATAATATATGATTAGAAGACAATATAAAAAATAAAATAGAAATTGTTTGATAATTTTAACATAAAATGTCTTTTGAAAGTAAAAGTTTTGTTTCTATATCTCACGCATTGAGTAGTTCTAGATGAGGTGGGAGAGGTTTAAATGTGAATGTTAGTTTTTATAGTTTAATAGTTTTATAAGTGTGTGAAGATATAAGATTGTTTGGGTAGTAATTACATGATAATGAAGAGAAAGAGGAATAGAAGGTAGATTTGAATTTTCTTGCTAACAAAAATTAATAAACTAATAATTAATATTTATTGATCAATAAATCAAAAATCATATTTAGTATGACTTTAAGATGTACGTTTTTAATAAAATTTATCATGCTTGACTTTTTAATTGAAAGAAGTATGGCAAATTGACAATATAGTATATATAAACGTTTATACAAAGAGTTATCTATTATTTATTCTACTTTTAAAAGCTACTTTAGTTAGCAATTTTTAAGTTTTCTTTTTTTAAAAAGCTAGCAATTTTTAAGTTTCCTTTTCCTCCTTTTCTCTTTATAAAAAAAAAATTCTTAATTTCTAAAACCTTTTTACTAGCTGTGTTTGACCCACTTTCTCTTAAGGAAAATAAATAAAAAAATCTAGGTAAACATGTTTAACGAATGACTAAAACCGTATTATATTATTAAGTAATAAGTAGAATCAAAATGAATAAAAAGTTATACAAACTAAAATCAAAAGTCTTACAGACTAAAGAGCATATTTAAACCGTATTATCTTTTACTACTTACGTAGTACACAGAAGGATTTGTCTGTTAAAAAAAAATCGTAATTTTACTCTTTTTTTAACAATTGGGAATGGTTTTGAAAACTAGCAGGCGTTTTGTCAACACAATTGATGTCTCTTGATTTTTATTATAGGACTTCATATTACTGTTGTAAGATGATTCAAATTATATTATAAAGATATTCTTGAAAATAACTGAAATTAGTTCCGTATATATATTAATATTCTATGCAGGTATAAAACAATGGATATGGGCAATCGTTGCAACAGTAGCAACCATACTCATAATCTGCCTTTGCATTCTGCGCAGGGTCTTAAAGAAACGAAAACATGTGCTTAAAGGTATATATCTACATTTCTTTTATAAGTTTTACTTTATCATTTTTATCAAAAGTAATATAAATTTTCTGTCCCATTTTCATTTAAACAGAAAATAAAAGAAATGGAATGGAGATTGAGAATCAAGATCTTGCAGCTTCCAGGAGATCCTCTAGTACCGACAAACTAGAAGTTTATTTAAAGGAGGAACATGACTTGAAATTATTTAGTTATGCATCAATAATAGATGCTACAAATGACTTTTCGTCTGAAAACAAGTTAGGACAGGGAGGCTTTGGAGTAGTTTATAAGGTGATTCTTTTTCTTCCTTATTCCTGCTGTGGTGTAAAGTTTGACATGAAATGTTACATATATTAATTTTTGGTGAATGAACATTTTGGTCTCTTTGAAAATGTAAATGGGTAATAATTTAATTTTAAAAAAATGAAAATTCTTATTTAGTATATTAATTTATAAAAAGTAAGATAACTATGTCCTATTTGACATTAAGATAATAAGTTATACGGTGAGATGTAAATTATCGCACTTTTTATATATTCGAAAAATAATTTGAAATTTTCATTCTCCATAAATTTCATTATCACCCCGTTTATACATTTAGATAAGTGATTATTTATCCTATTATTTTTTTTTAGAAGATTGACGATATTTTATGTTATTTTTTTTGTCACTTTAATTAGGGAATTCTATCTACAAGGCAAGAATTTGCTGTGAAAAAACTTTCAAGATCTTCTGGGCAAGGACTTATTGAGTTTAAAAATGAATTAACACTCATATCTAAACTCCAACATACAAATTTGGTTCAGCTACTCGGTTACTGCATTCATGAAGAAGAGCGGATTTTGATCTATGAGTATATGTCCAACAAAAGCTTGGACTTCATTTTATTTGGTAAGAAAGGTTAAAATCTCTCGTAAGATTATTGAGTGTTGGATATGCATATGAAAAAAACAATTATAGTCTAGGTATCCTTTGGCAAACAATTTCTAAAGTTGACTGTTTTAGGTATCTATTCTGAACCACTTTATGAGAAAGTTTATTTGGATGAATCCTTTATTTTCAGGTTCAAAAATTGATTACTAGTCTAACAATTGAGTTTCTTATTATGTTAAGAAGCAAAAGTTGATCAAGTTAATATCATCCCTGCTAATTAAATTCCAACTAATGAAAGTTGATATCATTCTCCTTTTGAACTATATGTCTTACACAAAACAATCTATGATGATTAAATAATAACAAGAATTTCTTACATGACAATGATATTTATCTTTCTCTTTGGAAGATTCTACTCAAAGTCACTTGCTGGATTGGAATAAGCGTTTTAACATAATAGAAGGAATTGCTCAAGGATTACTATACCTTCACAAATACTCAAGACTTAGAATCATTCACAGAGACTTGAAGGCTAGCAACATACTCCTTGATGAGAATATGAACCCCAAAATATCCGATTTCGGAATAGCAAAAATGTTCACACAACAGGATTCTGAAGCAAATACCACCAGAATTTTTGGAACATAGTGAGTCGATGGCTTTCATTAATTATTATGATCGTTGTATAAATATATTTTGTATTGTCATGTTTTTTATTTATTTATTTTTGCAGTGGCTACATGTCTCCAGAGTATGCTATGGAAGGAATTTTCTCTACAAAATCTGATGTATATAGCTTTGGAGTGTTACTCTTTGAAATTATTAGTGGTAAAAGAAACAATAGCTTCTACACTGAAGAACGACAACTCAATCTAGTAGGACATGTATGATAAATAATTCTCTACTATTTCTCAGCATACGTTATTGTAATTAATATTGTTATTATTATTTTGGACTCGAAAATTTAACGATCACTCTCGTAGGCATGGGAGCTATGGAAAGAAGGTGAGGCTCTTAAGTTGGTGGATCCAGCACTGAATAATGATTCATTTTCAGAGGATGAAGTGCTAAGATGTGTTCATGCTGGTCTATTATGTGTGGAAGAAAATGCTAATGATCGTCCCTCCATGTCCAACATTGTATCTATGTTATCAAACAAAAGTAAAGTTACCAATTTGCCTAAAAAACCAGCATATTATGTTAGAACAAAACTCCTTGGGGAAGAACTAGAAACGTCTACTAAAGAATATGGTTTAGATTTCATATTCGAAAATTCCATTTATGTATGTTCAGTTTGACCGCAAAAAAAATACTACAACATGTTAGGGTATGATCAGATAGTTGTGAAGTTGTTATTTTTCCATTATGACTTATGACGGTTATGGTCGGTTGTAACAGATTGAATGCACTTTCCTCTATTTATATTTATACACCTGTATCTATATCCTGTTGTATATAAAGTTGATTCAGAATAATATACTGATTTGTCACTTACATCACCTAGCTAACCTGACAAACATTGATTTCAGCAGAGGACTATATGTAGTTTGTTCACTCTGTTGTATTTCTATAAACATGGTTTGTTGCGATTTCTTAACTTTTTTTTTTAGTGGTATTAGTTTTCTTATATTTTTTTAATCTATAATTCTGGCAGGTAATATTGGATATTTGGATGTTCATGCTTTTATACAGTTGGGTTGATGAAATGCTGTGTTTATGGCATAGTCGTCCTATTATAGAAATTATCTTTGGCTAAAATATAAAACTTTGGGTTAGCTTGAGATGGAGTTGTCTTTCAGTATGCAAGCCAAACTGTTATGAATTGAAGCTTATATTTGAATATTATATTGCATGGTAGATTTTAAATGTATACCTTGCTATCTTTACCTTATTTTTTATTTTAGACTTCTGCAAATATTTCAGTAATCTAATTTGATTTTATGTTTTTCATTACTGTTTTGGTTATGAAATGCTCAATGCTTGGTATAGCGATTGGAAAAATATTGCCGCAATTATCGAAACCATACCATAATGTATAAATAATGCGTATTTTGTATATTCAATTAATCGGTGTGATAGGACAACTACAGTAAGCAATAATAGTTAAGATTTTTTTATCATTTTGACCCATTATAGAATAATAAAATATTTAAATTTAACAATTGACTCATGTCAACAATTGTTGGAATCCTGTACGGAATTGAAAATGGCCACTACAACAAAAACGCGTGGTTCCCACGGTCCATTTCCCGCCACTGCGATTCCGTCGGAATTCGAAGGCTTACCCACGGACCGATACCGACGAAGCTTATGTGGTGGGAAAACTTGGGGGTTTCCTCTTGCTCTTTCTCTCTCATTAGTTTTTCAAAATTTAAATCACAAATCCCAACAACGCTTCGCCGTTTCGCTTCCTTTTCTATTTGTGTCTCACCGTTTCGCTTCCTTTCTGATTACCCCCATTCCTCTTCGCTTTCTCTCTTCTATTTTCACCAGGAAGCGGGGTGGCTTATCCAGGACGAGGACGAGGACGCGTTTCTGAAAAGAGTAAAGTACGCACCGGTTTGGACCTTGGTAACGGCGTTTCTGAAGAAGCCGAAGAAGGAATCGTCGGAGTTGGAGACGGGTTTGGGGGGAGGAACGGCTTTGGGAATCTGAGGTGACGGAGGTGCGATCTTGGTCGTCGTGGTGGTGACGGGGTGGTCGTCGGAGTCCAAAAGGGTGTAGACGGCGGCGTCATGAAGACGGCGCCCGATTTTGCCGATCAGTGGTGGCGGGTGCTTCTGGAGACTCGGATGTCAGTGATACTGGTAATTACTGTTTCTCTTACAAGTTTTGTATTTAATTAATTGGTTTGTAAAAGGTATTTTCGCCTATGAATGAAACTTGTGCAGTTTCTGAAGCTGGAATCATTATATTGCCACCTCCAAATGATGCTGGTGAGGAAGGTACTGTGGAGGATGTTGATATACTACAAAATGATTCAGTTAATGTGAAAGCGCCAAGAAAGCCTGGAATTTTCCAAGCCGATTTCTTTGAATCTGATGACTCATGGTTTGATGCTCCACTAGAGGGTTTCAGTTTAACTGTAAATTTAGTGAAAATTTTAGAAACATTCAAAGCTGTATTATTTTTCACAGTATATTATATGGCATAACTTGTGCTTTCTTTTTTCTTTTTTAAAATCGATGTTTGTTTTGTTTGTGTGTGTGTAACTTCCTTTCAGTTGTCACCTTTTGCAACTATGTGGAATACCCTCTTTTCATGGATAACATCATCGTGGTTGCTGATCGTTTTCTAAAACCTTGGGGTAGTGAAAAGGCTTTCTGATTCGTGAAGTATAAGTTGTAGCAATTATAGGTGGAAAGGTTTTCTTTAGAGGGTTTGATGATTGGTTAAATAGTTTGATTGTGCTATATTTGGTTATTGGAATGTTGTGAAATAGTTAGGATGGCAGAAATATTTTTGGGAAGCAGTGATTCATGAAAATGTCTCCAGAACTAATTGAATACCATTTGCTACCTAGTGGGCTTTGAATGTGGTCTTCAACATATACAACAAGAAGGTTCTCAATGTCTTTCCTTACCCATGGCTTACTTCCACTTTGTCTCTTGTTGCTGGCTCTCTCATCATGTTAATCTCATGGGCCACCATGGTTGCTGAGCTCCCAAAACTTGATTTCGAGTTCTGGAAGGCCCTCTTTCCTGTAAGCAAAATTTAATTTTTCATTTTCATTGCTTTCCACAGCTAATCATTATATTATTTCTACATAAAGTTTTATATTTTTAAAAGCTGTGAGTTTAATTGTCTACTACCTCCTGCATTTCCTCCTCACCATTTTGCATTTGTTGGGTTGATGTTATTTTTTATATTTTTTTCGTTTCAAAATCCCTAGAAGCTGGCAATTATTTATCTAAAATAAGTTAAACTAACCATACAGTTAGACTTTAACACCAGTTAAGATTTAAGAACACTCATAACCTCATAACCGGATTTACGAAAATATTGGTGTCTGAGGATGATTATGTTCGGGTTTGGCTTAATAGTTAATACTAACATGAAAGTGAATAGAAAGAGAGAGAAAGAAAAATGGTTACGTGTTGAATGACAAAAGGATGAGAATTGAGAAGAGACTTCTCGAAAGCTAGCTATCCCAAATTGTGTCTTTGTATTTTAATCTTAATTTTCCTTACTACTATTTAAAGAAGAAGAAAAAATTGTATAAAGTTTTTATATGGGTAAAAGTTGTGTGGTTTGATCGGTTGGCAGCTTTATTCACAGGCATTTATTTTTCCATGGTTCATAAAGCATTTATTTTTCGGTCATCCTCTGATATTTTCGTTTTTGTGATTGTAGTAGCTTTATGATTATAATAGGCCTTCAGCCACACTTGATTATGGTTTCTTCCATGAATAGGCTTTTGTCATATATAATAATTGTATTCTTGTCATTTGCAGACCATGATCCAGTAGTACTAACATTAGTTCAAACAAAGGGGAGAAGCTTGAAATGATTGATAACTTATCCTCTTGGATATTGACGTAAACTAATACAGTAATTACTACTTCCTCAAAGATAATTTTAGTCTCTAGTTATTTGAAAAAATATCTTATTTATTATTCTAATTTGAAATAACTAAATCAATTTGTAATTAATAGTGAATTTTACCTTATATAGTATATAAAAAAAAGTATAAATCCTATGTATATTAAGTAATAGATCCCCCTAGAGTTTATAATACCCAGATATGAGAAATTATACAAGATGGAACACATATAAGGTTAAGAATGAATAGGTCTCAAACTTTAAAAATAGAAAAATCCTATATGATTTATCAAGGACAATCATCAAGACATTCTGTAAGTGGATCTACTACAAATCTAGATTTAACAGGATTAGATAATAGTAACCCAAAAATATCTATCCCGATTTATCAAGATAATAATTCCTCTCCAAAATATTATCCGACAAGATCTCAAGTATTAAATGTCATATCCAGATATTTAGAACCCTTTAAAATTGATAAAGAATGGATTAAACAAGATTTTTTAGCAGATTATAATAAAGAAAACAGAAAATGGCTTTTTGAAAATTATAATAATAAAGAACAGGAAAAAATTAGACATGATTTTTATAATTATTTAACAGGAAAAGAAATCAATATTTACTTTTTTGATTGGTTTAATAAAAAAGAAATTAGTCCTATTATAAAGAATACTACTACTTGGAAAACCACCGAAGATAATATAATAGAGGCGGAATATCCTTCTCATAAAGGTGTAAAAATTAAAGTAGCTAATTTAGAAATAGAGACATCTCATTTTAAAGATGTAATAGAAGAAAATAAAAATGTTGAAATAAAAGATATTAGAAAAATATATCATCAATTAAATTATTCCAATATAATGTTAAATACTATGTCTTCTCATCTAAGTCGGTTAGAAACTAATTCACCAGATACCGGTAGTTCTAGAGAGAATGCATTAAAAATTATAGATAAGCCTATATATAAAATAATAAATGTTCCTCAAGAAGATTTAGATTCTATCAAACTAGGAAATGATAATGATAATAAGATAGAAGAAATAAGAAAAAACTTAGAAAAATTAAGCATAAAACCCTTTACTATAAATGCTATACAGGAAGAACAGTTAGAAATTAATAAACTTAGAAGAGGATCTAATTATTATCCTAAACTTAGAAATTATTATTCCAGATCATCCCCAGCAGATGTTCAATATGAAGAAAGGGGAGACTTAAGACAAAATGTGTTTTCAGGAACTGAAATATCAGAATGGAATATAGATGGGATGAGCGAACAACAAATATTAGATTTAACTTGTCAAATGACAATGACAGCAACAGGTTATAAAACTAGAGGTATTTCAGATAAGAATACTGCGGTGGCAATAATTCAAGGATTTACGGGTCAGCTTAAAGGATGGTGGGATAATTTGTATACTAATGAAGAAAGACATATTATATTAAATAGTATAAAACAAGAAACTCAAGAGCAAGATGCTATAGCCACCCTTATATTTTCTATAATACAAAATTTTATAGGAGATCCAAATATTTTTAAAGAACGAATCAGTATTCAGTTAATGAATTTAAGATGTCCTAATATGACCGATTATAGATGGTAATTTTTCTCCAAAATAACATTAAGAGAAGATGGATATGCAGGATATTGGAAAGAACAATTTATAAGTGGATTACCTAAACTTTTAGCAGAAAAAACTAGGATGAATTTAGAAAAACATTTTCAATTACCAGTACCATATGAAAAATTAACTTATGGCCAAATTCATAATGTAATAATTGAAACAGGTATACAAATATGTGTTGATTTTAAATTACAGAACAAAATGAGAAAAGATAGTTTAAATAATATAAGAGAATTAGGAACCTTCTGTCATCAATATGGAGTAGAAATAGTTAAAGTCTCTAGTTATGAAAATAAAAAGAAGTATAGAAAATCCTACAAGAATCCTAAATATCATAGAAATAAAAAATACTATGATTCTAAAATTGATAGGTATGAAAATAATAAAAACCCATATAAGAATAATAAACAAGTTAATAAAAAATCATATTACCCCAAAAAGAAGAAAAATCAATGTTGGAAATGTGGGAAAATAGGTCATTATGTCAATAAATGTACAACCCAACAAAAAATTAATGCCTTAGAAATAGATGAAAACTTAAAACAGCAGTTAATGAAAATAGTCATAAATTCAGAACCAGAGGATGATGAATCTTCTGAAAATAGCTTTTCTGAAGAAGAAGAAGGAGTCATATATCAATTGGATAAAGATAATAGTAGTAGCAGTAGTTATTCTAGTAGCGAAGATATAGGTATTTGTTTAGGTCCAGAATTATGCACCTGTAATAATTGTAAGAGTATTAATATGCTAACCAGAGATCAAAGTGAAACCTTAATTAATATAATAGGAAAACTAGAAGATTCACCCATAAGAGATGAATTTATAAATCAACTCAATGAATTAATTAATAAAGACCAGTATGCTAGAGAAGAAGTAAAGACAGTAGATATGAAAGAAACCTATAATAGATTTACACCAAGTAAAAATGTTACTTTAAAAGAATTACAAGAAGAAATAAAATTGTTAAAACAGGAAATTACACAATTAAAACATAATGATATTTCTTTAGAATATAGAATTCTAGAATTAGAAGGAAAAGATAGGATAAGATCTCAAGAAAATACTCCTAGTACATCCTTACCCATACAAGACAATGAAAATAATGAAGAAAACTTTATTAATCTATTAACCTTAATAATAACCCATAAATGGCATTGTAAGATAACTTTGATAGTTAAAGAAGAACAATTTAGATTAATAGCTTTAATAGACTCAGGAGCAGATGTAAATTGTATACAAGAAGGTTTAATACCTACTAAGTATTATGAAAAATCTGTAGAAAATATATCTAGTGCTAATGGATCTAAAATGAACATTAAATATAAATTGTCAGAGGCAAAAATATGCAAGAATGGAATATGTTATAATACTTCATTTGTATTAGTAAAAAATATGCATTATGAGGTTATATTAGGAACGCCCTTCTTAGTATTACTATATCCTTTTCAGGTAACTGAGAAAGGATTAATAACTGAAGTAATAGGAAGAACAATAATGTTTGAATTTATAAACCCTCCTAAAGAAAGAGAATTAAACATAGTAAAAGCCTCATCAATTAGTCTTATAAAAAATAAAACAAAGCATATTAATTCATTACATAGAGAAATTCAACATAAACGAATCGAGGAACAATTACACAGTAAGATAATTCAAGATAAAAGATCCAAAATTGAAGATAAAATTAAGAAAGAAATTTGTGAAACAAATCCTATAGCATTTTGGCATAGAAAGAAATATGAAATTAATTTACCATATATTGATAATTTTAATGAAAAAGATATTACTACTAAAGCAAGACCTGTACAAATGAATCAATAATATTTAGAATATTGTAAAAAAGAGATTGATGAATATTTACAAAAAGGATTAATAAGACCCTCTAAAAGTCCATGGAGCTGTTCAGGATTTTATGTTATGAAAGTTTCAGAAATAGAACGCGGAGCTCCTAGATTAGTGATTAATTACAAACCACTTAATAAAGTTTTAAAATGGATTAGATACCCTTTACCTAACAAAACTGATTTAATTAAGAGATTAAATAATTCTTCTATTTTTTCCAAATTTGATATGAAGTCCGGATACTATCAAATTTCGGTTCAGGAGGAAGATAAATATAAAACTGCTTTTGTAGTACCTTATGGACATTATGAATGGAATGTAATGCCTCAAGGTTTGAAAAATACACCTAGTGAATACCAGAATATAATGAATGACATATTTTATAAATATTCAGACTTTACCAGAGTATATTTAGATGATATCTTAGTTTATTCTAAAAATATTAGCCAACATTTTGAACATCTAGAGAAATTCATAAAAATAATAAAAGAAAATGGTTTAGTAGTTTCTGAAAGGAAAATAATGATATTTGAAACTAAAATAATATTTTTAGGATATGAAATATATCAAGGTACAATTATTCCTATACAAAGATCTATAGAGTTCACCGATAAATTTCCCGATAAAATTAAGGATAAAAAACAATTACAAAGATTTTTAGGATGTATAAATTATATAGCAGATTTTATACCCAACATAAGGATAGAATGTGCCCCTTTGTATGAAAGACTTAGGAAAACTCCACCAGAATGGTATGAAAAAATGACCATGGCAGTTAAAAAGATTAAGCAAATAACCAAGAGACTACCATGTTTAGGAATACCAGATCCTTCAGCCTTTTTAATAGTAGAGACTGATGCCTCAGAGATAGGGTATGGAGGTATTTTAAAACAAAGAGTTTGTCCAGATTCTAAAGAACAGGTCGTCAGATATCATTCAGGTATTTGGCATCCTTCTCAGACAAAATACTCCACAGTCAAAAAAGAAATACTTTCTATAGTTTTATGTTTACAAAAATTTCAAGATGATTTATTTAATAAATTTTTTTTAATTCGTATAGATTGTAAAGCAGCACCTTCAGTTTTACAAAAAGATGTTAAAAATCTTATTTCAAAACATATTTTTGCAAGATGGCAATCTTTACTTTCTTGTTTTGATTTTGATATTGAGCATATCAAAGGAGAAAAGAATCTTTTACCATATTTCTTAACCAGAGAATTTTTACAGGGATCAGAATGAGCAAAAATAAAGCAAATACCAAAGATCAATACGGACCCCCACTGGGAACGAATAACAATAAAGATTATGAGAAAGCAATACAGCCTTTGGCGAATACTGGAAATTCCAGATTTCTTGTAAACCCAAATATTAGACCTAATATCCTTTCCCATGTGGTAAGAGGATCATCTCCAGCACAGAAAAATAAATACACCCCTCTTCAATATATCAATACCTTGGTCGGCCCCAGATATTTTAAGAAACCACCTAATACCTCTAGACCCAATACCTCTCATGTTTTCCAAACAGATACTGAAACAGATCCTAAATATTTGAAAAAAGACACAATACTTCCAGTGATGATAGCCGAGAAACACTGGCTAAAGCTACCTCCGGTAGACTTAGCTAACAAAATCTTCCCTTCAGACTCTCCATACCCAGTCCATGATATTAATAAAAATAGAACTTTTATGAATTTATTTTAGTAGATACAGATTCCATTGAGATCTCCCATAATAAAGATAAAGATGAAGTTATCCAGTTCTCCAAGATTAAGATACTACAGGTACTATCAGACATAGATTGGGGACAACCCATGCATCAACCCAAGACACTTTCCAGAGCTTTTACCCCTCAACAATACAATTATTTTGATTACATAACAGCCTGGGCGAATACCCTTTATCTCCGACCAGATAAACATTCCTGGTTTATTTGGTTTAAGAAGGGCATATCACTTAAATTTCCTAGATGGTTTATCAGATGGTTCTTTGAGTTTGGACCCATTAAAGAATTATTCCCTCCAGAAGTAGAAAGATTATATCAATTCTTTAAAGAACAAACTACCTTCATGGAAGGATATAAATTTATATCATTTATAGCATCACAAGGAATCACTTGGATAATGTGTTGGACGTATACCTATTCAAGAGCTGATAATGTCATTGATATTTATTCCTTATCAAGACAAGTAAAAGTAAAATGGTGGAAGAATTTTGATGTTAGATTAATTAGTAAAGATAAGTTAGTCCAATGGGCAAATATGAATAGAGTATCAAGAACCCAATTGGATAGAGATGCAGATAAAGAAGCACTATTTTTAGCCCAGAAGAGTCAGGTAATGGCAGAATTATCCACGGCAACTTCTCAAGAAGAATTTGAAGACAGACTTCAGAAGATGAGAGCAATAAACAGTAGTGGACAAAAACTAATAAAAAGACGAAGGAAGTAGCTCCAGTACCAATCCATATCATAAGAATAGGGATATGCTGGATTATTTCACTAAAGAAGAGTTTTCAAAATAAATGCAACAGACTCAAGACACCTCGAATAAAGTAGAAGATTGGAGAAAAGAAGATAAGATTATCAAGAATTCAAGAGCCACTCAAAACTGTCGGCAAGGGACAGAACCTGCTGATCAGAAAGCCCCTTTTGTACATATTATCTTTCGTATTAAAGGTTGCATGTTTAGTTTTGTGTGCCTATTAGATAGGTTTGCTTTTTACTGTTCATGTAAAATAGTTAAGTCCGGATTGAGTTCCGCAAGGTCTGTAAATTATATATATAGGAGTCTTTATGTTGTAAGATCCATCCGAAGTTTGAATTACAAAAATCTTTCTGTATTCTCAGTTCGCAATCATTCTCTCGTTTGTTTCCCAAGTGTTGATACTTGTTATTCTCATACTGCTTGCTTCCTTATCAGACTATATTAGTAAGTTTTCAGATAACATTTTATATTTTTTGTTTAATATTCGAATATCTTATATATATATATATATATATATATATATTCTTTCTCTAAATTTTACCTTATATTCATTTCTTTCCTTGAAAATAATTTGATGCACTACTGCATGATAGAAAATGTCCAGGAACACCTTGCAAGATCCCTTATGGTCGTGGACACATTCATGGCTTCATCAGCCAAGATAATTTAAGAGTTAGGGACATCATCATCAAAGATCAAGTGAGTATTATGAATTTAATTAGTACTATGATTGGTTGGACTTTATGTGCTTCAAATACAGTTCAATTTTTTCAGGAAAATATTGTGTAACTACCTTAAAAATCACAATTGTATCATGAAAGCATTAGATGATATTGTATTAATCTTTTTTTTCGTTTTATCATCTTTTTTTTTCTTTTTTCTATTATCTTCCTTTCCTTTTTTTCTTTTTATTATCTTTCTTTCCCTTTTTTCTTTCTTTCTTCCATTCCATATTTTTTTCTTTTTTTCCTATTTAATATTTTTCTTTAATTTTTCCCTTTTTCTTTATTATAGTTTTTAACCAAAATTTAAAAATACAAAAATGTTAATAAATTGACTTAGAAATTAAAAAAATCTTACCTGAAATGGGAGAAATAAAAATGGATGTCTAGCTATGTATATCCATAAAATATCGTGAAGTAAATATATATGTAGATGTGTGTTCTCAGTTCAGCTTCAATAACAAAGAAAAAATATTATTTTATTATTTGCAATGTGGAAATGTGAAATTACTTACATGTAATTGTTTTAATTCTGATTCATACCTTAGATTGCTCATAATAGTATTATTGTATGTCTCCAACCAGGCTGAAGGAAAGAAAAGGATGAAGTCTATTGGTAAAGTTGATGTGCCCCAAGAAGCTTTCATGGCAGTTTTGAAACTTGAAAAGGAGGTAATATGATTGTGTTTACTTGTAAGTCAACATGATATCAATTTGTAAATATAGTAAGAAAATATTAGAACCTTGATCTCTTTTTGTTTGGTATAATTATTCAAATGTTCTTATTTGTAAGTCTCCAGTTTATTCCTTTGTCTCATGATCCACTGTTATCATCACACTCTGTCATATCATAGTACTTTGCCATTTTTTAGAATGAATAAAATGGTTAGTGTCACTACTACACAAAGGGAATCCTTTGTGTCCTTTGCTGACTTCATTTACAAATTCAAATTGGACATTTATTATTATTAGTATTATTATTATTATTATGATTATTATTAGTATTAGTATTAGTATTAGTAATATTATTATTATTAATAGTATTAGTATTATTATTATTATTATTATTATTATTATTAACAAATCTTACTATTGTTTTTGACAAAAAAATAAGCAATTTGTGGCGGTTTTTAAACTGCCAGAAAATAAAAAAAAGTGAAAATAAAATTTGTGACGGTTAAAGCCGCCACAATATTAGCAGCCACAAAAATATCAATTTTTTGTAGTGACCTTACTTACGGACAAAAAAATTCCCACATCCTAAAATTTCCTACAAGCATTTTAGCAACGAATTTTTGTCCATCGGAAATTTCGTTTTTTTGATTGATTTTCTAGTTTAACGATGAATTTTGTCCGTCTAGCGTTTTTTTTGTAGTGGGCAAATAGAATGTGTTAGATATGTCAAAGAATTACAGTTAATTACTTTATTGGTTACGATAGTGATAGTTCTGTTATATATTTCAAAATTGTAATTTTAAAAAGTAATTAGTTATAAAATTATACCATGAAAGTAATGAATGAGTATATATATTAGATATACAGTAATAGTTACCCAGGCAACACCGGGTAGAATGAATAGTTACGAAAACAAAGAGACATAATTAATTGAGACACAAATAATTTGGGAGAAGATTTGAATGGAAAACTTAAAAATTAAATGTATACTATATTATATAATAAAAAATGCTCTGTTGGAGATAGAAGGAATCAATGTTAGTAAACACGAATGAAATGATTGACTTGATCAATATATTTGGTGAATGAGTTATTAGTTGAATTGGTGAGTCAATAAATTGTATGAACCATTATATATTTAAAGATTAAATATGCTTTTAGTTTTTTATAAATTAGTGAAATTTATCTTTCGTGCCTAATAATATTTTTTGAGTTGAATTCTCAATAAAATAAGAAATTTATTTTTGGTCTATGTTATTTTGTTTTAGTCCTTCTAATATATGTATTTTATCATTTTAATCCTTGTAATATGTATTTTGTATAATAAAAAAAATGTTTTATTGGAGATGAAAGGAACCAATGTTATTAAAATCGAATCAATCATTGACTTGATAAAAATATTGGGTCATGAGTCATTAGTTGAACTTATGAGTAAGGGTGAAAATAGGTTGAACTAAGCTAAACTTTGTTAAGTCTGAGTATGACCTATTTACACAACAAAGATTTTTTTAAGAGCCTAAGTCTGATCTATATAAAAGTCTGGTATGTCCTATATATAAGCATGTTTTATAAGGACACATTTTGTGATTATTTAACACTAAGATATGAGTAAAAATATGTATGTGAGAATCTAACTTATTTATATGATATAAACATATTTTTAAGGTTTAACATAACATTCATGATCTTATTTAAAAATATATTTTGCAATAAGACCTTTAAATATGACATAAATTTACTTTTCGATAAACTTAATTAATTATAAACTTTAACTTGACTTTGTGTAAATCAACATGATTAACATTTAAAAAAACAAAAAAAAAGTAAGTTTTAATAATTTATAACAAAATTAATATAACAATAATACTAACACTGAATAAGTATTTATAATTTTTAAATATGTCAATCTGTTAGGCCTAAAAGACTTTTTGAATGATTGAGACTTGACTTATTTAACTAAATATGTTTTACTAAAAGCCTCAATTTGACCTATTTTTTGTAAAAGGTATGGTTTGGAGTAAGTTTGATGTATGCTAGGTCATAGGCGCCTCTTGGACAGTCTAGCCTATTTTCATCCCTACTAAGGAGTTAATAATCAAATCACGTGAACCGATATATATATATATATATATATATATATATATAGACTTAAATATGTTTTCAGTTCTTGATAAATTAACAAAATTTGTCTTTAGTTCCTAATATCTCTAATAAAATAAAATTTTATTTTGGTCCTTATTATTTTGTTTTATGCTTCTAATCATTTTAGTCCTTGTACTATTTTGTTCATTTTATATTAGTTCTTTTAAAAATATTTGATAAAGACTAATAACAAATAATTTACATATTTTAAGGACAAAAATGATAAATAGATACATTAGAATGATTAAAATAAAATAACAAATATCAAAAATAATTTTATTTATTTATTAGAGACTCAACATAAATTTTATATTATTAAGAATCTAAAAAAATTATTAATTTATCAGACATCGAAAAACACATTTAGGCCTATATATTAAATATATAAATTTATATGAAAGATATTCTATATAAACAAAAATTTCTATTAAAAACTTAATTGAAACTTTTGGTGCAGTGGTCTATAATTGTTTGAGCACCAGGGAGACATGTGATCATGTCCTATTGTGGAAGTTTGGTTTAATTTTAAAACATTTAACTTTCACGTTGCCAAAAAATTATTTCAGTTTAGCTTAAATAATCTTTGGCCTTAAAAATAGTGTATTTTTTATTTTAGTCTTGTAAAGTTTTTTTTAGTCTTTAAAATTTTAAAGTTTTATATTTTAGTCTCTATTGACTAGTAGTAACATTAATAATCCAAATGGTTGATGGAGTGATATCTTGCAAGTAAAATTTATGTTTAATATTAAAAAAACACATTGTAATCGTCTTTCCAATCATGATTTCAAATTACTAACTATTTTTAAAAAAAAATTGAAATTGATTTTACAAGAAGGATTTTTAGTTCCAAATAATTAGTGAGAAAATTAGTACCAAATAATTCTTATAATTTTTTACATTATCTTTTAAAAAAAAAAATCTTATGAAGGCAACACATATTCCGTTTGTTTGTTCACATGGACATGAAATTTGGAGAGTCGTGGTGCCATTAATTTGCTTCCATCTTGTTGAGTAGCAACAACCAAGTCATGTCCTTCGCCAATTTACCATGACCTATTCCGTCCCCATTAATTCAACATGATGTGTCCATGAAAGGAAAGGAAACAAAAGATTGGGCTCATGTGAACCGAGTGTGGATAGATATTTAGAATACAAGACATCAAAGGGTGCATTATGTTGATGTTGCTGATGGTGCTACACTACACTTGTCAAGTAATGTAGCATACATGGTATGGTATTGAGCCCGAACTCGACGATGTATTAGCAAAAAAGGAGAAAGGTTGGGTTAGACGATAATATTTAAACTTATTTTTCAAAGTTTGTGGTGTTTAGCGTGACTATGCTTATTATATATGCGGTTATAATTCACAGTTTATGTTATTAGAACCTGATACGATGCAATTAATGTATCACATGATGACTCCACAACACTGGCAAGTAAACACAATTGACGGAGTTAGAACTAGTGTCGCCAATGTGTTGCAAGCTCTGAATCAAATGGATCGCACAATCGTGCCAACACAACTGAAGTAACAAAAATACCACAAGAAGAAGGGATTGAATTGGGTTTTATAAACTTTTTAAACCTTCCTTGAAAACAAATAGGTTTATGATGTAAGTTTAGATTGAGTCAATTCAGAATGAAGAACTCCATCTAATACATCTTGATGTCTTTATGCGCTACATAAGCTAAGAGCATTCTGATGGCTTCAAGTAATGCTACTAGTGCAGAAGTTTATTCATAATCAATTCCTTCTTGTTGATTGTAACTTGAACAATTAGTCTAGCCTTGTTTCCAACTACTTATCCTTCTTCATTGAGCTTGTTTTTGAACATCCCTTTGGTTCCAATCACTGGTTGATTCTTAGGAGGGGGAACACAACTCTAAACCTTATTCTTAGTAAATTAACTCCATTCCTCTTCCATAGCAGTCACCTAAAAATCTTCACTAATTGCTTCATCAATATTCTTAGGCACAATGGTTGAGAAAAATGCCATCATTTCCTTTTCTCTATTCAGAGAAGCACCTGTATTGACTCTAGATGTTATTTCTTCAATGATCAGATTTGGAGGATGTGAAGAAACAAATCTTTAGTGTTTTGACATATCAACTTTTGTTTTTTGTTTTGAGCTTTGCCTTTCTGATCCTTTCTGAGGTGTCTCAGAAAGTTTTTCTTCACTTTTCTTAGGGATTTTGAGGTAGGTGAAATGTTCTGATCATGTTGGTTGACCTTTGTTCTTTCTAGTTCTTCTTCTAGATCTGCAATCCTTTTCTTCTCAAGTGTATTACCATGTTCATCAAACACAACATGTATTGTTTTCTTCTACAACTTGAGTTCTCAAATTGTAGATTATGTATTTTTTAGAAGATAGAGAATATCCAAGAAAAATTGCCTTGTCTGATTTTTCATCAAACTGCCCAAGGTTGTCCTTGTTGCTTAAAATATAACATGTACAACAAAAAATGTTGAAGTATGACACGCTTGATTTTCCTCCTTTCCAAAGTTCATAAGGAGTCTTGTTCAGAACCTTTATGACAAAAAACTCTGTTCAAAATGTGAAGTGCGCTGACAACTTCTACCCAAAAATAGTTTTGTATGTCAGGCTCACTAATAAGTGTTATGACTTTCTCTTGCAAGGATCTATTTTTCCTTTCCACAACACCATTCTGTTGAGGCATTCTTGGACAAGAACAAATTGTGGGAGATACCATTTTCATCAAAGAAGGTCTTAAAGAAAGAATTTTCAAATTCTTCCCTCATGATCACTCCTTACAGAGATCACTTTTAAATATTTTTCATTCTAAACTTTCTTATAGAACTTTCTGAATGTTTCAAAAGACTAATCCTTATGATAAAGGAATAAAACTCGTGTGAATCTAGAGAAGTCATCAACTATCACAAATCCATATCTCTGTTGTAACACCCCGTATGCATCCGGTTGTTAACATTTAAATACGATCATTAAGCGCAACATATAAATTAACGACAGTTAATTTGGAAGCAACAAAAAAGTGACATCCTCCCACGTCAATACTGTATACAATAACATAGTGTACATTATTCAAGGTGAATACTCTTAAAACAACACCCCTCAGGGCCGAGGTACATAACAACGGACCGGGATACATCACAAAAGGGTGTCCGGTTACAAAAACACAAAAATGCATATACAATTATAACCGACATGCCCCAAAAACTAAGCCCCACGCAGAGCCCGTCCTGACTCGGCCTATGGTCCGGGATCCCACAGACTGCCTGCTACTCGGGCCTCTTGCCCCGGGATCCGCCTTCCTCCATGTGCTCATTACCTGCAAACACATATAGTTCCCAACCGGGGTGAGATAATGATCTCAGTAAACTCTGGGTTCTTGAAGGCCTCTCCTTCCCCGGGTTCACTTCCATGATACATAATATTAAAACAAGCATTACACAAATTAGTCATCCCGGCTTTCAGAAACATAATACATGTATATAATCACACGGATCATACAAGAGAAGATCATTCAACTTAATGGGCACATGCTCTCGTACATCCCTTGCCTGAGGAAAACCATCCAACTTAATGGGCACATTCCCATAGGACTTCAGGCAGACACCACCGGAGGAACCGGGTTCTGCATGGACATATATGGCTCTTCCAAGAGAGGTTCATCCAACTTAATGGGCATTCTCTCTCAGGGTTTTCGTATATACTAATTGACCACTTAGAGTTGTTTCACATCACTTTGGCTCTAAGGGAAGTCCATATTTGTCCATTCTACTGGCCAGAGAATTCTCACACAATCACAATATATTATCATAGTGCAAATCATATACATGTTCTCAATCAAAACAGTAACACACAATTTCAATACATGCATCATGACATACAATAACCATCACTCCCTCGGAGTATGATGGAATGCCGTCGAGGGGAAGAACTCCCAAGAACAGAGAGCTTACATGTCTGAAGCTCTGCACTGTTCTTTCGTTCTCGTGGTTTCGAACACCACTATCCTCAACATCACACCCTACTTACATGCATGCAAGAGATTAATAGCGGTTATCACCCGTTGCATGTAAAGAAACTCTTCTTTTCCAAGTTACAAGAGTTAGTCACCCAACAAGTGACATGCAGACCCCCAAAAAGGGTCCAAAATCCCTAACAGTTAGATTTGGAGGTTCTTACCTGCGTTTCTTACTTCTAAGGTGTTTAACAACACCGGCGAATAGCTTTTACCAAGCTTAAATGTCTCAAAATCGCCTTTTCTTCCCTAACTTGAAGCTTTCCTTCGTTCGTTAATGGAGGAAGCAGAAGGAGGAAGAGAGAATGTCTTTGGTGAAAGGTCAAAGAGAAAATGGGTTAGGTAGGGAAATGACCCAAACTCACGTTACTTATATATACCCACTGAGTCAGGGCACGTCGCATACGTCACTGAAGTCAACACGTGTCACTTAAGTGGCCTAGTAGTCAATGTGGATCACGTGCACGATATCAAGTAAGTACTGGGAGTCTTTAATCGATTACGATTCTTATGTAATCGATTGCATAACGTTGGAATCCGTCCAAGGCACTTTATAAACCCTGAGGTCCGTCCTTGTCCGACCTCGTCCGGGTTCCTGTCTTGGCACTCCACCAATCCATGGTTCCGCCCCCGTCCGAGATCATCCGACCTTATCCAAGATTATTAACCCGATAATTCAAAGGGAAGGATAGACGAGCTCGTCCGAGGTCGCTACTCGGTAGCTCGAAGGAAAGAAAGGCATGAGTCCATCCGGGATCGCTACCCGGTCACTCCTTTCTTCCTTGTCCGGGCTCCTTTCTTTACAGCTTTTATTCCTAGAATACATAAGCGATAACTTGATTACTCCCTAACCCGGTCTCCTTATAAATACTAACGCACCCAGCACGATCCCGACTTTAAAAGGTTCTATTTACACCTCTCCCTTTTCCGAGTTCCAATTCGCACCCCTCCTTGGTATGACACCCCGATCACATGAACCTGGATTAGACACAAGTCATTGTAATTATTATAATAACTAGCATGTGTTTTGGTGGAACAAACAAGTCTATATGTAGTAACTATAGGACTCTATGGGATGATACTACACTTTTAAAGTGGAAATTGGATTTGGTTTGTTTAGCCTTGGCACATGCCTCATAAATTCTATCTTACTCATATTTGATGTTTGGTAAGCCACACATAGGGTGGTGTCTAGAAAGAATAGATAGAGTTTTCATGTAGAGATGACCTACTCTTTTGTGTCGTAGCCACTTATCACTTTCGAAAGCTGCTAGGCAAGATTGACTAGGTAAGGACTCTAGACAGATCCTATAGAGGTTTCTCTCTCTTACAACAGAGAATATGACTTTTTCCAATTGATGCTTCTTTAATCAGACAAACATTAGGTTCAAACTTAACTTTACAGTCATTGTCACATAATTGACTAATCCTTTTACATAGTAAACATTTTCAATCTGAATAGAGTTTGGTTTACTAATTTTACCTACTCCTTTGATTAGGGCTTTTATGTTATCTCCAAAAGCAACAAACCCTTCATCCTTTCCCTTTTCAAAGATGAGGAATTTCCTTATGTCTCCAGTCATATGCTTGGAGTATCCATTATCCAAGAACCACAACTTTTTCTTCTTGTTGTGGAGCAGACATCCTGCATCAGAAAGTAATAAGATCTTAGGTACCAATACTTTCTTTGGTCCTTTTGTGTTAGTTAGCTTTCTAAAATGAATGTTCCTTGTAATACCCCGTATGCATCCGGTGTATTAACATATTACTTAATCAGATAAACGCAGTAATTAATATAAAACCAATTAATTACAACCACGGAAGCGTTTTCAAAACCATGTTTCTTGATTCATTATGTATGGTACGCATCAAAGTAACAGAAACGAATGCCAAGACATCACAAAAGTCTCAATGATCCAGATAACTCAAAGGAACGATAGATAAGACTATAATATCTATGCAGATATACCAGGAGAGTTAATCATATGTACATAATACAATATATATATATATATAGATATATATATATATATATATATATATATATATATCATCAAGACACTCACAGTGTCTATACAAAAGAATACGCACCACGTGCTTTGATCTCACAAATCCTTCCTCACATGAGGGTACAAAACACAGTATACTCTGTACATACTTTATACAGGCTCAAAATATATGCACATGCATATCTTCCCTCGCAGGGGTACAAAACAATAACATAACTAAAAATAACTAAGCCACAATGCTCTCAAAATGATGTCCCAACAGCTACACAGAGTCTGTCCTTACTGGGGCCTCCCGCCCTGGGACCTGTCCTCTTTGCCAGCAGTATCACCTGAAAATAACATCCCCAAATAGGGGTGAGATACAATCTTAGTAAGCTCAGGGCTCTTGGAGGCTTCTCCTCCCCCTGGCTCACTTCCATGGCAAACAGCATCACTGGTATCACAATCACTAGGCCTCCCGGCCCTCACAACAATACATAGCCATCATCTAGCTCTAATGCATATCCGCGGTACTACGCCTGCCAAAAGGGATCATCATCACCCTATACAAGAAGATGCATCATCATCAGCATCTAGTGTGAGGCCGGAACTCACACCCCGTGTCATCCCATCGGGAGCTACCCCTTTACGCATGGATGCACGATATATGGTACCTCCGAGAATAGGTCTCATCCGCAACGGGCCCACCTACCTCTTGGTCTTAAGGGATCATCATCACCCTTTATGTGAGCAAACCAAACTAGGAGGTGCGCTCTACTCCTAAGGAGGTCCATATCTATCTACTGGCCAAAAGATCTATTTAGAACACAATCATACATACAAAGCATAGCATTATGCATACATATCATTATGAGAAGACTGTACTAACCAATGTAATGCACATGCAACATGAATGTAACCATCACTCCCTCGGAGTATGGTGGAACACAAGCAGTGGGAAATGGTCCCAAGAGCAAAGAGCTTACCTGACAAGGCAATGCTCTGCTGTCCAATCCTTGGACCGTGGTCTACGCCACCAACACCCTCGATGTCATGCCCTATATCAAGGCAACAAGCATATATCAGTAACCAGCCTAACCTTACAAAGCATTTAAATATTGTATAACGGTTCTCGACCGTTAGAATGAAAAGAAACGCGATTCCTTTCCATTTCAACCTCCTTGTTCTCTATCTTAAGGTTATCAGACCTCATCACCTCAAAGGCGCTTCACAGACCCTCAACAGGATCTATCTCAGCCTATCTAACGTACCAGAGTCCCTCTAAGACTCTGTATAAGCCAATTCAAAGGATTCAATTTCCTTAGCCAGGCCAAATATCAATACTTGTCAAGTTTATCAGAACGGCTATTTCAACACATATTCACCGTTTATTTAGCCTCCTGATCATCTTTTGAAAAGGTACCTAGGCTCAAACCCATCATTATAACATCAATCTTCCTACTCATACAGATGTCAGAGTCAAAACTAAACTTTATCAATACTCAAGTTTCAAAGCTTAACTTTCATCTAAACAGCCTCCTGATATATCTCTAAAGAATCCAAGCCTAGTTTCAACCCTAACTCACTCATTTATCCAAAATTCATCAGAACTCGTCCAGAATCATTTCCACAATTCAATCGGTTAAAGATCGATTTCTCACCTCTAGACTGTCAAGGAAGATCAGAAGATAGCTTTTCCAAGCTTGAACGCCTCTGAAATGGCTCATTTCTTCTCAAAATCCAAGCTCTGAGAAATCCTCTAGAGAACTCGATTCCGCCGTTTGACGACTCCTGATATGAACTAAACTTGAAATCTAGCTCATCAAGAGGTTCTAATCACTTTCCTAGTTGGTTATCAAGTGTTTAGGTCAAGGGATAAGCGGTTATGGAGCTCTCCAAGCTCAAAAATGGAGGAAATGGCTTAGGGAAAGGGAAAACCAACTTTTTGGCCCCAAAACTCATAAAAATGGCTTTATATAGGGTGTCTGCCCGAGATTTGGCGCTCCCGACGCCATTTTCACGCCTCCAGCGCCAAATTCCAGAGAAAAATGGCCTTCTGGCCATTTCTGGCGCTCCCAACGCCAATATCCAATGCACCTGGCGCCAAATTGGCGCTCCAAGCGCCACTTATTAAAATAATATTAATTTTTTTTTTAAAGTTGGTTATTATATTCCTCTTTCTGTAACATTATGCGATCTAGTGTCCTCATCTGTTATAGTTGGAGCATTGCTTTTGGCTTTTCTACTTCTATTAGAGCATCTCCAATGCAAGGTGCTTAGTGGGTTTCTTAGGCTAAACACCCGTTTCTTCAGAGTTCTTGTGCGTTGGAGCACCGTGACGTGGCGGAACCGATTTCTTCCGCGGATGGTGGGTTCCTTATATAAGGAACCGTTTCTTGTGGATTAAAAAATATTATTTTGGTCTGAAAATCGTTATTCTCATTATTCTTAATCACAGTCCACAATACACAGAACATCAAAGTGATTCAAAAGGAAGAAGAGAGGAAGATGAACGAAAAGAGGAAGATGAACAGTTGCAACAACAATGAAACGAATATTGACCTGAAGAAGAAAGGAGTCACGACGACGAACCACAACGGCGATGGCAACCCCACGACGACAGCGACCCCGACGGCCACAGCGTCAAAATTTCTTCTTGTTGTCTTTGTTCGCCTTGTCGAAGCAGAGAGCGGAAAGGAGAATAGCGGAAGGGTCTTCATGCAAGGAAGGGGGAAGCTGCGCGATGAAGGTCTTTAGGAGTTTGGGGCGCGTATGGTACTGGTGAGTGAAGAAGGAAGGATGAAAGGAGAAGAGAGGAAAGGAAACGGGGAAGAGAGGAGGCCGCGGGTGACGATGGTGGTGCGCGAAGGAGGCCGTGGGTGACGGTGGTGGTGCGCGTGGGAGGCCGTGGGTGTGGAGAATAAAGAAAATGGAGAAGAGAGTGAAGGGGCTGAGGGGAAGAGGAAGGGTTTGGTGAGAGTGAAGAGAGAAGAGAAGAGGCTGAGCGTTTGTGAGTGGAAGTGGAAGAGATAAGGTGAGGGGAGAGGTATTGGTACGCGTAAGAGGAAGCTTCTGGACTAAAAAAAGAATTACAAAGGAAAATGAAAAGAGTAAAAGAAGCCATTAACAATTAGAAGAATAAAAAAGAACAGATGCAAAGTAAAAAAAAGGAGCTGTTAAAATGTAACCATTGGATTCCTCTTATTCATTCACAAAAAAAAAAAAGAGCTGTTAAAAAAGAGCCATTAACGGTGCAATGCTTGTTTATAAATATAGGTATTATTTTTTGCTTCTTTGCACTCCTCTTATTCATTCTCAATCTTTTTTATTTTCTCTCCATCTTTTTTGGTTCTTATCCATTCTTAATCTTTTTTATTTTCTCTGAAATGGATCCCAATCAATATAATTATCAAAGTGTTTACAATTTTCTCTAAATTAGTTGTTATTCATTTACTTTGTATGCAGTTATTAACAATGTAGGTCCTTGTTGTATATTATATTCAAAATTTTAATATTAAGCATATTTGGGAATGTTTCGGAAACGAAAATAACAATAACTAAATTGATGTAATTTTTTTTTTCGAGGTCTAGGTTTTTTTATTTATTTCGATATCATTGTGTTTAATTATTTATTATTATGTAAAATTTTATTTTATATTGTTACGCATTTCTTTTTATTTATTTTAATTTATATTTATGAAAATTGAAAAAATGTTAAGTTTTATTTAAAAAAAATATAAATACGTAGATTTTTTTGAGTTCTTTATGATTTCTTGCATTAGAGCAAAATATTAAGTGAGTTCCTTAGGAGTGACATGGCGCTGTGGGGACCACAAAAAATACTGCGGGGACCACAAAAAATTGGTTAAGAAACCCAATTGAGTTTCTCTCATTGGAGATGCTCTTAGGCTTTTGAAAACTTTTCTAGGATTGTTATTGAAGCCTAAACCAATTATTTCATAGAAGCTTCTTTGGACTCCAATTAGCTTATCCAAGTTGCTTGTTCCAACCACAAAGTTAGCTAAATCTTTTGATAGCTTATCAACCTTTCCCTTTCAAACTTAGTTTTCATTTTCAAGTTAAGTTTGAACAAAAGAGATAACTTATTTTGTGGTTGTCTCTCTTCTTAGTTTTAATTGTTCAGAAAGCTTGAAATAAGATTCATGTAGACAATTTTTTTCTTAAAAATATTCTTACTATCCATTCTGAACTTCTCATTTTCTTTTTTAGCATAAGAATGTTGCTATTTTAAATGAGCACATTTATGAGTTAAAATATGAGACTCATTAAATAAGTTATAAAAAACATTCTCTAATACTTTCTGATTAGAAAAACCGAAGTCACTTTCAAAATCAGACACATTCTTTGTTTGAGTTTACCATGAGGCGCAAGTTGGTTGTATGGTTCACATCTTGCTCATCAGATGATGAGTATGTGTCATCCCATGTAGCCACCATTGCCTTCTTTTTGGAATACTTTTTCTTGAAGTCTTTCTTAAGGAAATGGCAATCAGTTTTGATGTGACCAGGTTTGTTGTACTCAAAACATCTAACTTGCTTGGAACTTTCTCCTTGTTGGAAGTCTCTTCTTGAGAAACTCCTTCTTAGTCCCTTTTTTCCTTCTAAGTAGTATTTGGATGCCTTTGGTTAGAAATGTCAATTCTTCCTCATAGAACTCATCATCATTGTTCTCAACATCAAAAGTTGCTACTGAGTTTAGTGCTTTGTATTGATTCTTTGTTTTGGTTTTTTGAGAGGCTTTGAGAGCTATGTTTTTCCTTTAGGTAGTTGTATTTTGCAACGTCCTGAAATTTCGATAACTGAAAATATATTTTTTATGTATTGCATATATTATTTAATCACTTGATTAATTTTGATTAGTTGAACTATTGTGTGAATTATCCTTGTGCAACTACATAGTGTGGATGTTAGGTTATGTGGAATTTGTCTAATCTGCATTGGAACAGCTCGCTTAGCAACATTAGCTTGTTAAGCGCAGTTCCATCTAGAAGAAATAATTCGCCTAGCAACACCAGTTCGCTACACGCAATTCTTTCTAGAGGAAGTAATTCGCTTAGCGACACCAACTCGCTAAGTGCAATTCCAGCCAGAAGAGAAATTTTGCTTAACGCGAAATGTCTCACTTATAAATATGTCCATCAACGTGAAAAATATGATTTTTCCATATTCTTTTCCCCAAACTCTAAAACCTTCTTCTCCCCCACCCACGACCATCGGTGACCGCCACGAGCCACCACTGCTTGTCGTCAAACCACCGCACGAAGTGGAAGCCTTTAATTGAAGCAAAATCTTCAAAACCCAACCTATGAGTTCAGTAGAAAATGGAGCCCTTGACCTTCCCTTTGCAATTTCTTATCACATGTATTGCGTTCGTCATATTGCAAACAACTTCAACCACAAAGTCAGGAATGCAAAGTTAAAACAAGAGTTGATCGTGTTAGGTACTTGTTGATCGTTATATTTATATCTAATTATTTGTCAACACATGTCAACAAATTATTCTTTTTACACATTTTTGTAGGTTATACAACATGTTTGCACCAATTTGAACAGAGATTTAGAAATTTTAAGGAAATTAATGAGGAAATTGAACATTGGATTGAGAGCATTTCGAAAGAAAACTGGAGCTTGGCATATGACAAGGGTGGATGTAGATATGACCATATGAAAACCAGTTTGTCAGAGGTAGTAAATAAGATTTTCAAAGGTGCACGAAATATGCCCATAATCATTTTGGTTATGGTTATGCTAGATAGTTTGGTAAAGAATTTGGTTCGAAGAGGTGTGCAAACCAGAGTAGAATATAGTGTCGATCGACACCACTGTAAGAGGTTTCTAGATGACCTTGACAAAAATCATGCCAAAGCTTGTACTTATCATGTTAAAAGATATGATATCAAGCGAAGAAAGATTGATGTTGAAGAGCTGTTCAATCATACAACACAAAGGTGAGGAAAAACATGGCTTGTTATTTTAAATGAACATTACTGCGAGTGTAGAGCTTTTCAAGCCTACACATATCCTTGCTTCCATGCCATCGTAGCATGTTCCCATGTTAACATAAGCCCGTACCTATATGTAGATAAAGTGTACAAAATCAAAAGCATCATTCAAGCCTATTATAGTAACTTGAATCCCCTTGGCTGTGAGGAAACCATCCTTGAAAGGAGTGGCCTTATTATTGTTTTGGATGAATCCAAATTACGTGTCAAAGGTCAACCAAAGCCTATGCACATAAGGAGCAAAATGGACCGGACAGAATCTCAATGTACACAAACATGTAGCCAATGCAAGCATCAATGGCACAACAAAAGTAATCGTCTACAAAATTGATATTACTTTGGTGTGAATGAATAAAAAAATCAAAATAATTTGTCATTGTAATTTTAATGCATTGTGTGCTTGCTAGTTTTCATATTTCATCCAACTTCATGTGTATTATTTATAACAAAATTTCAATTCCAATTACCAAAATTTCAACTTCTTGTATTATTTTCTCTTTTAGTTTTTCCAAAATTTGGAGTTAATTTTTTGTCTGGTGCCTCCTTCATTGACTTGCTTTGGAGTTAATTTCCAATAGGTGATGGTAGGTAGGTTGGTGCCGCCTATTGTCATTGAACAAGAATGCGCCACCTTTACAAACACAAAGAAAACAAGGGAGAAGCTGTACTGGGTGGTGCCTCCTTGAGGAGAAGTCATGTCTAGCGCCTCTTGTTCTAACACCACATTTAAGATAGTGTCACAAGTCAGGATGACGCCTCCTAGAGAAGGACAAACGTTGACCATGAAGTGTCATTTTGACTAGTGTCTCCTAAATCCTACATGAAAAAAACTCACGGCAAGTAAATAGTTTGCTGACCAACCCATTTTGGTATTTTGTTTGCCAAAAGCATCCAAAATGGTAAAAAATCTTTCCAGTGACCGAGTTGACTAGGGATCTCTAACATGTGATCCAACCAGTTTGACTAAATGATCTGGACTAATTTTAATAACATTGGAAGTGACAATATATATCTTTTGGTTGACTTAATGTATTGAGTTTCTTAGAACCTTATAAGTGTATCTCTTTTTGATATCTAGTGATAACTAGTTATAACAACGTCAAAGGTGGAGGGAGAGTAGATGTGGAGATGAATAATGTGTATTTATATTAGATTCATAGTGAAAAATAATCAATTATATTTGCATGGTCAAGGTAAAACAATAAATAATTACTTATACATTTCATGATACCACCATAATTTTAAGGAGTAAAATTAATTGTTGAAATTCTAAACACACTAGAAAAAGTTACAATAAATTGAAAACAATTAACTTAATTACCAATTTGATTTCTAATTTTTTAAAAGCTTTAATTGGATCCTTCAATTTTAAAAACATGCATCAATTTAATCATTTATGTCGAATTTGATGACGCCTTTAGAATTGCAAATTTTGGTGATTTTCTATTACAAATGTAACACTTAAAACTGATATTCTATTTAAAATAATTTAAAGTCCAAATTGATAATTAAGCCAAAACAATCTCAACCATTTTATGAAGAAAAAAAAATCTGATGCTCATAGTTGCCTTCCACCGAGGGAGCGTTTTCATGACTCACACCGTATCCTATCAAACTACTCATGCAAAATTTCTCCACATGTCCATTCAATTCGAAAACCTGGTTCCCGCCGGTGTTGAAAGCGGGTGTGTTTGGTTTAAAAACCAAAGAAATGTCTAAAAAATCAATTTTTATGAAGAAAAAATACTTGATTTTGCTGTATCTGGAAAGAGAGAAATTTGTATCTTGACTCTACAATTACAGGAACCAAACTTATTTCTTGCTTTGGGAACCAAACACAGCCTCGCAGTTCGCGTCACCTGCTTACAATGGAAGACGCAAACGTGACGGTGACGACTCTAGCAGACCTCCTCAACTCCCCTCGCCCTCTCACCGCCACCGCCTCTTCCCCCTTCTCCTCCACCCCGCCGCCGAACCGCTCCACCATCCGCCGCGTCCTCACCGCCCTCCCCCGCCCCACCGTCCTCGTCGGAACCCTAACCCTAACCCTACCCTCCCACTCCCCTCCCTGCTCCTGCCTCCGCTTCTCCGACGCCTCCGCCGCCGTCTGCTGCGACCTCATCCACTTCTGCCCCGCCGCCCTCAACAGACAAATCCGCGTCACCGCCTGGAATTTCCTCCCTTTCAAGTGCCACGGCCGCGACGTCGCCCACCACGGCCTCCTGGAGATCATCAGCTGGCGCTTCTCCGACCCTAACAATGGGTCCAAGTCCAACCCCGTGGACTCGCTTCCGCTGGTGCCGGATTGTCAACAATCTGGCGCCAGCACAAGGAGTGTCCACGGCGTTGTGGAGTCGGTGGGCCCTGTCTCCGTGGTGCCGTGCACCATGGCGGCTAGCAGCTCTGACTTGAACTCAGGCTCCAAGGTGAACCTGCAAGGGTTTTTGGTGCAATTGCTGTGTTGTGAGTGCAGGTTGTGTGGTTCAAGGGAGATTTTAATCGAAAAATTGAAACACAATAGGGAGGAACACTCTTTTACCAAATTGGAGATTGTGTATTTTTGTGGCAGTGCTTCCTCTTGGCACCCTGCAATCACTAAGCTGATTGGTACCCGCGTTGTAGTGTCAGGTTTGAAGAAGAAGCTGGTTTACGTGACTAAGGAGGAGTCTCGCGTGATGTATGTGACTATGGATGAATCGCTTCTGCATGTTGGTTCTTGTTCGGAGAAATGCACTCCGAGCTTGAAGAGTGGGATCAAGGGGAAGGGTGAATGTGGTGCTTATACTGGTGTAGTTAAAGGTGTTTACTTGCAAGGGATGGTTTTGGAGTTGGACCATGATGTGTGGCTTCTTTTAACTGATCAACTGCATACTTCGATGCATGGTTTGAGAGTTGGCTCCATTGTAAGTGAAGCAAATTTGCTGTTTTTTTTACCTGAGATATCTTTTGGATTGTAAATGTAACACCATGTTGGAGAACAGATTTCTTTTTGCACTGTCAGCATATGTCGTGACCTGAGATATCTTGTGGATTGTAAATGTAACAGCATGTGGAAGAACAGAGTCTTTTTGCACTGTCAGCATAAATTTCCTGACCTGGGATATCTTTTGGATTGTAAATGTAGCACCATGTTGAAGAACAGATTTCTTTTCACACAGACATCGAATAGGAAGTGACCATTTTACCACATCATCCTGTTCATTAATATGACATGGCAATGGGGTCAATTCATGTTGGATGTCTGTATAAAAATGTTTTACACCTTAGTGCTTATAAATTAAATTCATGTAATATACCCTGCTAGCCATTTAGAGTTTTTTTGAGTTTGACACCAAAAATGATGACCATTGTGCAGTTATCTGTGAGAAATGTGCATTTTGTGGATCCAAAGTTTTTGTGGACAAAAATTATTATTCTTGGGGCCTGCATCAAGACTAGCATTATCGTTCAATCCTTCTCCCCGTTGGAAACTGCGTATGTATTGCTACCGTAAATGTGGTTGCTTCTGTTCAAATTTGCATCACATAAATGCTCAAGTATGACAGTCTGTACACCTTATGTGTAGCTAATTAGAAGTCTTTTATTTTGTTCTATGCATGTTATCTTTCTTTCCTTTTTCATTGGTGAGATTGGGCAAATGCAAGCAACTGCAGCTAACTGAAGTCAATCATGGTTATGTTCTGAATTGTTGTACGTTTTGCATGATATATTATTAATTGTTCCTTGAATACTAATGGCATGTTTGGAGATGCTTTTCTCAAGTAGAATAACTGCATAGTTTCCGAAAGCTCTCTCAAGAAGGTTGCTAAGAAAAACAATTGTTTCCTCAAAATAAGCTGAACCAATCATGCACTAATTGTTCCTGGAATGTTTTTGAGTTCTGACTTATTTGGTTTGATATGTCTAGTTTCGTATACATATCCTTTGCAGAAAAGTTATAATTCAGTTCAGTATTGCAGGTGTAATGTAGTTTCTCCATCTACTGGTATGCTAGGAAAGTTCATTCAGTCGTTGCCATTATCTGCAAGACTCTGGTATTAAATAATGTTATTGCAATTAATTCGGAACTTAAGAGTTTCAAAGACTGCTGGAGTATATCTTATTCCTTTTTATTACTTTTGCTTGGCAGGGTATTACTTCTTGTCTCAAGCTTCCGTAAAAAGTTTGCTGGTATCTTATCTGACAAGGAGATTTTGGGATCAAAACATGTAATCTACTTCCTTTGGGTTGAAGTACTTTTTAGTTTGGCTGAAGCTTTTTGTTCTGTTCCATTTCTAACGAAATATTTTTGCAAGGCTTTACCAGAAAGAAGGGCTAGTTCAGATTTATGCTGGTTCACTTTTCCCTCCATCAGTATTTCAAACTCAGGTTTGTTAACAAATTGACATTTAGGAAAATTTCATGGGAACCATTTTTTTGCTGCCTTAGTTTGGTAATAATGTTTTCCTTTGGTAGCATGGTGCCTTCGTGGGGCTGTGTACACATGACTTGAATGGCTGCGGTAGAGAACTGCATTGTGGTTTTCTGAAATTGGTATTTTATTTGTGTTTCTATTAAATTTTCTTCTGGTACTTTATAAAGTTTGGATCAAATATGGTCTATATAGAATACAGTCATTATTTCCTCAGAAAAGAAAAAAAGAAAAAGGAATTCAGTTGTTATGTTTTTATGGAAGGAATTTCTTATTAACCACTGAAGGATATAAATTTCTTTATCTTTGTTTCATTACAGGTAATACCAATGTCTATCTTCATCTGTCACTGTATACACACCTTGCTAAGAATTCTTAAAGCAGAAAATCACTGTAAATTATTGCCTGTTGGCAACCATTTCAGTATTTTATCACGTGAAGCCGCATGTAATGGTAGATCAGTTAGGAGGATTGTTCGAAGTGAAGATCTAGGTGTTGTTTTGCTTGGATATTTGAAGGTTAGTATTTCAATTCTCTCATTTCAATACTTGCGAATAAATTGCAGCTTGCAATGGCTGTATCACTTCTATTTTATTCTTTTGAGCAAATTACAGCAACACCCTTGAGGTTTACCTAAATTACACATACATCCCCTCCTTTTTTTGACATTCTCATTCTAACGGTGTTAACTTCTGTTAAACTATTTAAAGTAAATTACAAATATATCCTCGTACTTTTTTATATAAAAAAAAAAAAACTAACTACATATCGCATTGTCTGGAGGCTCCACGCTATGCCCAAGTAAGGGGCAAGAATATTGTACGCAGCCTTACCTTGCATATGCAAATAGGCTGTTTCCGAATTCAAACTCATGACCAACAAGTCATCAAGACACAACTTTATCATTGTGTCAGGGCTCACCCTCTTTAAAAAAAAAAACCCAACAAACTCGTTCCCCTCTTCCACAGTTCCATTCTAGTGACCCTACATCTACACTTTCTCTTCTCTTCTCTCACACATCCCTAATTTCTTTCTTCCCCACTTCTCTTATCTACTAAAAAAAATGCAGTCATTCCCAAATTCAGACCCTCCACCCCCTGTCACCGATCCCTTTTTAAAACCCACTGCCATCGACAATGGCGTACGTGTCTTCCACATTGTGTCTGCCCTTGGTGTCTGTCTGAGATCGTGTAATAATTTTTTGTTTTGCTTCTTTATTCTTGTATAAAATCTTTTGATTTTTTTGCTGATTTTCTTTTTCTAATCTCAAGGATGCGTATTTTGTTATGAGATTTTAGCAATGTAGTTTCAATTAAAGCTTTAGGAATTAGGAATGGAAACATAGTACACGAGGAAGAAAGGGGTATTTTTGTTTTTTGTTTTATAAAAAAAAAACCTGCTAATTACGTGCCTTTTTTTTTTTTTTTTTTTATAAACGGAGTTACCAAAATTTAATGGAGAGGGTGGGTAATTGTAACTTGAATGGAAACTTTAGGGGTTTCTGTAGGGTGAAAAATAAGAGGGGCTGCATGTGTAATTTGAGTAAATCTCAGGGGGTGTTACTCTAATTTGCTCTATTTTTTTTAATGTGACATATAATGGTTTTCTTTGATCTTTTAAAGATGGAGACAGCATAAATTTTTTACATGATTCTTAGAGATTGTCAGGCATAACTACTAATATTTGGGTTCTCATTTTTTGCTTTGACTATTCAGATTGATCCATCAACTAGAAGACTGCAGCTGGTTGATGCAACTGGTGGCATTGATATTCTTATACCAGACCTTCCCTTAACTTGGAATCCTAATGAAATATATGAGGTCTGTTGTGTTATATGTGGTCCTTGTTTTCATAAACAAGAGACTAAAATGAGACTATTTATTTTTTAGGGACTAATAATAAACATTGCCCTTTTTCGGGACTAATATAATTTTTAACCCTTATAAATTATAATAGAGAAGAGGTTCTGCATTACTGTAAAGCGGTTTAGTTTCGTGGACTCAGATGAGGGTTCAACAGGTACCATAATTTTGTGAAAACTTGTAGGAAAGTATATGAATTCTTTTGGATTAAGTTTATAAATTTTTAGAAGTTTAATGCTGCATGGAAATTGGCAATGCAAACCTGTCATGGGGAGATAAAAATTTTGTATCTGTGCTGACAACCTGAATTACAAATCCATGAATGTTTCTCTGGTCTCGTATGATAAAATATCACCTTATTTCTTATTTCTAAGTCTAGAGTTGTTAAGCTGCCTTAATTGCAGTCACCTCTAGCCTACCTTGATTACTTTCAGTTTCAGTTTCAAATATAGTCCCTATAATACAAGTTCCGAAGTCCAATCACCTAGTCTCCAAATCGTAATACTTATAAATTTTCTAACTAAATCACATAGTATTATGTTGTGTTCAGCATTACGTGTTTCAACTTCACAATCATTTTGGATTTACAGGTGACAGACTTTGATGTTGTTGTGGACAGCACAGGCGAACTTGTGGATCAGATTGAATTGCTTGGGAGCGAGTCATTATCATGCAGAACAATCTTTAATTGTACCAAAGCAGAAGGAGAGTTAAGCACATCAATTTTTGTTTACTGTCATTGGAAGAATGCTAAATGCAAAAGCATTCCCCTTTACTCATGTATAAATAATAAGAATGAAACTGAGACTCTAGAACCTGGATCCTACCATTTGCTAAGAGTATCTCACAAATTCCCTCTTCAAGAAAAGGTTTGGTTTAACTGTATATTTAATCAGAAATTATAGTCATTAATTGCATTATGAACTGCAATTAAATGTTCATTAGAGAAGTTGCATGGTAAAGATACAAGTGAAGAGTTACAGATTAGAAGATTGTAAGACCAGCTTGTAGGATTAGTAACAGCTAATACTAATGTGCTTAACCCTTTCAGATTGATATTTATGGAGGTTTTTCGTTTCTCTGTAATTTTAATATTATTGTTTGGCAGACTGGCACTATTATTTTTTAAAATATTTTTGGTTATTTGTATATAATTTATAGATTAATTAACCTCTCTTGGTTATGATAATTTCATAATCCATATTACATGATAAAATTCTTGCTACTAGTTAGTTGAAATTCTTTAAAGTCTTCTTAAGAATACAATCTGTTTAAGAAACCTGAAGATTTATGGGAGTTATGTAACTTGTGTTTGAATTTTCGGAAGATGAATGAATAATATTCTTATGTTATATTGAGCTAGTAAATGTCAAAGATACTTAGGAGCTCAGACCTTAGTTGTTCTTAATTCTGACGTGCCTAGGGTAGGAGATCAGCGATGGAATCCTAAGTTCATCAAGGACCAAAGATTACATAACCCAAGCTATTAGCTGGGTTCTGAAGATGGTTTTTTTGTCTCTAGCTTGAACCCATGAGTGAAAATCTTTGGGCTTGTCTTGAAGCATCAAGCATAGACATAAACAAATGCTAACTAAAACCCTAACTGATATTATAATTTAAATATCACATAGGAATTTGGAACTCCAAGATTTGACCTCCTGACCACTATAGGTTGAAGAAGTTCTGATGCCATGTCAATTACCAAGGATTAAATGATCAATTCTCTTAAGAGGTTAAGCTGTTAGGTATGCCTAGAAATGGTTTTATATATTTAACAATGTCCAAAATACCTTAAGCCCTGTATCCACTTCTTAATCCAATAATGTATTCTAAAACATCAATGTTAGATACAAACAATATTCAAAGATTCAAAAAAGCACAGCCACTTCCAGTTGCATAGCTGTTGAGTTGCTTGCAGATCCATGCAAAAACTTGCTGATGTATTGCGATATGATAAAGGAGGTGTTTTTTTGTTATTAATTAATCTTTACATGCATAGCATCATTCATTACTCATCCAAAAATATTCCATGATTGTATAGCATCCACATTCTTTTTCAACAATTTTGCCCTGCTAATGCCCCAGGCCCCTATTTCAATACTTGCAGTATTCTAATAAAGCAGTATCTTGCAAGTCAAGTACTTTTGTTGAAGCCATACTTTTTCCATTCATTTTATTGCTTTCTGGGAAGAGTAGAATAGCACATCCATGCAATGCTTCTTGGGACAAGACGAAGGAACTTTTGAAATATTGTATCAGTGTTAATGAGGATAAAGTTTCCAACAAGAGGCAGAAACTTATTAAGGAATCAGTAAGTTCATCAAAAGATGAATTTCACACTTCCATCTGTGAGCTGAATGCTTGTTCTAATTCTTCCAGGAAACCAGAAGAGAACAAAAAATGTGTTAACTTGAGATCTTCTCATGATGTATCTTGTCTGGTTACTTTTAGAAGCCATGAAAATGAGAATGTGGTTTGCACGGCCATCTTGCGCTCTATATCACCTATGAAAGAGACAAGTTTTAATTCAAAACCTTCTTCAAGGAAAATTTTGCTGGAGTTCTCATCAGATAGATTTTTAAAGTACCAGGTATCCTTTTGTCTTTGGCTTGCTAACCAAGGGCAGTAGGTATTAACTGATTTTATATATTGCTTGTGCTTCCATTTGTAGTGTGAACCCAAGTATTAATTTACTATCTACTGCATTTCAGTTATTGCAGATTGGTGATTATTACATCATAGATCATAATAGAAAGGACTGCTTCAGCATTACAAAAGATGCCAACTTTGGTAGCAGTGACAGTGCTAAATTACTTGTTGATTCTAGAAAACATATCTGGAGCCTTTCGTTTATTTACGATGAGAATCTTTCTGATTATCTATCAGAATATACATCTGAAAAAGATTCTTTATCTCCTACCATCGATGGAGTTTTGCCTAAAGATAAAAAAATTCTGCCAAGGTCCAATGGTGAACCTTCAGGTGTCTGTTCAGATGTTTGCCTTTATCTCCCCATCAGTCTTGCAGATCTCTTGGAGGATAATATTATGGAATTGAAAGATAGTCAAAGGTTGCATTTTGCAATATCAGAAGATAGTGCTAACCTTTCATTAGGTACTGCAGCTGTAGTGGCTAGGCCTAAATCTTGTTTTGGAACTCAGAGATCAGACAGCTTGTTCCCTGAGGGCAATTTGATGTCTCTGGAGGGAAATGTGGTCGACATTCATGAAATTTGCTCTGGTTTCAATAATTCGTGCTCAAATGGTGCAAACCTTGATGCTCTTCAGTTGAAAGGCCTCATTGGGACTAGAAGCAGTTTCTGCATTCACGTTTCAGTGCATCACCATATTGTAACTGCAATCCCATCTCACTTTATATTTATATTGTCTGAGCTTATTTTCACAACCTAATCTCGTTAATTTATTTCTTATTAGGTGAATATTTTTGGTTCTGTAAATAAACATGCTTTCCCTACTGGATTTGGACCTGGTGTAACTGCAGCGTTTCATCGAATTCTCAATGCAGGGTATGGACTGGGTAACTGACAATAAATAATTGGGATCCAGTTTTTGTTTCACTGCACTGTTACAGAAAAAAATAGTAATATTGGCCGTTGTGAACTGTTTTGTAAAAGTGAAATTTCATTGATGAGTATGTGGTGTGTATACTTGTATGCCAGTCTGTTCTGTCTATTCAATTTTACTCTTCCATTTTCCCATATGTACTTTTATGAAGGACTTATCCTTCCATTGATCATATGAATTTTTTTAATATTTGCAACAAAATTGATTCCTTATCTTTGGTTCTGCAGGGCACAAAATAAATATATGTTGCTGCCTGTGTCATTTATTGTAATAAAATCGATAAAAGTATGTGATAAACAATGCAGTGACAGGTCCTCTTTTTTAAACCCTACTAAAGATTCTGACAATGCATCTCAAGATTCTATCTCTTGTTTGATTTCCCAATTGCCTCAAAGCTTGAGCCACAAGCAAATAGTGCTTCGATGCAGGGTAAATTGTTTTTACATTTAGGCTAAAATATGTTTTCAATCCCTAATAAATACCCGGATTTTGTGTTCTCTCAATAATTTTTTTCTTTGCAATTGAGTCCTAATAAAATAACAGTTTTTTTTGTCCTTGATATTTTGATTAAGTCCCTAATAAATTAATTTTTTTTGTTTTGAGTCCCTAATAAATTTTCTCGCAATAGGTTAGGTTTTCCTTTTTATAGGTTTTCTTGATGGCTTTCATGGGTTTGGTTTGCCCCCCCTCCCCCATGTTTTGTTTTATCTTTATTTTTGTTCTTAATAAAATAGGATATGTGAAGTAAAGTAGAGGCTCTATATTAAAGGTGTCAACCTAGTTGGGATGCTTAATATAGTCTTGATACTTTTACATATAGAAAAAATTTATTAGGAACAAACAAAATTTGCTAATTTCTTAGGGACCTAAAACATATTTTAGCCTTACAGTTATCCATTAAGCAGTTGTGCTCTCAGAACATTATTTTTGTTGCTGTCTTTTGTGAACAGGTTGTTGCAGTACTTATTTTAGTTATAGAGAGAAAGACTACACATTTTATTGCAGAAACAAAAATTAATGCTAAGGGGACTCTTTTGGACATTCCAATTGCTTGTTTTTTGTTGGGTAAGTTATTTGTGTCAAAATTAAGTTCATTTGAAGTGTTACTGAAGAAAAGTCAGCTAAGAACAACTCAATTGCTTTCTATGTCTTGCATGTAATGTTATTTGTTGGTCAAATGTGGTTTAACCTTTGAGTTATTTTACCTAGTGTTCTATAGATTATTGAAATCTTTTTTCATGTATTTTATAAGTTACTACTCAAAACTTGTGTCTATTTTTTGGCTTGGTTGAGTTTCTATTTCCCGTCCATTTAGTTTGTGTTGTTGCTCTTTCATTTCTGGCATGTATGACAGTGCTTGTCTGTAATGTTTTGTATGATCACACAACCTTTATTTATAATGAGTAAATAGGATCAATATTGATCACGTAGGATCAATCTAATAATGACTAAATCACTAATTACTATCTAATCATAAATAAGAGAATATTATGTAATCTTAACACTCCCCCCTTAAGCTCGAGCATATGTCATATGAATCGAGCTTGTTACAAATGTGGTCAACCCTATAGAAACTAAAGGCGGTCCAAGATAAGACTAGTGTGATGCTTGCCGAAGATGCTTCACGGGCCAAAGCCATGCGTGGGGCTACGTGTGGCGGTGTTTTGAGTCAGTTGCACATGTGGACAGCGTGGTGGTCTTTGCGATGAAGATGAGTACTGTTTACTTGTGAAAAAAAAAGCAGAAATGTCCATTAGGGATGCCTTGAGGTGGAGGGAGAGAAGACCAGTGTGATGTTGGCTGAAGATGCATCATACATTGTGCACGTGAACTTAACGTGCCAGGGCCCTGTGTGGGGTTGCATGCGGTGAAGTTTTGAGTTGGCTGTGCATGTGGATGACGTGACAGTCTTTGGAAAGGCACAGGAAAAGCTTTAAAAGGTAGCTGGAAAGAGATGAAGCACGATGGTGTGGTCACTGGACTGTGGGTCAGCCAAACAGCAGCAAGACAAAGCTAAACAACAGCCAAACGGTATGAAAAGCAGCCAGACAGTACTCAAACGGGGTTGTCGGAAGTGGAGAAGGACGGCGGAAGGGTCGTTGAAAGAGGGCACTCCAGAAAAGGCACGTCATGCGCTGGAACGGTGCAGGTGCATGTAGCAGCGGACAGGGTCGTGATTGGCGGTGTTGGGTTTGCCAAAGAGAGGTGCTCCTAATCGGAGGGTCACACCGGCGTGATGGCAACGCGGTGGCTGTGTAAGTGTGATCTCAGCGTGCACGTATCTTTGTAACTGTTCATGCGAAGGAACATTGTGGCGGAAAGGAAAAAAAAAAAAGAAAAACCTTAAAAATCTGAGAATGGCTTTCTGTAATTGTGTAGATAGGTCACCGGAACTAGGATGATTAGCAAAGATGTCCACCAGAGACAGTAGGTTCTCAGTGGAGAACGACTTTTGTTATAACCTAAGCTCTAATACCATATGACTGTGTTTGTCTATAATGTTGTGTATGATCACACAACCTTTATTTATAATGAGTAAATAGGATCAATCTAATTATGAGTAATAATGACTAAATCACTAACTACTATCTAATCATAAATAAGAGAATATTATGTAATCTTAATAGACTCCTTGTTTGATTTTTGGTTTTATGGCTATATCTATTCACTTGGACGCATTCTTATTTGTTATCAATTGTGCATTTTGTCAAATTCTTCCTGGTGTCAATAAGTTGTACTTATATTTTATAGGAATGAGACTTCATGTAGACTATTGAATTGCACAATATTTTAACCAAGGCCGGTTGTGAGGATTCAAATATATTAACGATGGTTAGCATGTGCTTTCTTCAATCATAAATAGGCAATACTTGACCTAGGACAATCTGTTTTGCCATAAAAAAACTAGCTCTTTTTATGTGTTCCTTGATGTGCAGAACCTACCAAGCAGGCTCAGTATCTCCACGTTTTCTCATGTATCTCCATTATATGCTTGCTTCTCTGTGACCATTTTTATTTAATACTATTTTCCCCGACATTTCATGATTCATGCAGAAGATGGATCATCAGCATGTTGTTGTTGGGCTAGTGCTGAAAGGGCAGCAACTTTGTTGAGATTACATGAAGATCTCGCCACATGTCCTCATCTAGGGAGAATTTTGAAAAATCACCATAGAATTACTGTGAAAAACAATGGAGTATATATTGATTCTCCTTACCAAGATCTTCTTGTTTCTGTTACTTCTGGTAATGCTCTTTGCAGTTCCGATGAAAACCTCCTCAAGTTGATAATATTCAATGCATGCGTGGGTGGAATATGGGTGAGTTAACATAAATGGATCTGAAGTAGTCAGAAATAATTAGTTTATCATGAAGATTTTGGAGTATAGAAATACAAAATTGAGACTGGTATTGTTGTTAAAACTACATTCTTCACAAGCAAAATAATAGAAAAATCTTCATTTGTCAATGAGAAAGAAATATCAAGTTCGGTGATGTGATTTATTATGACTTTTTGTGATTTGTTGCTCACTGCTTGATCCCCTTGTTTATGAGTTAATCATACAATTTCCATCTCGCTTCATCTCATTTCATTTTCTTTGGCTCTTAAATATTTGTCTAAATAAGGCTTTTAACCTGATCTGATCAGAATGTAGTAGCTAGTGGGATGGATGCAGAGGAAATAAGAGAGTTGGAAAAGGAATACCTTACCGAAATGGTGAATGTGCAAAACATGCAGAATATATGGACCAAAGAAGTCTCTTACCCACGCACCCTGGCTGAGGCAAGGAATATGATTCAGGAACTTTTGATAAGTTAATGCTTATTGTTAAACGGTTGGGAACTGAATAAGTGTACACTAATGTCTGTAAAATTTAGCAGTAGCGTACTACAATAGGCACCGACTGTTAGTGTTTGGTCCAACTTTTAGGCTTCTCTGTAAAAGTAGTACCAAACACATCTTTGAAAAGCTTGTAAAAAATTTAGTCTATTACCATATATAAAATCAATGCCTTAATCGGGGCATGTGTCAACCTCTTGGTATTTTTTTTCCGCTCAAAATTATTACTTGTGCTTTCTTTTCCTCTGTGCCTCACTCTGTTAGTGTGGAACTAGGTATACTTTCTCACTTACGTACAATAGCCCATAAGTATATAGTAGATGTAAATGAAAATACGAAGGAGTCTTTGAAAAGACTTACGGGTCTGTCTGGTAAGCTTATTGAGGACTTTTAGGGGGAAAAATTAAAAAAAAAGATGAAATGAATTTTTCTGTCAATTTAAATTATCTTATACACAAATTAATTTGTAGAAGTTTTATCATTCTTTATAAAAGGTATATGAAAGCTTCTAAATTAACTTTTGCATAAGCTAATAAAAAGTTCATTTCAATGTTTTTTCTTAAATGAGTTTACTTAAATAAATCCTTACACAAATGAGATTCGAACATATAATTTTTTTCATAATCAAGTAAGATTTGCATTTTTCATATAGGAAAGACAAATGTGTAATACAAATATTATAGAATTATAGCATCTAAAGCTTAAAAAAAATAAAATATATAGATATATAAATGATATAAATACTTTGAAAACAATTATAAAACCATCTAAAGTCCAATATAATTAGAATTTATTGATTTCTCTTATAATTATTTAAAATATATTTAAGGTGATTTTCGATTAATAATACTTTACATTGACAATATATCAAGGATAAATTTAATATTAAAACCAAAATCAAAATAAATTATAAATTATAAGATTATTTTATTTCTATTATATGTTTTTTAATAACAAATTACACTTGCACCTAATTTGTTTATCACTTATTACAATTTACACTCAATACCACCATTTTTTTTATCCTACACAAGATTTCCTTATTTTTTTATCATCTATTACATTGTGACTCCTTAACCCACTCACTCTATCATAAACATTAACAATAACTATACATGTGACTTGCGCATGCCTTTAAATAATTTATTTTTTCTAAACTACCTTTATCTTCTTCCTTGCAAGCCCTAACTGTGTAATTGATTTAGATTTTTTTTTTTTTTATCAGCAAAGATAATTATATATATATATATATATATATATATATATAGATGAAAAGAAAAACAACACAGTACAAGAAGTACTGCTGTAAGTACAAGCTAGCAGAAACAAAACAGAACAAGAGTAGCTTGATGTATGAGAGACATGCTAAAAGCCAACAAAGTTCTGCTTGATCACTAGAACAAAAAGGAAAAAGAAAAAAAAACTAAACCCTCCCCTGGGACACAAAACTTTCTCTCAAGTTGCTAGACCAATGGTGGAAAGGGATATCAAATCCTGTCTCCAGGTTTCGCAGCCATGACCAGCAAAAAAATTTAGCATCCTCCAACACTTTCTGTCTGTCAAATGATTCATTATGGAAGATAATCCGGTTTCTATGATACCAAATACACCAAGTCAAAGCAGTCCACCAAATTTTCCACCTAAGTAAGTTGAGCCCACTTAAATGACAGAAAGAAGATTGTCGAAAGTGTTCTTTTGGGACAGTCGAAAAAACCCCAACAATATTAATCCAAGCCCTTGATTCCCACCACAAAGGCAAAATTCTAGGGCAGTTAAAGAAAAGGTGTGATGCATTTTCCTCTAGACTTCTACAAAAAGGACATGTGATATCATTTATGTCCATGTTTCTTCTACTTAGATTTTGCTTCGTAGGCAATCTATCCTTCATTAATCTCTAAGCAAATCATGATACTTTGCTAGGGATTTTTAGCTTCCACAGAATCTTGAACACATCATCCTGCTCTTGAGATACTTCCTCCCTATTAAGTAAGCAATAAGCACTCTTCACTGAATAAAACTCGCTTGATGCTCCCACCCATACCCATGAGTCTGGTGGTTGCTCATCTACCGCCAGTCCCTGTACTTCCCCTAGAAATTTTATCACCATATCTATTTCACCCTCCATGAATAACCTTCTCCAACTAAATTGCCATTCCCTCCCACCCTGATTCAATGCTCCCATATGCTGAATGGAGTGCTGCTATTGTAGTGAAATATGATGTAATCTAGGGTATTTCTCCTTTAGAGGTATCCTGTCCTCCATCCATCCGTCTTCCCAAAATAATACTTTGGAACCACAACCTACCTTCCATCTAAGACCTCTAGGGAACCGTCTTCCTGCCTCTATAATGAATTAAAAGTTAGACATAGATCTCGCCACCATACATAATCTCTTGCCAGCCTCCTTGTGTCATCTAAGTTCCTCCAACCTCCATATTTGGACTCCAAAAGTTGTACCCACAAGTCATCCGGATGATGGAATAAATTCCATCGCTATCTTCCCAGCAAGGCCTGATTAAAACTCTCCAACTTCTTGATACCCAGCCCACCCTTCTCCTTTGGTAAGCACACGGATTCCCAGCTTACCCACGAATTTTTTTTCTGCACATAGCTTCCACCCCACAAGAACCTCCTCTGCAATCTTTCCAAACTAGTGACAACTTTCTTCAGCACCCTGGAAAAAGAAAAGAAGAATATAGGGATCAAATTAAGTACAGCTTTAATCAATGTCACCCTTCCCCTAAAAGATAGCTATTTTTGCTTCCATTTAGATAGTTTCCTCTCACACTTTGTAATTATTGGCTCCCAAGTCGCACAACGTCTCGGGTTTGCCCCAATTGGGATACCCAGGTACAAGAAAGGTACAGACAAAACCCCGCAGTTTAGGAATCTAGCCAATGCAATTACCCACTGATCATTCATCCTGAACGCTCCAAAACTGCACTTGTTACAGTTTAACTTCAACCCCGAAACCAGCTCAAAGCTCTTCAACATCACCTTTATAGTTCGAAGGTTTTCCATGGATGTTGTCCCAAAGAAAATAGTATCATCATCATATTGGAGTATGCTAATATCTACATTATTCCTTCCCACCTTGACGCCATCATACAAGTTCTTCGCTTGGGCTTCTTTCATCAACCTCGTTAGACCTTCCGCTACAATGTTAAACAAGAAAGGGGCAAGGGGGTCACCTTGTCTCAAACCTCTCTAGGGCTGAAACTCTGATGTTGGGCTTTCATTAACCAGAATTGAGATAGAAGCTAAAGTTAGGCAACCTTTGATCCATGAAATCCATTTAGAGCAAAAGCCCATCCTCTTCATCATGTACATAAGAAAATCCCAACAAACCGAATCATAGGCTTTTTCATAATCTACCTTGAAGATCAAACAATTCTTTTTAGTCCTTTTTTCCTCCTCAATGACCTCGTTTGCAATCACGACACTATGTAGTAAATGACGTCCCTCAATAAAACCGGATTGTCGGTCATCAATGATGAGAGACAGGACCCTCTTCAATCTGTTAGCAAGCACCTTAGCCACTATCTTATAAATGCAGCCTATTAGTGAAATAGGTCGGTATTCATTTAGACTTTGGGGGTCAAGTACCTTGGGAATCAGGGTTAAGAAAGAAGTGTTTCCCCCCTTTGGGAAAATCCCATTAACATAGAATTCATCCATAAAGCGGAACAGATCAGGCTTTAGTATATCCCAAAATTCCTTGATGAATTTAAAATTGAAGCCATCCGGTCCAGGGCTCTTATCGCTGCCACAACTCCAAACTGCGTCCTTGATTTCAGAAGCCTCAAACGGAGAAATCAGGGCATTATTATGCTGCTGCTCAATAGCTATAAAACTGACCCCATCTAACTTAGGCCTATCTGGATCTTGTTCTTGGTATCTGCTCATGAAAAAATTTATGACTTCCTCCTTAATCCTGCCAGGCTCCTCTAACCAGCACCCATCAGCAAGCAGCCCTTGCATAATATTTTTCCTACGCTTCCAATGAGCAGTCAGGTGCAAGAAGCGAGAATTACAATCCCCCTCTCTTATCCATCTCGACCTTGCCTTTTGTCTCAGCAGAGAAGCGTTTGACTTTGCAGCAGCCCACAAATTTTCCTGTAATTGTTTCCTCCTTTTAATTTCCTCTTCAGTCATATGTCTATCCTCAGCATCTAATTCAATCTTGTTCAATTCCAGCTCTGATATTCTAATCTTCTGTTGGATATCACCAAACTGGGTCTTATTCCAGACCTTCAATTTCTGTTTAAGGAGCTTTATCTTTTCTTTTAAGATAAAGCCACCCAAACCCAAGTAGGAGTTCCACGTCTCTGTAACAACCTTTCTGAAGGATTTATCTTCAAGCCAGCAGCTAAGAAATCGAAACGGCTTCGAGCCCCAATCAACATGAGAGGATTTAAGCATAATTGGGCAATGGTCTGAAAAATTGCGATCCATGGTGACCTGGGTGCAGCCCTGCCATAAAGTTAGCCATTCAGCAGATACCAGGGTCCTATCCAGTCTACTTTTCGCTGTCCCATTTGGTCTATACCAAGTGAATTTTCTCTCGATCCTAGGGACTTCCTCCACTTCTAACTCCTCAATCCATTCATTAAAATCCTTTATATTTCCTCCATCCTGAGTAGTTTGACTTGTTCCCAATCTCTCTGAAGGTCTTCTAATGTTGTTAAAATCTCCAATGATGCACCATAAACCCCTCGCATTTTCCCTTCTCAATTGTTTAATTTTTTCCCAAAAAGCTTTTTTCAAAGTTGCATCACAAGGTGAATAGACATTAACTATGATGACCTTCTTATTTTCTGCCACCCAAGATCCTTCCAAATAAATGAAGCCACTTCCAGTCAGCTTTTTCTTAACTTTGAAAGACTCCCCATTCCAAATACATAGTAAGCCACTTGCTTTGTTAATTGCTGGCTGGTATTCCCAAACAGCACTGGAATCTCCCCATAAAGCTTGACATATCACCTTGTCTATTGATTCTTTCTTTGTCTCTTGTAAACACAGCAAGTCAACTTTTTCTTTACCCACCAATTTTCTGATTGAATTCCATTTCACACCCCTCCCCAGCCCCCTGATATTGTAGGACAGGATCTTCATAAGACAACTTCATTTCTCCCCCACCTCCTAGAATCTCCCTTTTCACTTTCTTCCAAAACCATCATATTGTTAATCTCATCATCCTGGTTGTGACTGGTTACACCAAGTTGCCGAGCCAATGTCCAAAAGTCAAATGGTTGTTTTGTGTTGATGGAGCTCGAGCTTGATGTTGAGCCTAAGGTGTCATTCTCCTTTATACCTGCCCCCCAATCTGCGACCTCTTTTAGTCCACTGCCCTCCAGCCTATTTGTTGGTGTCATTGGACTGTGTTGGGTACTAAGAACCTTCTTTCCCTTCTCAGTTACTATTATTTCTTTTTTTTATTGTAGCCCTGGTGTTGACCGTGGGTTCTTATGAGCCCTTCTTTGTTTTTCCCCCCTTGCATCTTGAATATACTTGCCAATTACGTCCAATAGTCTTTTGGCCCAAAGGAGTAGTGAAGTCTTTTATTAAATCAGTTTCACGGTCCAAAATGGGTCCCGCGCCAAACCCATTCATTTCTCTCACATCTGCCACAGCACGTGACCATATCTCCTCCCCTTCTAGACAATTCTGCGAGATTAGGGCCACCCACTCCCCATATTTTCCCCATTTTTTGCCTTCAGCTTCTGACTCCACACAAAAATCCCCATTGACCTTTCCTTCTACAGCTTCCTTTTCATCTTTCTCTTTTGATCCTAGGCCCCTAGGTCGAGTACAGTCCCGTTCCACACCATTTCCGTGATTGTTAGGTGACAGCTTATCACCAAGCGTGTCCAGAGCTACAACCCTACTGGTACCGCTGTTGGCAGAGTTACCCGATTTACCCGCTAGTTGTCGGTCTAAACCAGCATGTAAAGACCGCGCTTCCCCTAAGTCTCCACACTCTCTTTCAACTGGGATCTCCAGTGGTTCTACCGCTCGTGGCTGGCCCTCTGACATCACGCTTCCAACCTCTGAGCTCTCCACCGAAGTTACTTCGTCTGATGAGTCTTCATAGCATCGTTTGGAGCACCCACATCTGCCAACACCCGCATATGTCTCCTCTACAATGTTAATCTTAAAACCATCCCTGTTTATGGTGGTCACGATGTTATGATTGATAAGAGGTGACCAAGGTGTCTTGATGAGCACTCGACATATGATGAATATCTCTCGTCCCAGAAAAAAGACCTCATTTGCCTCTTCATTCTTTCTAGAGAGTAATGTCATCTATCTTTTTATTTCTTAAAAAAAAATATTAAAGTCATTCTCTCATCCTTTCATCTGTACTATCACATCACCACACTGTTATTTCTTCTTTTTCTTTTGGGGTCTTTTCTTCCCTGGGTAAAAAGCACCTTGCTTTTTAGGGAGTTAGTCTTCGATAGTGTTAGAAGAGCAAAGGGCAAGAGATACCCTCACACTAATACAACTAACTCCTACTTATGTTAAAGCATAATTAATGTGTTCTTCCTCAATCGTCTCTTGTAGCAATTAGGTATAGGGGAGTCATGCTGCTACATTGGCCGTTTTGGCTGCGGATGAATCAAGAGAGGGAGGGGGAGAGGACAAGAGGGCAAGGGGATCCTACAGTGGCACTGCTATCGCAACAACCCACCACGGAGCCGTAACGAGCAAGAGAGAGTGAGCGACCAAGAAAGAGAACGAGAAAAGGGTGAAAGAAGTAAGGAATGGTACTGCCGTGGCAACGACCCATGATGGAAGATTGACGAGGAGTGGGGAAAAGAGAGTGAACATGAGTGGAGAGAGAGAGAGAGAGAAAGAGAGATGGGCAAAGGATATCACCACTATCTGCGGTGACCAAAAATCTCCTTGGCAGTGGTTGACGGTAGTTTTCCAACATATATGTCTTTTTCCTTTTCTCTTATCTCCCTTTTTTGCTATTTTCTTTTGCTTCTGCAAATTTCATCTTGTGTTGTATGTCGTGTGGGTTCTATGTTTACTGGATTTCTTATGGGGTTGATTTGATGAACTTTGGTTTGGGTTTTGTATTAATGCTGTGTGTGCACAGTGACATGGTGGGTTAGGCTTATAATGGTTTTTTAAAATGGTGAATTTATAGGTGCATAGAAGAACACCACATGGTGGAACCTTAAAGTTCAAATGGCTTAGTCTGAAGATTCAGATAATAGCTCTAGTGGATCAACAGACGATGTGTTGCTCTCATGTCAAGGAAATTCAAAAAAATGCAATAAATGTTGAAGAAGAAAGAAGAATTCCAACACTCATCATAAAAGAAAGACACGAGATTCAAGAAGAATTACAAGGAGGAAAACAATGGCATCATCTATTTGAATGTAGAAAGTCAGGACACATGAAAGTTGAGTGTCCCAAGCTGAAAAAGAAGAGATATTCTGGTGGAAAGAAAAAGAAGAGTCTAATGGTCATCTAGGACAACTCAGACAACGAAAAAAGAAATAGTTCGGACGTAGAGCAAGCTAACATTAGCTTGATGGCAGACACAGATGAGAAAGTTGAGGTAAAAACTTGTTTTAAATCTAAAGTCTCGTTTAATTCTTCATCAGACGATGAAAAAGATATGTCATATGATGTTCTTATTTAAAATTGTCATATGATTTTTTTACAATGCAAAATTTATGAACAGAAATACAAATAGTCTATTTAAGGATGAGAAATTAAAATACCCACCTGTGAAAAGTTGTTTGGATGCAAAATTTAAGGAGAAATTAAAAATGTGGTATTTGTATAAGGAATTTTAATTAGTTCAAATAGCACAAATTCAAGTTCTCTCATAAAAACTAAAGAGTTTGAATTTCCTCTCTCCCATCACTCTAGCTCTTGCAACTTATGCCTCCCTAATCTCGTAACTCTAACTCGACGCTCCACTCAACCCTTGGGAGCCTCACTCTATTTTCTTTCTAATCATCTTTATGTTCGACAAAAACCTTTATCGATGGACGGACACGGACACCAGTGCCTCCATCGTAATGATCGAAGTTCACAAGCACAAAGCCAATCTCTTCTTGTTCCTACTCATATAACTCATCTTTATTATGCTTCTCTTTGTTTTGGCTTTCAATGTTTGGCCATCTTGTGGGTTGCATTTGCATTTTGGGAGGCATACTCACAATAACAAAATTGAAAGGACGATACTATTTTTAATTGTTTAATATGAAATCTAAATTTCTTTTGAGGTTTAAATATGTTTTTGATCTCCAATATATATCCAAATTTTGTGTTTGTTTCTTAATTAAAAAATTGGATTTTTTCCCTAATATTTGAAAAGTTTTGTTTTAAGTTTTTGTCATCATTTAAGTGATGATCTATCCATTAAATATTTGATAACGTGATTTACGACGACTAACAATCCGTCAATGCATGTCATCACTTAATTGACTGTAGGAACCTAAAACAAAATTTTTAAAATATTATAGAACAAATGCAAAGAAAAAATTATTAGGAAATAAAAGCAAATTTTGGATATTTATTAAGGATCAAAAACATATTTAAGTCTATTATTTGAAATTCCTCGTCCAAGATAAATGAACCCCAAAAATTTTCCAAGAAACTCAAACCAGAGTCAAAAAAATCATAAACTAAAGATGTGTTTGGTTGGTCTGTCTTCTGTTTCGATTTTCACCGAAAATAGAAAATAGTGTTAAAAATGTGTTTGGTTGAAATTTTGAAAATGTTTTAAAAAAATATTTTTAAAAAACAATGGAAATTCGGAAACGCAAAATCCTCATTTTCCCCATTTTCACGGAAACAGAAACTGCCTTTAGAACACAGGGTAGCACAAAGTGTAAATATTTTGATATTCTTCTCTCTCATCGTTGCAGTGTATAGTGAGTCTCCTACCTTCACGTTGTTTTCTTATTCTCATCTCTTCATTTTTTTATCTGTTATTTCTCTCGTTCTCTATATCAATGTTGTGAGTGTGTATTAATATTTCTTTCTATTTTTTTAGTTACACTTTTATCCGCAGCTTCATATTACATAAGTAAAATAAGTGTTTTTTAATGCATGATACAGATTCCAAATTGCTATTAGCTTTATTCTAACATATTTTAATATATTGTATTTAACGTGTGCTTCTAAAGTTTTAAATTAACATGTATTCTAATATTATTTCTTCATTTCACGTCTTTAAGAATGACAAAATTAAGGGAAGTGAATTTTTTTTTAAGTTTCTTTAAAAAATGTCATTTTTGAACTTGGCTTTGCTTATAAAAAAATATTTTAATTCCTTTTGTAGGATTTTTAAAATGATATTATTCTTATTTTTAGATAATAATAAATTTTGAATTTCATGTTATATAATTTTATTAAATATTTTTTATTTAACCTTTACGAGTTATTGAATAAATGCATTGTTTATATTACTTATCAATTTTATCTTGTTGACTCCATGTTTCCAAATATTTCTGGTTATCTTGTACCATTTTGTAAATAGAGATATCATTTGCATGATTTTTGTGACGGGACAGGACGACCATGAGGTAAACAAAAATTATTCATAGGCATTCTTCATTAAGGAATGTCATTGAAATATATTTTGGAGTACTAAAAGCAAGGTTTCAAATTTTGAAGTTTATGCCAAATTATTCTCTTATAAGACATAGACTGACTCCTATTGTTTCTTGCACTATACATAATTTTACCAGACTGCAACAAAGCATAGATACACTTTTTAACCAATTTGACAGAAAAGAGTTAATTACATATGAACAAAGTTTAAGTGTAGACTAAGATATTAATATGAACATGCTAATCAAGTTGTTGAAATGACACAAGTTCAAGAAACAATTGCAAATCAGATATGGGAAAATTATCCGTCACAAAAAATTGATTTGATCGCTATTTTGTTAGACTGAGTCATGATTTATGCGTATATTTGTTTTGTTTGGGAGACTTAAAGATTTGATATTAATTTTTATGTTTATTTTTTAAAAATAAAAATACAATTATTTTAATAATTATTCAGGAACATATATTTTTTAAAAATTATTTATAAAATTTGTACTAAAATCATTTCATGAGATTTTATTGAAAATGGTTAAAAATCAAACACATGTTCAATATTTTCATTTTCTGAAAACAAAATAAGAAATTAAACCAAACATTTTTTATACTTAAAAATTTTAAAATAAAAATTGTTTTCAAAAAATAAAAAAAGAAATGAAATTAAAAAACATATTCTCAAACCAAACAACCCCTAAATGGCTCTAACAACTCATAATTGACGAAATCAATAAGAAAACACATCTACGTATCAAAAAATTATGAAATGGTGAGATAAAAATACGAATTAACTTAATTTATTCCACATTAGTCCCTATGTTTATTTCAGTACCACCAACTTGTCAACATGTTTCTCAGTAAAGTTTATGGCCGCACCACCCACCAAATGCCACTTTCATTAGAACGGTGACCTATCCATAGTTATCAATCCCGGATAGCGGAGCGGAGCGGCCGAGCCTCAAAACTGGGATAGCGGGATAGCGGTAGCGGGATGACCGCTATTCTAATGTTTTTTTCTATGTATTAAAAAATTTATAATATAAATATATAAGCTGAAAAAGAAACATATAACTAAAAAATCATGCACTAATTATCATTAAAAATAAAAATTCTTAAGAATATAAAGACAAAAAAAAAAGTCAAGAAAAAAAAGAAAATGAATAACCTGGTATTAAGAAAGGAAAAAAAACAGAAATAGAAAACTAAAAAGAAAACAGAGAATATCAAACCTGTTTAAAAAAAAACAGAATTTGACAAAAAATAATAATTATTAAAATAGTAATAGTTATTAAAATATATAATAAAAATTAGTAATAGTTATTAAAATAATTTTTTTAATTATTACTACTAATGTTAAAATCCTATCAAAGGTAAATAAAATGGACTTGAATCAATCCCCGTTGGAAAGCAAAAGTTGTCTCCTCTTATCTACACCTCAACCTCAAGTCCAATTTAAAATACAATATAATATACTGAATAGTGAATATAACATAAACTTTTAAATTTTAAAAGGCTTTTGATACAGTAAAACATGTACTCTCCAGCTCATAAAGCCAATCCATCAACTCACAACACATATCATATAATATTATATAATATTACAGCTGGAGAGTACTAGATATTGCTTAAACGTATAGTGTACTCTCCTTCTTCAAACCTTCTCTTCAACTCTCTGCGTGCGTTCAACTCTCTTCAACTCACAGCCTTCTCCGCCGAAGAAGCCGCGGCCGATGCTATACTCCCTTGATATATATATATATATATATATATATATATATATATATATATATATATA
>CM023948.1:9774423-9834017 GCA_013407115.1 Glycine latifolia | reverse complement strand
ACCTCAGTGTTAAAAATATGCAATTTAACAAAGTGATAAATGCATATAAGTAAACATCAACTAGCTGAATTCATTGCAATTGCTTACTCACTTTCTCTTGATCCCCGTTCACCAATAACTCCTGGGCTTCTTGGTCCACTAACAGCCTTGTTCAACTGAAATAAATAAATAAAAGCTCAATTTGCATAAAGCAGAATATCAACATCAACAGCACCTTTAACCCAAGTTAATTGGGGTCGGTGGTAGATGAACCCAATGATAAATCAAAAATAAAACAAAAGAGAGAAAAAATAAGCTAAAATAAAATAAAAGAAGGGAGAAAAGAAGAGGAAAAGAACTAAGACAAGGGAAACAACTGGAACATAGAATTACTAATGAGTTCAACCATCCACCATACTTATAGCTTTTCTCCACTCCGTTCTAAGACATATCGTCCACCAATCTATATCCCACTCCTTTAGGTCTTGTTTCACTACCTTTCCCAAGGTAAATTTTAGTCGACCTCTACCTCTCTTTGTGTCGAGCTCTTGGTAACAAACTATTATTCTTACGGAAGCATCCAGTGGCCGTCTTATAACGTGTCCAAACCACCTCAATCTATGCTCCCTCATCTTTTCACATACCGGTACCACTGATACCTTTTGTCGAATATTCTCATTTCTTATTCTCATTTCTTAGCTTATCCATCTTCGTATATCCGCACATCCACCTTAACATCCTCATTTCTACTACCCTTATTTTATGTTTATGCTACCTCTGTGCTGGTCAGCATTCTGCTCCATATAACATTGTTGGTCTTACAGCTGTTCTATAGAATTTTCCTTTTAGCTTAAGAGAAATTTTGAGGTCACACAAAAATTCCAATGCACTCCGCCATTTCATCCGCTCTGCTCTAATTCTATGATTTACATCCTCATCAATCTCACTACCTTTTTGCAACATTGATCCCAAGTATCTAAAAACATCTTTCTTGGATACCTCTTGACCAAGTAGATGCACCGTATCTTAATCACCATCTCTTCCCCGCGAAAACTCACACTTCATATACTCCATCTAGCTCTTGCTTATCGTGAATCCTTTAGGCTCCAAAGTGTTTCTCCACAGTTCCAATTTCCTATTAACACCATCTTTGATCTCATTAATAAGCACGATATCATCTGCAAAAAGCATACACCACGGCACTTCCTCTTGAATATCTTTCGTTAGTTCATTCATCACTAAGACAAAGAGATAAGGACTAAAAGCTGAACCTTGATGGACACCTATCGTGATAGGAAAATACCTTGATGTTCCATTACAGGCTTTCACACATGTTGTAGCCCCACAATACATATTCTTGATAGCATTAACATACTTTAATGCTACCTTTTTCTTCTCAAGAGTCCACCATAAGACTTCTCTTGGAACTCTATCATATATTTTCTCAAGATCTATGAACATCATATGTAAGTCTTTCTTCTTTTCCCTATACCTTTCCATTAATTGTCTCATCAAGAAAATAGCTTTCATGGTACATCTTCCCGGCATAAATCCAAATTGATTTACGGACACCTTGGTCTCCCTCCTTAGGCGATGTTCGATAACTCTCTCCCAAAACTTCATTTTTTTTTATCAGCAAAAGATATATATATATATATATATATATATAAAAACAGTACAAGAAATACTAAATAGAATACATCCTAGCATTAGCAAAAACAGAACCAAGGTGGCTTAAAGCATGAAAAAAGCCAACTAAGTTCTGACCTAAGACTAGAACAAAACATAGAAATTACATCTTAAGACTTCCCCCCCCCCCCTAGAGTACAAAAGTCATCCCTAAATTGGTAGACCAGAAGTGGAAAGGAAAATTAAAACCAGCCTCCAAATTTCTTAACCAAGACCAACATGTAAATAGCGCGTCATCCATCAATTTCTCCCACAACTTCATAGTATGGCTCATAAGCTTGATGTCTCTATAGTTTGAACAATTATGGATATCTCCCTTATTTTTGTGAATAGGCACAATCATACTTTTCCTCCAAGCATCAGGCATCTTATTTGTTTGAAGAATTCTATTAAAAAGATTGGTCAACCATTTTATTGTCACATCTCCCAAGCTCCTTCACACTTCAATAGGGACGTCATCAGGTCCCAAAACTTTATTATTCTGCATCCTCTTTAAAGCCTCCTTAACTTCATGTGTATTAATTCTGCGCACAAATCTTCTATTCAGATCATCAAAAACGTCCTCCAAATCCACCTCATTCTTATTGTCATTCCCATTAAAAAGTTTGTTAAAGTAGTTTAGCCATCTTTCACTTACATCTTCATCCCTTACCAAAAATTTTTGATTTTCATCCTCGATACATCTAACTTGAGTGAGGTCTTTACTCTTCTTATCCCTCATTTTTGCAAGTTTGTAAATACCTTTCTTCCCATCCTTGTTCCCAAGATTTTTATATAAATTGTCAAAAACTTTACATCTAGCTTCCTGCACTGCTTTCTTTGTATCTTTCATCGCTACTCTGAACTTTTGCAAATTCTCATCATTGAAACATTTATGCAAAGATCTAAAGCATTCCTTCTTCTGTTTAATAGCCTCTTGCACCTCTCCATTCCATCACCATGTTTCCTTTATAAGAACTTTGTTTCCTTTGCTTTCACCTAGCACTCTCCTTCCGACATTTTGAACACACATAGTCATCTTATTTCATATCTCATTAGTTTATCCAGTAAATTCCCACGGTCCTTCACGTAACATGTTTTCCTTAAACTCTATTTGTTTCTCCTCCTTTAGCTTCCACCATCTTATCCTTGGGTTTTGAGCCCTCTTCTTTAAATTAAAAACTTTGTTGAACCTAACCTCTAGAACTACCAACTTATGTTGTGTCGCCACACATTCTCCAGGGTAGACTCTATAGTCAATACACGAATTTCTATCTTCCCGTCTAGCCATAAAGAAATCAATTTGACTATGATTTTGGCCATTATGATACGTGATAAGATGAGACTCCCTTTTCCGAAAAAAGTGTTCGCTAGCATCAAATCATAGGCTAGTGCAATATTCAAGCCATCTTTTCCAGTCTCATTTCTCGTCCCATAACCAAAACCACCATGAATTCTAAAAAAACCTCCGTTGTTTTTACCAACATGCCCATTTAGATCTCCTCCTAGGAAAATCTCCTCTCGTGGGATCCCTCTCAGAACCTCCTCCAAGTGTTCCCAAAGTTGGTTATTTTCATTTGATAATAATCGAACTTGGGGTGCATGCACACTAAGGATATTTAAAATAAGATCCCCCACTACAAGCCTAATCATCATAATCTTGTCGCCTTTCCTTTTGGCATCAACGACTCTATCTCTGAAACTTCTATCGATCATTATTCCAACCCATTGCGACTCTTGGTTGTACCTGTATACCACAACTTGAAACCGGTGCCCTCCACTTCCTTGGCCTTTTTCCAACCCACTTAATTTCTTGCAAGCAAACAATATTCACTTTCCTTCTGACAAAAACATCTGCTAACTCCCTCAATTTACCTGTTAATGTTCCTATGTTCCAGCTTCCCAATTTCATCCTAAACCCCTGGGCGGTGTTTGCCCGCCATGCTTGCCCATGTGCGTGTTGGGACCCTTGCCTTTTTGTCACCAAATCCGGGTGAAGACCTAACGCCTTGCCTTTCGGCATTGACCCTAACTCACTTATCACTACATCCCGGGATCGATGTAGCGCTTTGCCTTGTGGCAAGGACCCTAACTCAATTTTCGATACACCCGGGGCCCGATGTAATGCTTCGCTATGAAGGGTACGTCCCAACGAAATATCATATAGGTTCATCACATAAAAATAGCTTATTTTTTACGGCCGGTTCACAACTCCTGACGCCAACTCTCCTCCTTTATCCTGGCTTGGGACAGGCCATGCATGCAAACACACATAGGAACATGCAAGAGTGCATTGGAAAAGATTAAAAAACTAAGATTATGAATTATAGACAAAATTTGGTAGTTGTCAAAACATTTAAATAAATCAGAAATGTCAAATAAAGTGTGCTAATCAGATTAACCTTTCCTTTCAACTCATTCATCTACTTTTACTTCCTTTATGTTTCTTTTATTTCATAAATGAGATTACAGTATCATTGTCAACATTGTTGAACTTATGAATCAAAGGATAAAATACTATAAAGGCTAAAAAGGGGGTTAGGAAGAGAGAGAGAGAGAGAGACAAACATGCAAAGATGCAAACTGCAGAAAAATTGGAAACACTAATACTTTTCAGCCTTTCACCAATAACGATCGCAAGAACCTAAATTACCAAAAGAGTAGCATCCCTGTAGGAATCATATATCATAATTTTCTCCCAAATCCACTAAAGATGCCAGTGAGGAAAGTAGATCAAATGAATTTTTTAGCTCTGTGAAATGGGGGAGACCAAGACATTGGAGGAAATTATTAAAAAGGATCTCATGGTGAATATATCTTTGAGAATTTGGTTTCTAACCAAACCCAATAACATCTTGTGATTCATGTAGTCAATCTCACCCATTGAGGTTAGGTTATTATTGATAACAAGTTTTATGATAGATCTACTGGTCTACACATACCCAGTAGAGAAACATAGATAAGAGCGCAACCAGTATATATCCAATGGAAAGAATAACAAGTGTGAGATATGCCACAGAATTTCACCTTCACATATCACATCCTTCTGAAATTAAGAAAACATACTGAGGGAAGGAAACTTCCATAGCATATCATTTCTAGGAATTTGAAATAAATAGCATGATGAATATAAACACACTGGCCTGCCCATTAATTGTACTAAATTCATTTTGATCTGCCAAGAAAGTATAAATAAGGATTTACTGTGATGCCAAAACCTCCAAAGATACAAAACTAGAATAACAAGCTCATCCTTCACTCACTGGTCACCAACTAGACCACTACAATGATCTTTCTCCCTTTCTATGCTACTACAACAATGTTTAATGAATAGGGATCAATTATAGCTATTTTATTTTTCATGGTCTTGTTAAAAATTTGGAACTTGGGTTTCTAGCCCAGGTAAAAGGAGAAGAGGGAGACTGAAAAGAACATTGGAGGAAATCATCAAGGGAGATCGTAGACTTGATAATATTTCTGAAATTTTGGTTTTTAACTGTGCCGAATGGGATCGTCTGATCTATGTAGCCGACCTCACCTAGTGGGATAAGGCTTTGCTGTTGTTAAAAATTTGGAACTTCGCAAGAGTTTATTTTCAAACACTAAAATTGTTTGTGTAATTTTCAACATGATTATGAAAGAACGAGAGCCTGTCAGGATCAAGGAACAAAAGAATGTACATAGAAAGAGTGCATCAGTCATCACTTGGTCAACAAGCATTTATGCCTTACTCGTATTAGAAATTTCAAGTAACAAATTAAGTTGGAAATAAATATTAAAATTAAAAATAAAAGAAATAAAAACTTAATGAGCAATTGTTAAGATAATTTTTATGCATAACACAAGTAAAAATATTAAAATTGCTATAATTCAAATCATTATATTAATTCTTTGTTAATTAATTATTCAATTGAAATATATTAAATTAAAATTAAAAAAAATATGAATTGAATTGAATAAAAAAATAGTTAAGATCATTTTTGTGCATAACACAAGTAATAATGTTAGAAATACTATAATGTTATTTAAATAATACTTAAAAAAATTGTATATAATATATAGTATAAAAATATCTATAAGCTAGCATTAAAATAATGTTATTAATGTAAAATTGCCATACTCATATTAAATGTATTAGGTGTTGTGGTTCTATTGATTGTCCATACTCGTATGGTCATCAATTAATGCCTCAAAATAAGCAATATTTTGCATTTCTAAAATGCTGGATCTCATGTTAACTTGGGAACTGTATGATGTAAAAAAAAATTAAACACTTACAAAATAAGACAATAACAAAGTTTAAAAACAGAATTAGAAAATATAATTTAAAACATAACATTTAAAAATATTTATAAGTAGGTTAAAAATAATTAAAAAGAATTAAAAAATACAAAATAATACTTATTTGAGACAATAAATATAAAACATAAAAAAAAAATAATCATAATTAAAAATGTTAAAATTGTGACAAAGTACAAAGTAGATACGTGTTTAGGTTAATTACATAAATTATACAATAGAAGACTTTTTTGTTTCCTCTAAATCAAAGATTATGTTCCTATAAACTTCTATTATTATTATTAATAAAATCAGAATATTAATTCTGAATTTCAACACAGTCCCTCAAGCTTTAGCTTGTAACTAGCAAATAATTTATTCCAAATATTGAGCACTGACAAAAAACAATAGTTTGAAAAGCAAGATGTTGGAGAAGTAGGAGAAAGTTGCTAGAAAAAAATATATTAATCAAATAGCTGGAATGATCATCAACTACTGATAAAATTCATGGCAAGCAAAGCATGGACGAGAAAGTTGCTATAGAAAAATATATTAATCAAATAGCTGGAATGATCATCAACTACAGATAAAATTCATGGCAAGCCTAGCATAGAAGCTTCAAACCAATAATATAGGAGACCCAAATTATTTAAACCGAAGGCGAGACCAATGCATCTTGGACAAAGTCATCCAGTCTAGTGCACCTGGGACATAGACTAGGCTAGTACATGACATCTAGGACAAAGAAAAGATCTAGTGCATCTGGAGCAAGGCCCAATGCATCTTGGACAAAGTTGTCCAGGCTAGTGCACTTGGGACATAGACGGGGCTAGTACATCTAGGACAAAAAAAAGATCTAGTGCATCTAGAGCAAGGCCAGTGGAAGCCATTGTCAAGAGAGATAGGAATCCAAAACCAAACCAAACCAAACCAAACAACAACAGACAATAGTCAAAAAGTGCGAAAATAAGGCCAGAGAAACAAAACAGTCTTGGAATGGCCTAGAAGCGACTAAGCTTTGTACACTTCAGTCCGGCGAGCCAGGAAATGATGGCCAAAAAAGTGAACAAATGCGTTGGCGAAGTGCCGACAAGAGGAGGAGCTGTTTGGCGTGGCAAAGAATCAACGCACGAGAAAGAGTCTAAGATAGACACTGGTATGATTGGGTAGATCGATGAGGGGCGATCCAGATCCAATTGATGATCACCAAAAAAGTAGCCAAAGTTGTGTTAGTGATCAGAGATAACCGAAAAAGACGCTGAAAAATTCTCCAAAATGCAGCAACATGTCACTGAAAGAAGGGTCCACCAGGGATAGAGGGGTCCTTGGTGAGGCACAATTTCCGTGATACCATCTTAGATGTGGGATTTCCACAACCCCCTCCCCCCAAACGTCAAGTGGACATCTCAAGTGTGAAGTTTGCAAGAATGGACATTTGCGGTTGGTTCGATAGCAGCCTGAAAGCAGGTTATGGGCCTAACTCAACCCTACAAAATTGACTTGTAAGGTGACGTTTGCACCTCACTTATAGACTATATTTTGGCCATATCACTAATAGATGTGAGATCTCAAACAAAAAAAAATATAGAATCTTATGATAGTGATACTTAGAAGGCACTAAATTCTTTTGATAACGAAACAAATGTACAATATAATGAAGGATGTGAAGAGGTGCTTAGACCCAAAACTTAGAATCGAGTGGGAGTGAGGTTGGGGCTTGGACAATGGTGTGCAATAGTGATTGAAGCTACTACACATGAAGGACAAGTGCAAAAACGAGTCACAAAAAGGTTAGTGCTTGGTCACAAAGGTGACAACAAAAGTGGGAAAGAGGTGAAGCCCAGGTGCAGCCGCAAATGGCTGAGATTAGCAGTGCTACAACCATGAAAAAAAAATTCACTCCACAATGGCAAGCCATAGGAGGGTGCCACGACACTACAATAGTGACACTATTGCACGCATTTTTAAAATATGATTTACAAGGATTATAATACTCTCAAATAATAAAATAGATATAAAACATGATAGAACTAGAAGGATCTACAAACCTCATGAACAAAGGGAAAAAAAACTCACTCGATGGATGTCTTTTCCCCTACCTTTCCCTCCCATCCTTGCTTCCAACCATTTCCCTCTTATGCAATTTTTCCAACCCACCTTGCCATGTACAATATGGGTATTACAACCTAAATCCCTCTTTTGCCTCTTACTCATATTTCCAACATGCTCTAGCATTGGAGTGCTTTAATAAACAACTTATTGTAGATCTTGGTGAACAATTGTGCCCTTAAGCTATGGAGCACTTTTTGTTGGTTGTGTATACAATTTACTAAAGAAATTAAGGGGAAAAGACAATTTTGTAGGGTTGAAACCCTTTCTTTACCAATATGACATTGTAAATACTCGAGGGAGTGAGATGCCCACCTAGAACCCCATGCTAACCAACGATCCAATGGGTTTAAGTGGATGAACATGATCCCTTGTTGGAAGAGAAAAGGAAGAGAATATTCATAGAGTGCCTTATTACATACAGACGGGAGATCAAGGGAGGAACTAAACTAAAATGGGTGACCAGTCAGCGAAGTCCTTTGTTTGAGAAAAGAATGAGAGCAAGTCGCTGAATAGGGAGAAGAGAAATAGATACAAAATTTATTGCAATTCAACCTGGCAGCAAACTATAGCCCTACTTACACAGGCAAAATAAAAAGACAATTCCCTTTGAACAATGAAAAATTAGTTACAAATAGTTGCAAAACACTAAAACCTAGTCCTAATACGTACAAGACCTTGCAATTTGCTATGGAACAGGATTGTGTTTATGGCAGAGTTGTCAAATAGTGGTGTAGTAGTGCATAGCAGGCCTTGGCCTCTATGCACTGCCATATAGCATTACACTTAACTATAGTGGCCAAAATAGCAACACTTCACAGCACTGTAGCATTGTCAGGCTGATGGTGTCCAAAATCCTGAGAATGGCTTCCAATATTAACTTTAGAATGGCATTTTACAGAGGTAATTTTGGAAATTTGGGTAAAGAAAGGGTTTCAACTCACAGAAATTCATAAGAGTCATCTGGACTACATGACATCTGCATGACCCTCCATCAACCACTAATGTCACCCTCCGATGACTCTTATGAATGTCATAAATTTTGAGGGTTTTTTATCATTTTGAGAATTTATATTTACCAGGATTGAGAATAACACACTAAAGTGTTGATATAGCACCATGGCGGAGTGGCCCCTCATTGTGACAAGGGCCTATGTGGTGACGCAGTTCAATGTCGCATTTGCAATTGAGAATTCAAAGATAGGAGACAGAACTGGAGTGTTAGGTCCAGATCTTAGGGTTTAAGGAAAGAAAGGCTTAAGGTTGTGATATTTGGGCCATTGGGCCCAAATACTTTTAAAGTGTTTTCTTTCTTTTTTTGTTTTAGTTTGTTGGACCTCTATTTTGAGTCTAGTTAAGCTTTTGTTGTAGTTTGTTTTCAAATAAGCATCGCATATAATAATAAAAAACAAAATAATATTAGCAATAAAAAATACAATAAACTAAATATAATAAACTATTTAAAGCATAAAATACAATATAATAAACTAAATAATAATAATAATAAAAATATCAAAACTATTTAAAGCATAATAATATATTAAATTAAACAATAATAGTGCTAAAAATATAATAAACTAAACAATAATAGTTAAAAAAATGTAATAAACTACTTATTGCTTAAAATATATAATAAATTAAATAGTAATAGTAATAAGAAAAATTCAAAATAGTGGCTGTCCCACTATAGCAGTTTTTGAGCCGGGCACTATGCTCCGCTCTCCAGGATTGAAAACATTGATATTTACATAGTATACATTTATAAATTGTATACAATGTTTCAGAATAGCAACTCGCTTTGCATGCCAATATCAAGGATTGGTAACACTGGTTTATGGCCTCTTTGGTTTTCAATATTTAAAGGAGTTACTCCTGTGATTGGGCAGCATTGCTGTCTAACTTTATTTTTCACTATAAAAAAAATCTACCTATAATCAATCTAACTATAGAGTTGCTCCAATGATTGGACAACTTTGCCATCAAACTTTATCTATCTAGATATTTATATCAGAGCAACCACTCATTCATCTATCTATAAATCTCCAGAGCATCCAGAGAAAGCATGATATGTCAGTTTCAAAATCTTACCTTTAAAAAAGTGGTAGTGAGATCATCAATATCGGAAAGAGATCTTACATCCTCCGCCTGCAATGTAGAATTAACAGTTAGTAGAAATAATAGTATAATAGTAATTAGGAAAATTGTATATTTGTTTTCAGTATATTCACTATGAAAATATAAAATCAGTGGTGTAGTTGAACCATATGGTGTTCAGCATATGCCTCTCTTTTCTCCTCTCAACAATCTTCAATACTATGTCTTTAGTACCACATCAACAAACGAAAAAGGCATTGCGTCACAAAAATTTATTATAAAAAAATCATATATTGACATATAAAATTCTTTTTATTTCCTTTTTCCAGGACTCCCTACTTCTATTAAACAAAACTGCAATTGAAACTCTACCATCTGCATAAAAAGATAAAGATTTTAAAAGTTAAGGGGGAAAAAGGTGGCAGCTAACCACCAAAAAACAATCTTTTTGGTTAACCACAAAAGCATGAGTGAAATAAAATGCACCACTTGATGATGAAATGAGAAAAAAAACCACAAGCAGCAGTCTAACTAAATGCATAAGATCAAAATGCTTCTACTTTAAAGCATAGTAGCAGCATAAAAATTAAAACTTGGAAAAAATGAACTGAAACATAATCTCTTTTTTATTGAGTAAAAAAACTTCCTCCTTGAACTCAACAGCAAGCATAGCCTTATAGTCATCTTCATCTTCTAACCCCCCCAACTCAACTTCCTCAGCAACATCTTTACCAAAGAATGCATACTGTGACGCATCAAATACTTGGCCTTCTGCATAACAAAAGAAAACCAAATCAGAGACATTTCAGCAGCTTCATACAACCATTTTATTAACATATGAAATACAGTTCACACATCTAGGAAGGAATCCATATTTTCCAGGACTATGGCCCACCAATAAGACAAACTAACCACCATATAATAAAACAAAACTATTGATGATGATAGGTCACAAGATTTCATTACACATGCAAAAATGGCCAAAAAATTGTAATATCTTGAAAAATAAGCAAACCCAACAAGTCATTCACCCGAGAATAGAACATTGATTGCGAAGGAATATTTGCAATCTTCTTAGCAGTTATACATTCAAGAAACATTAATATACACTACACCTACCTACTAAAATCTTATTAGCAGTTATACATTCAAGAAACACTAATATACGTTACACCTACCTACTAAAGCAACCAACAACAGCAAAAACCAAAATATAACAATAAAAATTCACAAAAGAATTTCAATTCAGACTTTACAATAGTCAGGGAAAACTTTTCAAAATTAACAAAACACTAAACCCCTAGCTCGGACCTTACAAAAACTCATTCTGTGGCTGTGAACTAGAGGTATTAAAAAAATAAAGAACTTGAAACGAAGAGCAAATAATTTAATTTCCCCGTCTTTTTTTTTCGTGATCAAAATCCTGAGCAGGACCAGATCTACATACACAAGCTGAATCAAAGAACGCGGAACAAGAAAGAAGCGATTGTAGTAATCATACAAGAAAAAAGCGCCAAAAGAATCTCGCAAGAAAGTAATAACAACGCTGGGAAAGTGAAATCAAATAAAAACAAAATAAAATAGTGAAAAAGAAACGAACCTTTGGAAGCGGCGTGTCCTAATTGTTTGTAATCTTCGGTGTTGGGAGCAGCGGCACCAAACTCATCATCCATGAAGGACGAGAAAAACGCGAACGATGAAGAAGGGAACTTGAACGCGCTTTGAGGAGGAGTGTGTGCACAATTGCGCAGAGAATTAGGTCATGGTGTAGAAGTGGGTTTGGATTTGAGAGAGAAGGGAAGAACCCTACCGGAGAGACAGGGTGTGCAATGGGTGAGATAGCGTACCTAATTTTTTTAATTTAGCCGAGGAAACATTTTCGGTGGGTTTGTTCGGGGTTTTTTCGGGAAGGAAATCAGACCAAAATAAACGATTTTTTAGTTAAATTTATATAAATAAAGTGAAATAAATTACACAAGTTTCTCAAATATTTACTTATTACACTCGAATATCCCTATATTTTGTAGCCCTAAGACCAAAGTCTACTTAATTTTTTCTCATATATGACATTAGACAACCTTTTCCCCCACTCTCACCCATTATGTTTTATGGGAATTGTAATTAATACTCCTTTGATTTTTAATTTTTTTAAAAATTTGTGTTTTCAAATAACAACGTTAATTGATTATGTAATAATGACATTAACAATTCATTATTTGTTAACAATATCAAAGACCATGACGAGATAACCAAGTATAATGATTTTTTGTTAGCTCTGTTTTGTTTTTAATCATTTATCAACTTGGTTGAAGTCATCAACTGGTCTAAAGTGATGAGAAATTAAAAAGCATAGTTTACCTAAAAAATTACATGAGGTTGTCTTGTTAAACTCTTCGATGATGTGGTAAGTTATTGTGTTGTCAGTATCATTGTTACATTATCAGTTAATGTTGTTACTTAATATAGGTACTAAAACAAAACAAAAAAGTAAATTACTTTAGCACCCTATGAGGTTTTTACAAATTCCACACTATACTCCTTTTTTAATTAAATATTTACAAAAATTTCCATCATAGGGGTATCAATGTACTATAAAACGAGACGTCAGTATAGTGTTTTTAAATATTAAGGACGTTAGTGAAATAAATAAGGCGTGTCAATGTAACACTATCAAACATTAAATAAGTTAATGTGGGAATAAAAAAAAGTTAAATTACAATTTTGGTCCTCCTAATTTTTCAAATCCATGATTTTGGTTCCCTTGATTTTTAATTATAACATTTGATCCCCTAATTTTATATATTAGTTATTTTGGTTCCCCTGATAGATTATTAACTAATAATTGTGATTATTAGATATTAAATTAATTATAAATTAAATAAAAATTATTAATCATTTAAAAAATTAATAAAAGACTATTAACTCTAATGTCGTGTTGTTGTCGGTGGAGTTGTGTGCAACAATGGAGGTAAAAGAGGTGTTTGCGGAGAAGAAAAGGAGCACAATGTTGTGGAGAATTAGGATTATTGATATCTATAATTAACTATTCTAATTGATTTATAATAAACTTAGTAACTCAATTAATCAGAATTATTTGTTAAGAATCTATCAAGAGGACCGAAATCACCAATTTACAAAATTAGATGGGACCAAATGTTACAATTAAAATTCAAGGAGACCAAAATTATGGATTGAAGAAACAAGGCGGATCAAAATTGTAATTTAGCCTAAGAAAAGAGTGATGTTGTGTGTAATTTAGAAGGAAAAAAACTCAAGGGTGAGAATGTAATTTGCTAAAAATAACGATGGAGTATCAAATGCAATTTTGAAATGATTAATAATTTTTTTTATGTGCTTAAATATTATATGCTTGTATGATTTAATTATATGCTTGTATGATTTAATTACGATTTAATTATGATTTATTTGTTTTAAACGTTATTATTAAAATGGATGCATACCAATTGGTCCAATTGGGAACCACACTCTTGCTTGGGTGGAGTGAGCTTTTGGATTGGTTCTGCATGCTCATCGACTTAGCCTGGTAAAAATGGCCCAATTTTAGCAAGAATCGGTGACCCAGCCGAGTTTGGAGACTCGACCCATGTTGTGTAGGTTGATTTAAAAAAATGTTGTTTTGACTCAGTTTCACTTTACAGTCATCATTCCACGCCCCCATGTAACGACCCGCCGCGTCGCTACTATATCACTAACTCTTAACCACTTCATAAACATGTTTTAACTAAAGATCTCTTTAATTTAATTTTGAAAATGGTGGAAAATTTTTCGCGAGCACATAACGATCATAATTATAAACAAGACACGTATAAAACATCCTAATTGCATAAATATATACAAAACGTGGTTTATGAAAACAATAGGAATACCCACAATAACCAAGAGGGTGGTGAATTGGTTAAAACTTGGTCTTTTAAAATTTCTTTACAAAATCAGAGTAAGGATCTTAATCACTTTAAAACCAAGAAAGTTTTTATTCAATTAATTCACTCAGCTCAAGAAATCAATAGCTCAAAAATAGAACTTGTGAGTAATGATAAAAATAACAAGAACAAATGAACAAGATAGCTAATAGAGATTAAGAAACAGAAAATCAACACAATGATTTATACTAGTTCACTTCTCAAGAGAAGCTACATCCAGTTTCTAATCAACACTAGATTAGAGTTCCACTATTGTAAATTTCAGTTCTTACAAGCTTTATTACAATCACTCTTTATCAACCCTAGATAAAGACAAGAAATCTAAAACCCTATTAGACTTCAAGCAAACAAGAACCAGAGAACACTACTATGTTCTTCCTAGAGAACACTACTCTAGACAAGCCTCAAGAACAAATTTACAACACCCAATTACAAAAATTGCAAAACAAATTTACATCCAAAAAGAATGGAGAGAAACAATCTGATGATCCAATGATTATGAATGCATATGAGTTACCAATCAGAGTTGAATGAACAAATGAATTTCAGAACATGCTCTCCTATTCTTCTTTGAAAACTCTTGCCCAAGAAATCATTCAAAAACTCATGAAGATTAAGAAGTGGGACAAGAGGTTAGTAAACTCAGAAAAACACTTTCAATCTTGGTAAAGGCTTGTGTGTAATCAGAAATTCGAATTACTCAGGTTTAGAAAACAAGACAAGCCTTACTTCTATTTATAACAAAACTTTGTAACTAACTATAATCGATTAAACGCGCTCAATAATCGATTAAAATACCTTGTGTAATCGATTAAATTGCCATTTTAATCGATTAAAATGTTCATAGGTTTTCTGGGTTTGAACAACGAGCAAAATAATCGATTAATACGATCTGTAATCGATTAAACCAGTAACTTAGTATTTCTGAAAAGCCTTGTGTAATTGATTACAAAAAATGGTAATCGATTAAAGCAATGAAACAAGCTTTTCTAAGAGTCTTATGTAATCGATTACAATAAATGGTAATCGATTAAAGCAGTGAACCATGATTTTCTTTTAACACTAAATAATCGATTACAAGAAATGGTAATCGATTAAATTGTTCTTCAAAGCTTTTCTAGATTCAAAGACGAACAAAATAATCTATTAAATAGCAGTGTAATCGATTAAACCAGTAGTATTTGTATTTTTCCAAAAACATTGCTTCTTTGGTTCTTTTATCAAACATTGTTTTAATTCTTTGTGAAAAACATTTAGGCGTGTAAATGATTAAATGCATGCAATGCAAGGATCAATCAGATTGGCCTCTCTGAACACTTCATTTGATTTACATTCTTCCAAGGCATTCCAAGGCATGTGAAAAGTACAAAACAACCCTTCAAGTCCCAAGCTTCAATGCTTCAAGATGCTCCCCCTATATCCAACAGTTTAGTTATAAGTACAATTATCCATGTCTAAAATGTACAAGTATTTTGCAAAGGAAACAAGAAATTGAATGTCAGGGGTGTAATTAGCAAAACATGGGTGTGACTATCAAAAACAAGGGGTGCATCTAGCAAAATACAACTCCTGCCCGGGATTTAGTCTATCGATATCTCGGCTACTCGGCGGCTCCAACCAAAAAGTGGTCATCTTCTCGGTCACCTACTGATGTCCATCTGCTCACACGAACACAGTTCGTGATCATCATAGGTACCAAACCACCCGGTACAACAAAGCAAATGTGAGTTTATTATGTAAAATAACAAGCAAAAGATAACATCAGTTAAGGAAGAGAATTCAAACGTCATAATATCACCACAAAATCCAAGTATTTCAACGCGCAACCAAGATGAACAGGCATCCAGGAACATTCCGCAAGTCAACTTATAATGCCTAGCATGATGCATGCTCCTAACTCAACTTTCAGCATGCAATGTGGTATCGTCCTGGAAATAGGCCATCCCTGTGGTCAGAAGATGCAGTAGCTTGTAGGGTCACTCTTTCATGCATAGGAATCACCCCCCATGGTGATCAACCAAATGGGTGTCAGAAGGAGTTCCCAACAGACGTGGCCCCTCAGTATCCCAGTACCCTACAACCAATCATCAATCATATTTCTGTCATGCAAATGTTGTATGTCTCTCATGGGAACCATCAACGTATGGCCTGGCATAGGAACAACCCAGTCCTGGCTAGGATCTCCATACCCTCCTATGTACATACATACCGCCCCAAACGAGGGCCGCCCCAAACGAGGCTCATCGATGCATTGACTGTGGTCCTTGCAAGGTTCACCACCCGGTCCCAGCATCTCACGTGTCTATACATAGCATATCACCACAGCTCCATCAATGTATGACCTGGCCCAGGAACAACTCGTCCTGGCTAGGATACTATCATACACCCCCGTGGGTATCTATGCATATCCATTTGCATTCAGATCACCATGGGCACCATCAATGCATGGCCCGGCTCGGGAACAATTCGTCCTGGCTAGGATACTGCCATGCACCCCCATGGTATCAATGCACACATCATTATCTCAAGTCATTACATAGGCCGATCTCAACTATTATCAACATAGTCACATACGTCCCTTATACGTCATTCACAAACAAGTGAGCCGGTGTGAAGTATTAGGTGTCCGGGTTAGCACCTAGCTATAACAACTTGAGATAAGAATCCAACAAGGTCAGACGAGGGCAGAGAAGATCAATCAAGGTTGGCAAAGGTCGGACAAGGTCGATAAAGGTCGATAAAGGGCGGTCACAAGGGGTAAAGGTTGGACAAGGGAAGACAAAGTTGGGCAAGAGCGGATGAGGTCGGTCGAAGTCGGTCAAAGGCGGTCAAGGATTCTTTGGATTTCTATAAAATACTGAAGGACGAACTTGGCACTATGCAATTGATTACACAAGCGCTGTAATTGATTATAACATATAGCACTTGCAAGACTCGGGATTGTATTAACATCACCAACCTACACAAGGTTGTCCGAGTAAGGAAAACCAAATAAGGGAAACCCGGTGATTTTAAGAGAAAAGGTGCGGGCTCTTCCAAGTAGAGAAACCCGGTAGCTTACAAAGAAAAGACGAACTTAACAACTCTAAAGAGAATAACCCAATCGAGTAGAGGACCCGGTGGCTCTCTTCCCGAGGAAGCATGAGCTCATCCGGATTAAGGAACCCGATGGCTCTTTTCCCGAGAAGGTACAAGCTCATCCGAGTTAGGGAACCCGATGGCTCTCTCGAAGTAACTTGAGCTCAACAACTCTAAAGTACCACTCCGAGTAAGGAACCTGGTATATCTAAAGTCCGCCAACAAGGACTAAGTCACGTCCTGCATGCACACATGCATGCCACGTAACCCGCTCAGCTCGGCATACCCATCCCGGTACCTGACATTTCAAATACAAGGGATTGATACACATGTTTAACTCGGCCTACCCATCCCGGTAGCCGACATCACAAACACAAGGGGTTGATACCTATGTTCAACACGGCCAACCCATCCCAGTACCCGACACCTCCACGAATACTTCTGCAAAGTATCTTAGGAGCTTTTCAGCATCAAAATACCAACTTCACACACATGCACGGGGAGTTCTTACAACCTTAACTCCCCCTTCAAGAACATCATCAAACACCACACCAGAGCATCATTAAACATCAACACAAAACACCAACCAATGAACATAAAGCGTAACCCGTTCCATCCACTCAAAGGCATAGTTTTCTGTAAAACAACACACACAGGGACATGCAATTCATCGCCATGGTTGGACTCCCTGGTCCTCAACCGTGTTACCTAAAGCTGTTACAAAACATACTAAACTCCCCTTACCTAACCCGGAGTTTGTTCTACAGCTTCACGTTGTGTTGTCCTAAGCTTCTGTGTCGGCCACAAGGTCCTTCTTGACGTCAGGATTTCGTGGCAGCGATGGTGAGTTGAAGGTGACACAGAAAGGTTGAGGGAGAAAGGTTTCTGGGTGTGGGTAAGCTTAGGGAGAAAAGGAGAGAAAGTGCAAAGGAGAAGAATAGGAGAAAACACACTTCCCTGCACGCTCATGTACTTAAGTACCCAGCTGACAGAGCAGGTTTGCCTTTCGTGCAAACACAGCAACCGCTAGTCAACAAGGACAGTTATAAATCACTGACACGCATACCAAGACAAGGCCACTCAAAACAGCAATTATCAAATAAAACATACAATTAATCACCATATCACACAAAAGAAACGTCCATCTTTTATGACTTGAAATCCGGGATGTTACACCCCACCTAGTTTCTAATTCCCACGCACATAACACATCTTGATGACGACCTTTTCTCACGATGGTCTCCACCCAATCTCAATGCACGAACCTCACTAGTGTCTTCCAAATCACTGAAGTGGTGCACGGATCTCGTCGCCCCCACCAATTCGAGGCTCGAGTTCGGTTTTTTTTATGTTATCTGAACCTATCATTGTTGCAATTCGTGGGGGATGACCAAAGAGGCATGAACCATTGTGTGAGTAAAATCTCATTCTTCCTTCTTCTTTGTTGAAGCATACACCACTCTGTATGCCATTATAGTTATTGGTTTAATTTATCCTCTGATACAACAAGCTGGGATTACAAAATCCTGGTTTAATTATTAGTTTATTACTATTTTAATTAATCCTTTGATACAACAAGTTCGTATTAAAAAAATTGGTTTAACTACTGGTTTAGTTTTTCCTAAAATGTGCCTTTTGCAAGCTGAGATCATTAATAGCTTCTGATTATAGTTATAGTGCTTTTTATATCTTTGTCAATGAATCTCAAAGAAGTAAATTTTAGGAACTTATGTAGTTTGACATTTGAAGTTATTATTCTGAAATGAAATTAGTTATAATCTAAAATGATTCAAATAGTTATACTTATGAATATAATGTAAATGCTTATGGATTTTCTTTCTTTGATTGTTAATGTTTGCATTTACCTGTTGGACTTGAAGATGTCATATATTAAACCACCCCCCTTGTCATCTCAACAATTATGTTAGCTATAATTTTTATTTTTTAAATATGTATTCAGTCAAAATGGGCCAATTACTTACCCATCGGGTGGACCATGGACTCATTGTTTCAACCGAGTCGATGATCAGACCAGTTTTCACAACATTAATTTTAAATAAGAGAATATTTGTTTTTATTAATTTGCATGATTAGTGATTAATTGAGTAATTAAGGGAATGATGAAAAATGATTAAATTAAGTATTAGTTCAAAAATAGCTTAATAGAGATATTAAAATTGTGGAGGGAAAGTCATATTTGAAAAGTCAAAGATAGACTATTTTGCAGGAGTTATAAGATTGACTTGATGGTAAAAGAAAAAGAGGAAAAAGTCGTCAATTCGATTTCTGTAGCTAATAAAAAAAATATCAATTGACAACTAATATTTGCAGATTAAAAAATAGACTTTTTTGGTCAAATAGTCAAAGAGTTTCGGCTAATTCATTAATGACATTGTGGTAAATATGTGCAACTTGTGCCTAGAATAGAAAATTAAAGTTTTAATGATACATTTAGTTTACCAAGAGCAACTATGTTGGAGTTGCTTATCTCCGTTGCTTAAAATAACAATCATTGCTTAATCGAAATCACCATTGGAGCAAGTTAGGCGGCACTGCTTGTAAGCAACATTGCTTAACCATCACTGTCTAATAAAAATTGTACTTTTAGCGTGATTCTAGGCCAAAATCAACGAAAAAATAAAGGACAAATTAAATATCATTCTTCAACAAAATCACATACAAATTGGTTTCGGATACCATTGCTCATTGATATAATAAAAATACAAAAATAGAGGCGTATACATAATCATTTCAAGACTACCCACATAATTAGAGGCATGTAAACAATTTTACAAAAATGTAAAGGCTAAAGAGTTATCGTTTTGGAACTTACATGCAAACCCAATCATCTTTATTAAAAAACATTATAATCACAAGATAAACAACGACAAAAAGGAAGCAACACAATCTACATCAGCAGTGTTATGGAGGAGTAGATCTACACCAATGGAGAGGTGGAGGGTTTGATTTGTGCCAACAGAGAGGAGGAGGAGTAGATATGCACCGATATAGAGGTGTGAAGCTCAATTTGTACAGACGGAAAGGCAAAGGGCTTCATCTATAGCTATAAAAAAATGAAGTAGTGGTGACGATCTCGCTTTGCTCCGATGGAAAATGGAGGAGTGGCGACGATCTCAAAATGTAGTTGTCATCATTGAACTCTTTGTCGGTCGTCAGAGAGAAAGAATACGAAAGTGATAGAAAGAGAGACCGAGTTGAAAGACAACACATTTCTGAAAATGTGACAAATGAGAGAAGTGTGAGGTTATTTGTTGTTCAACATTTTACTCTTACCAAAATGTTCTTGCATGCTTTCCAAAAAGCTATTGCTTTTTTATCTTTGATCTTTGAAGCGTGAGAGTGACATAGGGTTTAACTTGTTATTTTATTAATTTTTTGTTAGTTAATGCAAATATCAGTTCACCAAGAAATTTAAATTGTAATTTTTTTAATCATATAATATTAAAATGAAAAGGCCAAGTTATGATCAGATAGGGATATATCCTATTATACTCCATCCCAAAAAATGTTTATGGAAATCAAACTCCATTCAAATATCTAAATTAAGTGTATGAAAATAAAACATATCCCTAATGATTTGGGATTCAAATTTTACCATTTGAAGCTTCCTAATTTTAAAATATTTTCGTTTGAAACTTTTCAATTAAAACATTACCATTTGTTCTTACCAAAATCTAGAAATTCCACGTGTGAGATATGCGTGGCCAACGTGGACTCCAAATTTCGCACGTTGGACAAGGTGTAGACTTTGGTTAGAGGAGAAACCTGCAAAACAAAGGAAAAGCACTCCGACGCTCAAGTAAGTACATCAATTTATAAGAGAATAACTAAGTGTGGGAACTCAGTATAAGATGTATAGAATGAGTAACTTGAGTAATGCGTTCAAGTACTGTATGAAAGTGTGTTTAGAGAGAACCTGTAAGGCTATATTTATAGTGTGGAGTGTGGGCTTTGGGCCTTTGTTTATTGATAATCTGTTGATAAGATAATAACAGATAATAGTAGGCAATTATCTAATTTAAATATAAGATAATGTGTATCTTATTGATATACTGTTATTTGTAGATAAATAACAGCTTGTAGATAACTTTGTTGAGATATGATATGATAAGGTGGTTATACCTATTTGAATAGCCAGACATAACTGATATGCTGTTAATATAAAGATATTGTGCAGTAGATAACAATATTCTTGTAGCAATCTGTGTTCCTGCAGCAGGCATGTGTCCGTGCTCCTGTAGCAGGGCTTACGAGGAGCCCGGACACGTATGTCCGGGTTGACACTTGGAGGATGAATAAGCACTATTAATGTGGCAGTGCTGACGTGGAGGGTGTCCACATGTACAATGACTCCATAATAATGGTCACGTGTCATTTTACTATTTTGGACTGTACATCATTCTATAAAAAAATACTGTTGGATTCAAAGTATGTATTACGTGAGTATGAAAATTTTCTAGAAATTGATTCAAAGCTTCTGAAAATTGTAGGTTTGTATTATGTGATTTTTTGGTTGTTATTTTCATATGGATAACAATCAATTTAATCAATGGTACTTATGGAATTTGATGCAAAATTATCAACCTTCTTATTTGGGTGAAAGTTCTCAAAATCATCAACCATTTTCCATGTTTTCAACCCCACCACCATGTTTCCTCCAACTTTTCCTAAGATACCAACCCTTCCTCCTACTAACCAAGCTCCTATAAGTGGTGTCAACTCCACCAACGAGAAACCTAAAACCTTGATTGACTCTCAATCGGAGTCTCAAATTCCATAATTTACTCGAGTCAGCAGCCTAGAAAGCATTGTTCTTGATGAAGGGGGAGACAATGTGAGTAAAAAAAAGTCAAACTTAGATTCATAATCAAAGAGGATAAACTTCTTATTATATCATCGTTCAACATGTCAAATGATCCAACTATAATATATATTTTTTAAATTATTACATATCTATTATTTTAATTATAATACAAATAATATAATATTGAGTTTAAATAAAAAAATATAAAAAGGTATATTAATATGTGGGGTCAATTATAGACCCACAAAATTATGTTAAGCACCTCATCTAAGAAACTATGCATTGGAGTGAATTTTCGTATAGATTGCTTAAATCTATGTGGCGTTATAGACCCCACAATATTAAGATTAACATCTCACTTAAGCAACTAAGCATTGGAGTTGCTCTAACAAATTTGTATTATAACTTTAATCAATGAAACTAAATGTTCTCAGTTAATTAGTGAATGATAAGTTTTATTAAATTCTAATCACACTAAATTAAGTTTTAAAGTGAGTATATTTGTATGATAGAAATAAAAATGGAATTGATGTTTTATGTAGTGTAATTAATTTGTCAAATAGTTGTTTTTATAGTTTGTTAAATTGTTTAAAAAGGCCTGTAAGTGATTAATTAAGTAGAAAATTAATGAAATTAGATAAACATAATATTGTTAAGGGTTGATTAAAATAAAATTAAGTTAGATTAGTTATAGAAAAAATAATTATGAAAAGTGTATAATTTTAAGTACAAATAATTATCTATCTAAGCTTGAAGGACAAAACATCTAAGAATCCTAAAAACCCTAACCCTAATTTGGTCCATTTGGCCCAAACAAAAATAATAAAAAAATGGACCCTTAGGCCAAGGAAGGTGCACCGATCCTATTAAGGGTAATGGTGATCATTTTTGTTTTAAAAAAAGTCACTTTACTCTCTCTTGTTTATTTCATGTTGCAAACCTAGCCTATTTCTCCAAGTTTCTCATTATCTTTCCCTTTTCTCTAAAAACCTTCATCTTCTCTCTAGATTTTCTCCATAACCACTAAGCCTCATCCATCCAAATTCAAGTATGTGGTACAGGAGATTAAGAGCTACAAGAGGGTGGTTTTCATTTTAATTTTGGAGTTCATTTTGATGTAATACTAGAAGGTATGGGGAGTCTAACCCTTTTTTTCATGAACTATATGTGTTGGTGTTGAACAAGGGTTGTGTGGGTGATGGGGTGTCTCAAAGAGCCATTAATTGTGTAATATGATGATAGAAATGTGAAATTGCATGTGTTGAATTTTAGGGTTGAGCATGAATTTGCATTTATTTCTGGTTGGTAATTTTTGAGAAGTTAGACGTGTCTATGCTGGAAACTTGTTTTATTTTTAATACTTCTTGTAGAGAGAATGTTGGAAAACTGGTTGGTGTGAATCTTACTATCATCATGGGAAATGTACAATACAAAATGGTAAAGTTACATGTGGCCATTACGGTGGGTCACCGTACACGTGTCCAACCTCTTTGTATACCCTGATACAGTAACAGTGCACATTTCCACTCTAAGTATCGACCTTGACACAATGAAGACACGATTGTCCGCCCTCCGTGCCAGCCTTGCTATAGGAGCGCAGACGTCAACCCTCTATAGGTCGGGTCTCTCCTGGTCAACAACATATCTATTATGTCTGGTTATTCAAATTAGTGTAACCACCTTATCTCCTAATATCTCTCCAGTTATCTACAGGTTGTTACTTATTTACAAGTAACAACATATCTATAAGGTACACATTATCTCCTATTTAAATTATATAACTGCCTGCTATTATCTATTATTTTATCAATAGACTACTAACAAACAAATGTCCAAAGTCTCCACGCTATAAATACAGGTTCTTTCTAAACCTTTATACACTCAATATTTACTCCATTCTCACTATGGTTCACCCCAGTGAACATACATCCGAGGCACCCTCAGAGACTTTCTATCCGCTTTCTTACTCAGTTATTCTTCTATAATTAATGTACTTACTTGAGCGTCGAAGTCATTTCCTTTGTTTTGCAGGTCCCCTTCCTTAACAAGGTTGACTCATTATCCGACGTGCAGAGTTTGAAACCCACTTGGACCTCGTCCAGCTCATACGTGGAATTTCCAGATTTTGGTAAGAACATTTGGCGCCCACCTTGGGACCGCGGTAAAACATACCTTGCGGCCTCGCACCATTACAAATCGTCAAGACTCGTCAATGGTCAGTACGCGTTTCAGCATCAGACGTAGCACTCCCGTTGAAGTGTCCAACCCTTCACAGATGACAATGACTAACGCAGACACCATTCAACAACTCCAAAACTGCATGGTGGAGATGAAACGAAAATATGAAGAGGAGATTCGGAGGCTAAAAGCTAACCACGATCAGCAGGAGACCAGAGCAAGACATCCACAGGAACACTCCTGCAGTACGAGAAATGAACCAACTCAAGGCGAATTACACCTCTGACAGCATGCCAACCCTCCAGGCGGTCCCAGCTCAACACGGGTATACCGACCCGAAGGGCACACAAAATGGCGACATCTTTTCTGAAGGTTAACCTCTGCTGCACTAGCCACTCTGCGTCAAGCAGATGATGAACCTCTCCGAAGGTTCATGAAACGATTTGGACGATTAGTTGTCCAGATCAGAAACCTCAATCCTGAGGTTGCATTACACTCCATGATGCTGGCCTTTCAACCTGACAAGTTTGTGGACATTCTATGCAAAAAACCTCCCTTTAGCATGGACGAGATAATCGAATGGGCTAAAGGTTACATACAAATGGAAGAGATGTCAAACTTCTGAAACAAAGTCTGCTAAGTCGGACAAAAGTGAGAAAAGCATGAAGCGACGACCAAAGTCGACCCCTAGAGGCCGGACAAAAAGCAAAGGCTGCACAAGCAGTAGCTTCTCCCGAAAAGACTCAGGTACGAGAGATACACTACTTTGATGGTCAATCGGGCCACGACCATGGAAGAAGCCTTCAATACGGAGGTAAAGGTGGCACTACCAACTCCACCATTATCTCTCAAACCGGGGGTGACCCGAACAAATATTGTCAATTTCATCGCGACAATGGCCATAGTACTGAAGAGTGTTGGGCCCTGAAAGACAAAATTGAAGAGCTCATCCAGGCGAGGCTCTTATCATGGTTTGTGAAAATGCCTGACAATCCCTCAACGAAAAACAGACATGGGGGACGACAGGGAGATCAATACAGAAATTAGATGCCGATAAAAGAAGGACGGAGCAGAAGACAAAGGGAGATAGAGACAACAACAACCCAGACAGAAGCGTCAACTCCCTCACCAACAAGAGAACGAGCTTGCCCAACATATTTGAGGGGTAATCAACACCATCACGGGCAGCTTCGCTCATGGAGGATCATCCAGCCAGTCTCAAAAGAGGCATTTACACGCCATACGAGACATCGATATAAACTATATCAATGCTCTCTTACCATGGAGCCTCCCTCCTATTACATTTAGATATGCAAATTTCAAGGGAATCGATCCTATCAACCAGGATGATCCAATGGTTGTTTCCCTTATAATCTCTAACTTAAAAGTGATGAAGGTACTCATTGATCAGGGTAGCTCTGCCGACATTCTATACTTGAAGACTTTCCATAAGCTGGAGATTTCACTAGACATAATTCAACCTCACCCCGGACCCCTCCTGGGCTTCGCAGGAAAAAGGGTAGAAACCTGGGGCTACGTGGACCTTATGATCACCTATGGTCAGGGTTCACTGTTGAGGAGTTTCACCATCAGGTACTTAATTGTAGATGTCGACACCTCTTACCTTGATTTGATTGGCATAAAAACGCTAAACGAGCTTGGACCTATAGGCTCAACACCACACTTAAAGATGAAATTTCCTACTATGACAGGGGAAATTGTCATCGTAAAAGCAGATCAGAAGCAAGCCAGACAGTACTATGTAGAAAGCTTGAAAGTGTCACCGTATCCTCCCAACAGGACGTTAGACAGATACCGTCCCACTTCCAGGGGTACTAGCCAGGTCATGAGTATAGAAAAAGGGCCCACCCCTTATACCCTAACTGTCTATACAACTCATCGGGATGACACCTTTGATGTGGATCCGCGCGATGATAACATCGACAAAGGACCAAAACCAATCAAGGAACTTGTCAAATTGCAGCTCGAACCCAAACCCGGGCAATGTACGCAGCTTAGCAAAGACCTCACCAGTCATGAACACAGACATATAGCTGATGTACTCCGCAAAAACGTGACCCTTTGCACCTATCTCAAGTCAACCTAGACTGGAGGAACCATTGCTTTTATATATTTCGTTGGCAAACAAAGCTGTCAGCTCAGCACTTGTCCAAGAAGAAAGGAAACATTAACTCCTTATCTATTTCATCAGCCGCATGCTACATGACATCGAGAAACGCTATTAGATGATCGAAAAGATAGCCTTGGCAATAGTCACTTCCGGCAGATGCCTTCGGCCCTATTTTCCAAAGTCATCAGGTGATAGTTAAAACTAACTATCGTATCAAGCAGGTATTGATGAAACCCGAACTGGCAGGCAGGATGGTGGCATGGTCGGTCGAATTGTTAGAATTTGACCTTCAGTACGAACCAAGCGGTCCCATGAAGACACAATTCATGACAGGCTTCCTGGAAGAGTTTGCGGGAAAAGACAAATCTTCCCCGGACTGGTGGAATCGCTATGTGGACGGAGCATCCAATGTGCAGGGAAGCGGAGTAGGTATTATTCTTAAGGGACTTGGCAACATCTTGCTAGAGCAAGCCCTCAAGATTAATTTCAAAGCTTCAAACAACCAAGCCGAGTACGAGACACTCATATCAGGACTTAAGCTCGCAAAAGAAGTCGAGGCTCAATGTCTGAGGTGCAACTCCGACTCACAGCTCGTCCAGGGATAGGTAGCCAACAAGTTTCAAACCAAAGAAGCAATACTCCTCCAATATTATCATCTGGCCAAAACACTTATTGACAACTTTGAGTGTTTTGAGATGTATTATATACTACGAGAGAGTAATACCAAGACTGACCTGTTCTCCAAGCTGGCCAATACTAAGAAGATCGGACACCTCAAAACCATCATCCAGGAAACATTCCAAACTTCCACCATAAACACTCAAGTGGTAATGGCCGGCGAAGAGGAGGAACCTAACTAGATGACCCCTTACAGAAATTTTCTCACCAAGGGGACACTGTCAACAGACGAACATGAGGCCCGACGTCTAAAGAGGAAAGCCAGCTACTACGTCATCCTTAATGGCAAACTATTCAAAAGAGGGCTAACAGTGCCTATACTAAAGTGTTTGGACATCCAACATGCGAACTATGTTCTAAGAGAGCTCTATGAATGGATCTACAGCCTCCATACAGGGAAGCACTCCCTTGCCACCAGGATAGTACAAGTAGGGTACTATTGGCCAACGCTTAGAACCGACGCTTTCGATTTCACTCGAAAGTGTAAAAAGTGTCAAGAGTTTTCGGATGTCCCACAAACTTCCCCTGACAACCTTCACACTTTAACTTCCTCATGTCCATTTGCCATATGGGGGATAGACATCCTGGGACCTTTACCAAGAGCTCTAGGAATGGTCAAATTCTTACTGGTAGCCATTGACTATTTCACTAAGTGGATTGAAGCAAAACCCCTACGTGAGATAACGACCAATGAAGTAGAAACCTTTACATGGAAACATCTCATATGTATATATGGTCTACCCTTTGCTATCGTTACTAATAACGATACGCAGTTTAAAGCACAACCTATGAAGACTTCCTTACACGACTGAGTATCAAACACCTGGACCTGGTCACCTCTGTTGAACATCCCCAAACCAACGGTCAGGTAGAAGCAGCGAACAAAGTCATCCTTCAAGCCCTTCGCACCAGACTGGACAAGTCTAAAGGTCTTTGGAAGGAAGAACTTCCCAGCATACTCTAGGCCTATCACTGTTCACCTCAAAGTACTACAAACGAAAATCCTTTTCGACTTACATATGGCACTAACGCCATGATCCCTGTCGAATTGGGAGAACCATCGACAAGAAGAATGCTTTTTCAAGAACAACACAACGAGGAAAACATAAGGGTCGGACTAGAAACTGTTGGGGAAGTTCAAGACATGGCAAGAATGAGAGAAGAAGCTGCCAAGCTCCGAATGACCAGAAGATATAACTCCAAGGTTCAACCACGAACTTTCCAGCCAGGCGACTTAGTTTGGCGTGTCTGGAGTGAAGCCAAAAAAGATCTCCACACATGCAATATTGGACCTAACTAGGAAGGCCCATTCAAGGTCATCACTAACCTGGACAACAATGCTTACAAGCTACATGAACTAAGTGGTAAAGACATTCCAAGAACATGGAATGCTACCCACCTGAAGTTCTATTACAACTGATAAATTGAAGGCCGGATAGCGTACTCTTTTTTCTACTCAAGCTTTTTGTCCTTATAAAAAACAAGGTTTTGGCTTGAAAGGTTTGAACGAGGCCCATTCGGAGAACAACAAAGGAATATGTACTTTAATTGTTACATTAATAAAATATATTTCTCTTTCTATATGTACTTGTGTCAAGATGTCAAAAGCAGGACCAACGCCTGAAAATTGTCCAAGGTCAAGCCTCGACAAAACCCAAGACCATGTCCTGGTACTACTAGCCAAGGTCTACCCTTAGTGAGCCTTACTGAAATCTAGGGTGGAAGCGTCCTGGTACTCTCCAAAGGTTCACAAAACCCTAGGGTTTCCCTAGGTTGACCTACAGCAAAATCCAAGGCTACCACTTGGTCGATTAGAGGTTCTTAATATCCATTTACTCGATGCACCTCAATAAAACCTAGGACCAGTTCCTGGTACTCTCCAAAGGTCCACAAAATCCTAGGGCTTCCTTAGGTGGACCTCCAGCAAAATCCAAGGCAGCCCCTTGGTCGATTACAGGTTCTTAATATCCATTTACTCAGTGAACCTCGACAAAACCTAGGACTAGTTCCTGGTACTCTCCAAAGGTTCGTAAAATCCTAGTGCATCCCTAAGTGGACCTCTAGTAAAACCCAAGGCAGCCCTTGGTCCATTACAAGTTCATGAACCCAAACTTTGGTAGACCGTCAAGGTTCACAAACCCAAGTCTTGATAGACCTCCATCTCAAAAACCCAGGATCAGTTCCTGGTACTCTCCAAAGGTTCGTAAAATCCTAGGGCTTTCCTAGGTGGACCTCCAATTAAATCTAAGGTAATAGGATTATAAACCCAAGCTCTGGTAGACCATCAAGTTTCATAAACCCAAGCCTTGGTAGACCTCTAATTCAAAAATACAGGACAAACGCGTCACTGGTAGATCTCCATTGATCCGCAAAACCCAATATCAACTCTTGGTAACCCACAATTTTCAACAAAACCCAAGGTCCACCCTTGGTCAGTCTCGTTATCACCAAGTTTTTCGCAACGGAAACTTAAGGTACTCAAAGTCCACTTTGGATGATTTTCAGTATTTTTAAACTTTATTTTTGCAGGAGTATAAATTCCAAAAAATACAAAACCAAGGATCATCCTTGGTATACTAAAGTCTAAGGTCCGCCTTTGGTATGCTAAACCCAAAACAAGCTTTTGGTACTCTCACTCCTATGGAATCTCGATATGCAGAACCATGGGATTATTTATTTAGCAAGAACATATGTCTAAGGTCCACCCTTGACACTCTAAACCCAAGACACGCTCTTGGTGCTTTCACTTACATGGAACCTCGACAAGCAAGGCTACAAACTTAGCCACTTGCAGAAGCAGGAGTCCAACACAAGTGTCCAAGGTCAACCCTTGACGCATCCAAACCCAAGACATGCTCTTGGTACACACATGTACACACATGCATTTGGAACCTCGACAAGCAAGGTTAAAGACTTATCCATTTGCGAAAATAGGAATCCAACTTTAGCTCATAACATGCAAAACCCAATATGCACTTTGGGTACTTCAGTTACTTAAAAAATTCAGCAAGCAAAGTCCATTGACCAAACCATTCATTTTCAAAATTAAACAAGACATTTCCAACATATAGTGTCATACTTTTTCAATGAAAAACGCCACTCAAAGTGGTCCATGCTCGTCAACACAAATATTCACAAATAGAAGACGATACGCAAGGTACAGAAGATTGAAGAAATAGAAGTTGAAGAAAAGATGAACATTCTCATTAATTCGTTAAACACTTTACATGGCCTCCACGGCCAAAAAGTTAAAAACAAAAAACAACAAAAACAAAGCAGCCTACATGTTGGCCAATTATTAGGGTGAAGTTGGGAGGGTACCACATGCAAGAATTCTAGAAGGACACACTGGAAATGCGAGAAGGGAAGGAGAAGACTCAATACCTTGAAGAGGCATCGATACATGAAGAAGAAAGGCAGCGTGCTTGGTGCCGCACTTAAACAGGGGAAGTCATCATTCCCACAAGGCTTGATAGTGACCTTGCGAGAATCCCCAGGGATCGTCACCTGCATTTGACATCACATAGCAGCCCCAAGAGTAGGAGAGGTCAGGGACCACCGGTATTTGAAGACATCCTCCTTCACTCACTCATTGCCACGAATGGCCGGGGTGGAGGATGACAACCCAACACTATGGCTGTGACACGTGCAAGAAGAAGTCTTGGTGCTTCCAGCACCACTTGGCCTCATCCTCCCCAAAGCAGAAGGAGGGGGAATGATGGTAAGCGACAGAGGCTCACCTGTCCTAAGGGCAAAGGGAGACCTTGCCTACTGACGAGGGCGAGAAGTGCCCTCACCAGCTCAATTGGAGCTCGCCCTCCTTCCGGAAGAGGAAGACCCGTCAGAAACTCTGTTGTGGGTATTCTCCTCCGAAGAGTCACCCACAGAGATAACCTTGTGCCTAAAGGGCTGCTCTATCGAGCCCCCTAAATCGCTACCTTCCATGCCTAAAGCAGAGTCGAAAATGGGAGAGACAGACATTATCAGAAGCAAAGGATGAATACCTTGAACAATAGAAGGTTCGAAGCAAGAAGAAGATTGAGGAAGTAAGAAATTTTAGGGAAGCAAGAAGGCAAGAAAAGCAGTAGGAAGAAATGTCAGAAGTATCATCTACTTAAATAAAAGCGTGGCTCGATTGTTAATTCAAGATTTGAAATGATCCCTAGAAACTCGCGCCACTATTTGACACCACTCATCCACTATCGCACGTCTCCAGTACGTGTCCACTCCTTGAGTGACACATATGCATGAGTACGACGCGTGGACAACACATGCCTGCATCATTTAAAAAAGTGTAACGCTCGCTTTCAATGCTCACTCCAACGATCAGATATTGGCAGAATTACTCAGCCTTGACATTTTACTTGCCTGACATGTCCGACCTCATCTACAGAACAAATAAGTCCATCTAGGGCAACTCAACAATAACAACCCGGACACCTCCTGTCTAAGTTGAAGCCTTGACATTGTTCCACTATTATACTATATAAAGCCATCAACCTCGACAATGGACATCACTTGTCTACCTTCGGGGGCTTTGTTGCGAAACAACAAGTGCACCGCTCGTTCAAGTAATAAAAATGATAAGTAGAGTTATCGTTCCCACGAGGATTGAAGCACTAAATTTAATTGTAATTTAGAATCTTTAAATTGGAAGAGAAATAATATAATTGAAAGAATATGATTTTGATTTGGATTAAGAAATTATAACAAAACTGAACTAAAATTAAGAAAATTCAAACGCGATGTAAATTGAAGATTATGCAGTAATGAGGAATAATTGTGGTTAAAGCACAATCACCTCTGATCCCTACCTTCTGTAATTGAATTGGTTATTAAATTCGCTTACTTTAATTATTCAAAGGATATATCTTACTTAATTTAGTTAAATCTTGATTCCTCAGTAATTTAACCCTTTAATCTAATTAAGAATTCTAATTCCTTAGTAATCCCTTCTTAAATTAAGCTTTGAGCTGATATATTTATTACTCTTCAATTCTACACCCATATCCCTAGGTAATGTAAAGATTGTTACTCCATCGCTTTTAGAGACTAAAATCCCAATATCCCTATTGTAAATCCTAGCTCTTAGAACCCTAATAGATTGATCAAGTCTATTGAGGCAAAAGTAATTAAAGAACAAGGTAGAACAAAACAATTATCATAAACTCTATTAATACCAACTCAAATTACATAAGAGTTCAAATTGGCTTTGGCTTTAACCATAATCAAAGAGGAATTAGCCAGACATGATTATGTCTGGCTTGAATACAATAATAATAAGGTAGATGAGAAAGAATACAAAGAATGAAGAGTAAGCAAACCCCTCAATCTTGGCCTCCTTCTTGATCTTCCTCCTTTCTTGATCTCCTTCGATGCCTCTTTTTCTTGTTTTTGCCTCTGTGTTCGTGTCTAAAAATGTCCTACTACTTTCCTATTTATATCTAGGTCATAAAAAAACCTAATAGCTTTTATTTTTATGTTATCTTTAAGCTAATTCGTATTTCCAGTGTCGTTCGCGCGACTGGCACGAACTCTGGCACGACTGGCGTCAACTTCTATTAAGTGTAGCGCGATCCGCATGGCCATGGCGCGGTTGGCACGAGCTTCCAGAAACCATTAGCTCTTTATTCTGCTTCTTTTCTTTCTTTTCTTTCTTTTCTTGGCTCCTAACATCAAAATTGCATAAAATCAGTGATAAATACAATAATGATGAACTTTGTACTTATTCTAGCATTTATTTGACATTTTATGCTTAGTTTCTTAATGAATTTACCCTAAAAATTACATATGCTAGCAGCATATCAGGCTTTTTGTGCTCATCATTGTTTGCTCGTAATTGATACCAAATTTGAGACTGGACATTCTCCATCAATGCTCATTCATCCTCTTTCACCTGCAAACTGACTCAGAGGCTGGGGGGCTTATGTATAGTACAAAATGGTAAAGTTACACGTGGCCATTACGGTGGGGTCACTGTACATGTGTCCACCCTCCATGTCAACCCTGCTACAGTAACGGTGCACATTTCCGCTCTAAGTGTCGACCTTGACACAATGAAGACACGATTGTCCGCCCTCCGTGTCAGCCTTGATATAGGAGTACAGACGTCAACCCTCTAGAGGTCGGGTCTCTCCTGGTCAACAACATATCTATTATGCCTAGTTATTCAAATTGGTGTAACCACCTTATCTCCTAATATCTCTCCAATTATCTATAAGCTGTTACTTATCTACAAGTAACAACATATCTATAAGGTACACATTATCTCATATTTAAATTATATAACTGTCTACTATTATCTATTATCTTATCAACAAATTACTAACAAAAAAGGCCCAGAGCCCATACTCCACACTATAAATACATGTTCTCTCTAAACCTTTATACACTCAATATTTACTCAATTCTCACTATTATTCACCCCTAGTGAACATACATTCGAGGCACCCTCAAAGACTTTCTATCCATTTTCTTACTTAGTTATTCTTCTATAATTAATGTACTTATTTGAGTGTCGAAGTCCTTTCCCTTGTTTTGCAAGCTCCTTCCTTAACAAGGTCGACTCATTATCCGACGTGCAAAGTTTGAAACCCACTTGGAGCCCATCCAGCTCATATGTGAAATTTCCAGATTTTGGTAAGAACAGGAAATGAACAAGAAAATTGGCTAACCCTAATTTTGAGGGGACGTACTTTAAAATTTGGGAAAGGAAAAATTTGAGATTGGGGAAAAAAGACTTTTAATAGTTGAAAAATAGATTTTTGATCAATGATGTAAGGTCTCACCTTGTCAGACTTAGAATTAAATCATTGAAGTTTTTTCATAAAGGCATTTGAGTTACATAAAGAAAATATTAGGGAAACTAGTGGGATTTTTTTGTGTGGGAAAAATGATAGTTGGTTTTGAATATTTAAAAACATTTATTGTAATATATGTTTAGGGCATGAAGTGGTAAAACATTATCATAAGATTTAAAATAAAAAGTCTATGGATTGAAAATAGGGAACAAATAATGTCAACAAGTACCTCTTGAACATTGATAAATACATGTTTCTAAAATCTAATCAGCAAGTGAATTAGCAAACCAAAATAAAACACATATAAGGCATCGATCTCTCTGGTTCTCAAGTACTTGTTAAATATTTATAATTGTAGATCTAAAGTTAATTTGTGATCAAAATGAAGATATATAGGATAAGTCTAATACATATCAGTAAAACATAAGGTTCAAAGCTATAAAACTTCAATTAAGTTATCCAATAGCCACATGCCCACACGACCACCAAGATTGCGATCACTTAAACATAGGCAAACTTAAAACAATTCCTCTGACAAGCCTCCCTTACATAGTTTATACACAAAACAAAACAAGAACCAACACATAATCATTAATTAGCTCATCAAGAGCGAAATAAACATCCTCTAAGCCTAGCATCCTCTTGCGTCACTATACCATAGCTTCTTGCTCTTATCAACTCCTTTTGTTGTTCATCAAAAAGTATACCATGAAACATAAAAGAAAGGAATTAGGAGTGAGGTTTAAGATAACATAAAGAGTTAGGCAAGAGAGAATAACCACACATATACAAATATAAGATCATTATATATAGTCAGTCTTACACACATACTAATATAAAGTCAAGCAACATAGATAAGAATTTCACAATTAAAATTTCAATGATATTTATACTCACTCATGAAAACATATGGACATAGTAATTTGTCTTTACAAAAAACAAATCACAACTCATACATGCGAATCCAACATTTCACGCACTTATACTTATTCACCTACAACATGCATTTGCCAAGGTATAACTTTAGGGAGAATTACTCTTTAGATTAATAGCTACTATCAATAGGTTTAATACTAGTCCATGATATCAAATGCTTACATATTGTCATCCCCTAATAATCACAAAGGCAACTACTCCTTCGTCAATTGGCTTACCTTCAGAAATAATTTTTCCTTTGCGCATGCCTCCAAAGGCAACTACTCCTCCATCAAGTGGCTTTAGGTCGAGGAACATAGACCTTACCCTATCATGTGTTGTGAGCATTCATTGTCTAGATATCAACTTAAACCTTGGCCTTTTCTTGCCAAGAATATTTGTGACAGGAACTATTTGAGATTTTGGTACCCAAATCTTTTTGGGTCCAACAACATTAGTACCCTTAGATATTTGCTTCTTCTTATGGATGCATTTGAACTTGAAGTGTCCTCACATACCACATAAGTCACATTTGTTTGACTCATACTGTGTCTTAGAGAATGATATCCCATTTTCTAGACCTAAACCAAACTTACCATGTGGGTGTTTATAGGATTTTAAAACCATGATCAAATTGTTTGAACTTTTCAAAAACTTCCTAAAGTCTTTTGTAAGACATGATATTTCCTCTCTTAGTTTTTCAACTACAGAGGGTTCATCTATCTTATTGGCCTGACTTATACCTTCTTCTAGAGTATGAATTTTCTTTTTTAGCTCTTAATTTGATGTCCTCGGTTCAATATTTTCATAAACAAATGATTTAAAGTTTTCTTTATATTTTTTGCATTGTAGATAAATCATATGGCATTTTTGAAGAAGAACATCATAGGTCGTATCCTCTTCATTGTATGATGAATCATTGGAAGAGGTATTAGATTAAGAGTAAGTTTTTACCTAAACCTTTTTGTTTGTATTAGCCATAAGACAAACATTGGCTTGCTCATTGTTTGAACTACTACTATTCTCATTGTCTAAGTCATCCCATGTGACCATTAGACTCTTCTTTTTCTTGTCACCAGAGTATCTCTTTTTCTTTAGTTGGGGATGTTCATCCTTCATGTGTCCAAGCTTATTGCATACAAAGCAAATGATTTCATTGCTTTATTCCTTATATATCTTTTTGAATATTGTATCATTTCTTTTGTAGGAATGTTGAAACTTTCCTTTCTTCTTCATCATTTGTTAGAACTTCTTGGAAATGAGAGCCACCTCATCATCTGTGGGCCCTTTAGAGTTGTCTGATCCATCATATTCAACCATCTACACTTTAACATCTTTAGAAGAACTCTTCTTTTCTTTTCTTTTGGAATTGGTTTCTCCAGACCTTAGGGCAACATAATATTTCTTTTGCAGATGATCTCTATTCTGTAGGTGAACTTCATGAACTCTAATAATTCCTAATAGCTTGTCCCAGAAAAGATTCTTTAGGTCTTTAACCTCTTGGATAGTTTTAGTCTTAGGTTTCCATACCTTAGGAAAACTGTCTAACACCTTCAAGTTTATCTAGGCTTTGGAATATGTCTGGCCAAGAGCCTCCAGATTGTTCACAAGAACTTGTTAGCCTTCCAAACATACTATCCACAGACTCTCCTTCATGGAGAAGCTCTCAAAGTGATGAGTTAGATTTGCAGTCTTTTTGAGTCTGACATCTTCTGTGCCTTCATAGTTTATACTCAATGAGTCCCAAATCTCTTTGGTTGTTTTTATCCTACAAATCTTGTCGTGCTCATTTTTGGATAGGGCACATGTCATAGTGTATCTGACTTTTGTGTTTAGCTCCATAATGACTAGATCAACGTCTGTCCATTCTGGTTCAGGTCTGGGAATGAGAATGTCACCGTTCATGATGATAAGCCAAAGTCTATATTGCATGGACTTGATGTACATCTCCATTATGTCCTTGTTGTATGGGTAGTCCTCTCCTATGAAGCCTGATAGCATTGTGAGTGATGCTCCCTCGACAATGAATTAATAGTTGTTGTTGTTATATGCCATCATGATCTTTTGCTCTAGACACTGTGAGGTACTCAACCCTTAGAGATTGAACTCTGATACCAAATTGTAAGACAAATATCACAAGAATGAGGTTGAATTGTGATTTTAGAAATTTTAAAGCCCTTAAAAGAACAAAGTTATCGTTTGAAGAAGAACTTTGTAAGACATATAACATATTTTTGCCAAAAACACTTTCAAACGATGAAAATAGATGTTGTGAAACAAAAGAGATTTTCAGAAAGCAAAATCAAATTTAAACCCTAAGTTAGTTTAAAGCAGAAGAGAAATAAACATATATTAGACACATGAAATTATACTGATTCTTCTCGACTACTGATACTATGTCCAATTCTTGACAATCCATCAAGTTCCACTAACTTTTGAAAAGTTACAAGTATATTGTCACGACCACTTTTGGTTCTTACAAATCAAGCTCTACCCAAGCTTGATTCAACCCAATATTCTTTGTCCTATTAAGTCACTGTTGACTTTATGCAAATAAGAAGAGATGCAAATTTAACCTTTTCCAATAAATGTTTTTCCATACACATGGGTTAGAGATCAAACCCATGTAAGAGTATTATCTACCAACCATGTCATACCTTTTTGGTGATTGAAATATCATTTAAATATAAAATTTTAATGTTTGCATTCAAAATATTTAAAAATTAGCATTAATTATCAATACACAAAATTCAAGTACATATACACATAATAGTCATAATAACATAAATGAATACTTAAATTTAAATATTTATAAATTTATATTTATTATATTGATTTAATTTATATATTTTATATAGGTATTAAATCATTATAAGTAATTCAAAAAAAATGAATTTCATTATGCTTAATACTTTTTAAGACAACAACACCTCGATTAAAAATATAATTAGTTATTTTCTCAATTTTAATATATTATTTTTATTTATGAATTACATATATATATATATATTATAAATACTAAATAAAAATAGAAACTTTAATATCACACCAGGTTAAAATCTAGTGTATAATAAACCTAATATTAAAAATGATATTTGGGTAAATTTGATATTATTTTATTTGTTCTGTCCATTGTCCATTGTTCATCAAATAAGGCATAAGATAATAATAAATTGAGTGTAAGTATTAAATCATAACTTTTATTTCTTCAAAGAGTAAATTATTATCCGTTTAGATATTTATGACCAAAATCACCATCTATCCTTTAATTTAAAAATAACTTTTAGCAGGAAAAAAAAACACTAAACACTAAAAACAATACACTAAAAAGGCTTTAGCCATTGTTGGCATAAAAACCTAATCAGAAACGGGGGGCATAGAAGCACCCACCATACACACCCATTGGAAACCGTTCAAAAGAGATACCTTACAAACTATTCACAATGCAGCATAAGAACAACTAACAGTAGCACACTACTCTCTTTTCTCTCTCTTGTGTGTGTTATCCTGCAAGTAAATGGCAAGAGCAGCTTGCAATCACCTTCACTTGGTTCCCAGTTTAGTTCATCCTCTGAAGTCAACCCTCTTCACAAATCACACTCTTTCCACCACACGCACTCGCTTCTATGGCATTCACCGAAGGTTCTCTTCTTCTTCATCCAAAATAAGCATGAGCCTCAAGGCTGGTATTGTTGGCCTTCCCAACGTTGGCAAGTCCACTCTCTTCAATGCCGTTGTAAGCCTCTCTCTCTCTGTGGAGTATTCCTTAAAATGAAGTTTTTTTTTTTTCCGGGGCAATTCTATTCGAGATACTATCGGAGAGGTACCCTTTTTGCAAATATTTTAACTTTTTTTAGTTTGCCATGTTGTGAGGGACTAGCTCCTTCCATTAGACCCAATTCTTGTTGGTAAATGAAGGGTCTTTGTTTTTTATCCATGCAGTTTATGCGTATATTTGGGGGTTTTAAGTATTTATTGTTCATATGTATTTGTGTATGCTTATAAGTTGTGTTGCTTCAGTGAACTCCTTTGGGAATTTGAATGACTCTTTTAAAAGTTGCAAGATTTTGCTCTGGTTTCATGTGATTTATGGAGGGAATGCTTGTTGTTGATTTATGGTTTTTGAAACTCGTTAAAATGCGGTTCAAATTTACTACAGATTTGCATTTATTTGTTCCTTGGGGTTGGATGAAGGCCTTTTTAAGGAGGGACAGTGGTATTTGTTGTGTATTTCAAATGCAATTCTGTATCTGTTGTGTGCCTAAATTTGTGCTCATATTCTGTATTTCCTATGTCATAACATTATTCTTTTAGTTGATTAAACCCTAAAATAAATTGAAGGTAGTTGCTTACTGGTGGGCGTGGATTTGTACATCTATGCCTGATATGTCCTCCATTAAAAGGTGGTTATCCATTGTCTGGAAAAAAACCCAAAAGAGGAATAATTGAAAAGAGCACATACATTATTCAAAAAAAAAAATGTTGATGCATTGAAAAGTGGGATTTTGCTACAATTGTGAAGACATGATTGCAAGGATTAAATTTGCTTGTAAGTTATAATTCAATGGTCAAGTTTTAATTATTATGATTTATTAAAACATAGTTCTCAACTTCAAAGTTTTTCTAAGAACCATATCTAAAATTGAATTCAGTAAGTTTTCAATTGTGGGTTTTTGGTAAGAAGGCATAGCATGCTGATCAATTTGAGTCTTGTGTTTGACTTGTAGGTATTTAAAATATAATGGGGAGGGAGGACATTAAAATTATTGTTATTAGTTTTTGTGGTCCTATAAATATATGGGAACTGGAGTCCATATACAGGTATCTATTAATGAACAAAGTAAGCATCTGATATTGCAGTATTACTGTTTTAACCATGAAAGAAGAACTATTTTTGTGAAAGCAAGCAAGAATGTTTGATTAAAGTGGATGAGGAGTGGTCAATGTCTAAAAATTCCAAGCTTTCCTTGATATTTGGAGATTCATACTTTACAACAACAGAAACAAAAGTCTTATCCATCCCACTAGGTGAGGTTGACTACATGGATCACAAGATGCCATTTGGATCCATCAAAGACTGGAGAGTGGAGATTCATACTTTCTATGTAAAAGTAGACTACATTTACTTTGTTAAAATTTTGACATTAAGTCTCTGCTCATGAATATCTGATAGTGAAGATGTGCTTAACTGTAGCTATTACAAAGAGAAATAGATGTTTACAACTTGTTTAAATTCCTTTCTAATTGTCCAAAGATTTGTTGAGTACCAAAGCAATATATCTATGTCAAGAAATCCTTTTGGCAATCCAATCAGAATAATATATTTTTACTGTTCTCAGTGTGCAACAACTTGTAAGTTTCCAATGTTTACGTATATGCTTCCAAATAAGATTTCTTACTTGTGATGGGGTGACTTGTATTTCAAAACTTAAACATACTGAACACCAGAGTAAATGTTATGAGATTTTAAAGTTTTTGGAATGATGATTTGGGTTTATTATTCTAGGTAAATTGTTAGTCTACCTTAAAATCAATTCTTAACTTTCCTCTATTGAATAGAAATGGACAATTATGAACTTTGAATGGCTGCTTTTCAAAGATACAAAATGTCATTGTTGATTGTTACATATTAGAATTATATTTGGAGTAACTGCATGTGCCTTTTAATCTGGATTGTTTGATTTCTGTTCAATGTTTTGGCTGATTGTCCAATTGATGTTTTGTATGTAGCCCCAGTTCCCAATGCTATAATAATGTATTGCATATTAATATAATATTCTTGTATGTCTAGGTGGAAAATGGAAAGGCTCAAGCTGCTAATTTTCCATTTTGTACAATAGAGCCAAATGTAGGGATTGTTGCTGTTCCAGATACTCGGCTTCACGTGCTTTCTGATCTCAGCAAATCTCAACGAGCAGTTCCAGCATCGATAGAGTTTGTAGATATTGCTGGGCTTGTCAAGGGTGCAAGTCAAGGAGAGGTTTTTTAATTTCTTTTATCTTTGTTTTTGCTCTCAACAAATACTTATATTGTTAGTAACTTCTCATATGTTTGGTGGTAGTAATTAGTGAGTTAGCATTGGCATTGCATTGATCTCTATTCTTACTTTAACTGTTGCAGGGTTTGGGCAATAAGTTTTTGTCTCATATTCGTGAGGTGGACTCTATACTTCAGGTGTTTATCTATTGTCATTTCCTTGTCATATCTTATTACATCTAGTCTTTTTGTTCTTTGTCTTCCTTTTTTAATGAACCAACTTAGTAGCTATGTACATATTGCCAATTAGAACTTTAGAGTTTGGAAATAAAATATCTTTATGTGCTAAAAAATACATGGTAGTTTTTATTTTTTATTCGCTTTTCAGATTTAAGATAAAATTGCTGTGAACCTATTGGTCATGAAATTAGGTTGTACGATGTTTTGAAGACAATGACATTGTTCATGTGAATGGGAAAGTTGACCCCAAGTCTGATATTGATGTTATCAATTTGGAGCTTGTTTTCTCAGATTTGGACCAGGTCAGCTTACTAACTATAATTCTACACCATTTTACTGCTTATGTTTTCCTTTAAATATTATTATCATTCCAAATTGTGGTCGTCGCACTGTGGTCATATTCATCATCATCTATTAATTTGTTTGGATGAAATTATACAATTTTCGTTTCTCTTTGTATGCACAAGCACTTGCTATGGATTTATGACAAATTGACTGATAAGCTAAGATATTCCATTTTTTAAGCAATGCAGATTGAAAAAAGAATTGATAAGCTAAAGAAAGGCAAGGCAAAGGATTCACAAAAACTCAAGGTCTTTAAATGCTACCACATGTCATCAACTCTTGTATTTGTTAATTGAAATACATCATTCAACTTGATTTTGAAATTCTTGATTTTAGGAAGAGGCAGAAAAGTCTGCATTGGAAAAGATTCGTGAGGCGCTTATGGATGGAAAACCTGCGCGATCTGTTACCTTAACTGATTTTGAAAGGGATGCTGTAAAGCATCTCTGCTTGCTCACCATGAAACCTATTATATATGTGGCAAATGTTGCAGAATCTGATCTAGCTGATCCTGCAAACAATATTTATGTCAAGGACGTTACAAATGTTGCATCTGAGTTGCAGTCCAGAATTGTAACAATTTCAGCACAGGTATATATATGTTTAGAAGGCTTTCTGAGATCATTATACTGTTAGGTAAATAGTATGTTTAGAAAATTGGACCGAACCGACTGGTCGGACCGGAAAACTGGTCAGGTAATTGGTTCAAATAAAACAGAGAACTGGCTTGAAGAAAAACAGGTAATTGGTTCAACAATCCACCTAACTCATATTTTAAATAAACGATTGCTATAACATCAATTAAATGAGCAAAAATAAAGGATTAAATATGTTTTAGGTCCCTAAAAAAATAGTAAGTTTCAGTTCTGGTCCTTGATACTTTTTTCTTTTCTTTTGATCCTTACTTTATATGTCATGTTCACCATTGGTCTTTGTCATTAATGAAGCTTTATTAAGTGATAAATGTTCACAAATGGTAGTTCTAACTAGGTTCATCTGTATACTGAGCTCTTTTTATGAAGAAAGTTATCCAATCAAAACTACTTGATTAGTCACAAGGACAGAAGATAGAAGTGTTGATAGTCATGGGTTTTGCATTAATGGAAGATAAATATTGAAGAATGGGATCATATTATGGTGATGCAATAATCTTCATTTAACTCCAATAAGGAAACATTGGCTAAGCGCACCAATAGGTTTGTTGAGTTTGGAATTGGGTGGAAAACAGAGAAACCACGCACAAGTCATGTGACTTGCTTTGTTGTATAAATTTTCAAAGGATGACCTTCTATGGTGACGTGTATGACAATTAGGGTATTAATGATGATTTTGACAACTCATCACTCAACAAATTCTCATCAATGATGAGGATCTATTATGATTTTTTAAAAAAGGGATCAAAATGAAAGAAATTTTTTTATAGGAACGAAAATTGAAATTTACTTATTTTATAGGTACATTTTTTTATAAAATTTTTGCCATGTTTGACTGATGGCATGATACTCCATTAGCTGTGTTAGTGTTGGTTTTTTTTTATATCAGCAAATGTTAATTGTTAGATTGTTAGTAGGAGGGATCGAACCCACGACCTTTTCTTCTGATAGGATGGGCCTTTCTAGGCCCAAATAGGTGGTTTTTAACATTAGATAACTCTGATATTATCCTTTTAATATTAGCTTCATTTTATATTTCCTAAAATACTAAATGGTGGCACATGTATGATTGTCATCCATTAGGGTTATTGTATAATGTAAGGTTTGCACCTATTGAGATATCAATAAGAAAAATGATGTTTATCTTATTAGGTTTTCTTTGTAGCTTTGATGGTAGATTTTAGGAGTAGTGTTAGAATGGCCTTTTTTGTGCCTAACAAATTTCCAGTGTTAGTGTTGTGTCATCACTTAACGAAATATAATTGATGGTGAGGACTATATTTAACCCTATTTTCAAAATGGCTGTACAACTGTTAAGCTTGCTGAGAAAGCTCTCTTTCTCTGATAAAAATATCAATAGGGTTGTGAGCCCGTGACAGAAGTCACACTTTTCATCATCATTAGGCATTATCTACTTCAACTTTTTCTAGAACTGTTGCTTGTCTGTATCATTATCTCTGAAGGATTAAAACCAATGATTGATATTTTTGTTATAGTCTCCACAGCAAACCAAGATGGGGTTATTTGTCCTTGCAGGTTGAGGCAGAGCTTACTGAACTACCAGTTGAAGAACGACAAGAATATTTGCAATCTCTTGGTGTTAGTGAAAGTGGTCTTGGCAACCTAATCAGGGCAACATATGACCTTCTGGGGCTCAGAACTTACTTTACTTCTGGTGAGAAGGTAAGAGGAAAACTGGAATTTTATTTTGGAGATAATACAGTTAGAATATCCCATTAAACATGTATAGTGTGTTAACAACATTCAAAGATTTGAAACTCTTTATTATTCTAGTTTTTAATAATAAATCAATTTACCCTGTTTGGTACAAAGGTGAGTTTTATGCACTCAGTACTCCTCCTTAACCTTGGCTTTTAGACTAGTTATGAAACACATAGGCGGAGTTAATTAATTTACCCTAAACTTTAAAAAATGTTCACCAAGACATCCTGAATTATAACTCCCAAACTTTTGATTGCATATCATATTTCATGTTCAAAACTGATTTTGTTTTCTAACGTGTACACAGGAGACAAAGGCATGGACAATACTTGCAGGTTAGTTTTTGTCCCCTGGATGAAACTTTTACATTGCACAAGTACTAAAACATTAATTTGACTGGATTTTATCCTTTTTCTAAACTCCCTGTTCAAGTAATTGGCCATAAAGTAATTTAAAGAGGCTATTAAAATGGAGTTTGTTTTATCTCTGAATGGCAATTAAGAGATACTGTTTTTACTTTGTTGACAGATGCTTGTGATAAATGATTATATGCACCCTTCTTTTGTAAGATTGATTTCCCATTTTTGTTATGGAATACCTGATTGATTTGCCAAATAGAATTAATAGTAATATAAGAATTCTACTCAGATTGGATCACTCCTCTAAATTTTAACCCTCTTGTTGTACTAGGAATGACTGCACCTCAAGCAGCTGGAGTTATTCACTCTGACTTTGAGAAGGGTTTCATTCGAGCAGAGACAGTAAGCACCAAGGATATAATTTTGAACTACTATATGCATAATATAATAGCATATGATTTCACATAGCAAATATTTTAAAAATTAAATACAAAAAGAAAAAGGTCATGATTGATATTCAATATTCTGGATAATGTGGGGGCTACTTGACAAACATCAACGGTAAGAGTTGCTAGTTTTTGGCCAAAGTTCATGTTAGAATATGTGAAAAATATCTCATAATATTAAATATTATATCTCACATATTTTAGAGTATATCTGATTATCTCCTAGAATTAGTTTCCTTATTTTTTTGGTTTCTTAGTTTTCCTATTATCTCAGTGATTTGTTTCCTTATTTGGTTTAGGCTTATCATCTAGCATTAGTATAAATAAGATTTATTGCTTTGTGATTTAGTATCACACTGTAGTACATCACATCACCTTAAATTAATATCAATTTCAGAGTATTTAGTTTCTATTCTCTCCTTTACTCCTTTTCCTCCATCTATGCCCCAAATCCTATAATTTCTACATGGTATCAGAGTGATACCTTCCTTTGTGACCTCTGTTCTTTATCTGTTGCTAAGCTTCCTAAGATCGGGAGCTCTTCTTTATTTTCAGTCACTATGTGCCGTTTCATCTTTCCAGCATTGTCTCTTCATTTTCTGGCTAGATTCGGGCCTGTGCTGCCGCTTTCTGGTAACCCTACCATTGGAAGCACACGATCCTGATCTGCCATCTCCTGAAAGTTCCCTACCAAACAGCCCATGCACACTTTCGTGTAATTTCTGTCCAGCTGTTTCTGCCCAAGTGCCACCAAGCACAGCAATGTGTCAGCCATCTTTTTTGGCAGCTCTTGATGGTACGGTTTTTTCCCAATCTCCCTCGTTCTGGATCTGTCCTCATACCTCCTGTCCAACTTTTGGTTTAGTGTCTTCCTCCACATGGTTCTTTTGCATGCTTCTCATCTCTTGTTTTGCTGTTTATGGCTATACCCACTTTCTGTTGCTCCTTGTTGTCTCCTCCTTGTTCTGTTTTGACCTTGTTTTATCTTCAAGTCTTTCTTTTATGATTTCTCTTGGTTTTGTTTTGTCTATGTTTGACTCTAGTTTGTCACCAGTTACTGTTTTGCCCCAATTGTTGTTGGGTATGCCCCTCATTTTGGTTTGATGTGGTTCATAGCTTTGGATTGCTGTGCCCCTATTTGGCTATACCCTTAGCGTTGGTTTGATTCTGTTTGGTTCTCAAATTTTGCCCTAGGCAAGGTTGTCAAACTCAGCATCCTATGTGGGATTAGAAAAGGAGGGGGGGAGAGGAGGGGGGGTAGGAAACATGTTAATCATGGGATTATAAGATGGATCATAAGATCCTACTCCTACTAATTTTAGACATATATATTTGCGTATAAAATAACATAGATAGTACCAACATAGCTTGACATAGTTGATAGATAGTTGAGTCCCTTAAGCACTATGATTAAAATAGCGGCGCTTTAGCGCGCTATCTCGCTTCAACTGCGGGTTGCGGCACCCAGCCGCTACTTCGGTGCCACAACGCGACGGTTTCCGGTAGCGGCCGGTGGCGGCGGTGCGGGTGGCAGATCGTGCGGCGCTATCGCGCCGCTACGTCCATGGAAGAGAAACAAGTTGCAGAGCTTCAGCCATCGGGGGCAGTTTTTTGAAAATTAAAGGTAAGTTAAGGGTAAAAGGGTAAAAGCCCAGAATAAGTGAGGGGTAGTCTGGACTTTTACCCTTTTTTTTCACTAATTAGGGCCCAGAGCTTCACGTGTTTCACTTCTTCTTGTTCGGCGGTGCGAGTGGCAGATCGTGCGGCGCTATCACGGTCGTTCTCGTTCCTCCTCTTCTTCTTCTTCGTGTTCTTAGAAGACGCAGAGAGAGAGATGTGGTGCGCGTTACTCCTTCAGAGTCCAGACTATAAGTATGTGTATTGATTATTTTCTGTACTTTTGTCCCACACAGGTTTGGACAATGAAGGCTCGTTACTCCTCTTCTTCTTCTTGTCTCGTTTCTTTTATTGCCTCGTTACTCCTTCAGAGTCCAGTATACCTCAAGTTGATTTTCGTTTTAGCCATGTTTATTATCTCAACAACTTGGAAGAAGATGCTAAATATAAACAGTGGAGGAACAATTTAGATGAGTGAATTAGTGTGTTTAGATTAGCTTTATTTTTTGTATTAAAAAATATTATAATCAAAGTGTTCAAGAGATTTTTCTGGCTGAAAAACTGTGTAAAAATTTAGCCTAACCTAACATATTTTACATTTGTTTTGCCTCGTTTCTTCTTGTTGAGACAATGAAGGCTCGACACAACATGACTTTGAAAGAGCCACTGAAAATTTGTATTTGACTCTACTTGGATCCTTTGTGTTCCTAGAATGTTATTAATTTAGTTACTTTGAATAAATTAGTATGTTGCTTCCTTTATGTTCCTTGAATCCTTGTTTTGAATGTGTAGTATTATACTTTTCATTCCTCATTTCCTCCTATTTTGGGTGATTTCTTATCTTATAGCATTTATATATGTGGTATAATTTATTATATAAGTATTTTTATGGACTTCACAGTAGCGGCTTTACCGCTATCCGTTATAGCATTTTAGGGGTCGGCTGCTACGGGTCTCTACCCGCTATTTAAAACTATGCTTAAGCATATGACTAGGGTTTGTTTCATTTCTTGTATATTGAAAACTCTGTTGGGAGAGATAAAACTCACTTCATTAATCTTCAATTCATGCCTCGAAAGAGATTAGTCTTCAACTATTGGTGCACACACCAAAAGAAAAACATAGATAAGTTTAATGTATTAGATAAGAAAATTGACCTTTGAATCACAATCAGCACTAAAATAATTAATTAGTTATGAATTATTAGATACAAGTGTAATGTTTAATAATAACCTATGTTGCATGGATATGGTACTGGTATTGGGTACGGGTACGGGTACGGGATACGAGATTTTTCGAAAATCTAGGGTATGGGTACATTAATACAAATTCTTAACAAATAATAAAATATGTATATTATAACAATAGAATTTAATATAAGTGTGGCTACATTTTATAAATGATGAAAAAAAACATAAAATAAGCATAATTTGTAATATAAAATGAGATTAAATTCTTCAACATGACAAAAAAGTATCTTATAATAAAAACTGTAATAAGTAAATGTTCAACTAAAACTTATGACACCTAAACAGTTTCAATCTCATCATTTTTTTGTCCATAGTCAGTGAAAAGAATTGCCTCCAAATCTGATTCATCATGAGAAAGAGTAGCAACTTCAATAATTCCAGCCCCTTCAAGTCGATCCCATTCATCTCCACCAATATCCCACATTTGGCTGTCACCCTCTTTATAACTCTTACTCTTTTCTTTATAAAAGGATAATATTTTTAGTTATTGGACTTGGGTATGGGCCCGATACATACCCAAAAAGTACCCAATTTTGTTTTTGAAATATTTTTTTGGTATGTACCCGGTACGTTCTTATGATTACCCAATGAGTATTGGGTATAGGTACGTACCAGGTACGACATGATTTTAGGAGTACCCATGCTTCAGAGATAATAACTTTCTTGTTGGTAGTTATCGACCAAAGTTAGGAGTAGAAATGTATTATTACAATACGACAACAACAAAGTCTTATCCCACTAATAGTTGAGGTCCGCTACATAGATCAAAAACATCATTTGGCTTGGTTAAAGATCAAAGTTTCAAAGATATTATTACCATGAGATCCCTCTTGACAACTTCTTCCAATGTCTTTCTTGGCCTCTCTCCCCAAGACTAAAAACCATACAATCCATTCCTCATTGGTGCTTTCCTGTGCCTTCTTTGTATTTGGCCAACCCACCTTAACTGATATTCTGTTACCTTTTCCTCATTCATTGTTGCACCAATTTCTCCATGTATACAACCATTTCATATCATGGGGAATTTGACCAATATAGGTATTTTTTATAACTAAATACCATTTTGGAGTGGTCTTCAAATAATTTACTAGACTGAGTGATTCTTGCCACGTATGAAATTGGCGGTGTCAATCAACTCAGCTCCACCTGGTAGTGCCACTCCGAAGAGTGTCACCAGTTCAGGTGTGTGAATGACTTGGTGGCACCACCCTGGGTGGCTTCACCTAGTCAAACACGTTTTTCAGTCAAGTGCAGTCTTCCATGCACGTTTGACTAAGTGACTTGGAAAAACGTGTTTGACTAGGTGAAGCCACTCAGTGTGGCGCCACCAAGTCATTCACACACCTGAACTGGTGACACTCTTTAGAGTGGCACCACTAGGTGGAGCTGAGTTGATTGACACTACCAATTTCCTATGTGACAGAAATCATCTAGTCTGGTAAATTGTTTGAAGACCACCCCAAAATGGTATTTAGTTAAAAAAGAAACCTATATTGGTCAAATTCCTTCATATCATGTATTAGAATGCGTGATAGAAAATAACTTATCTTGCATAAGCTGTTTTGTATTAGTTCTGTATTAGAATGCCTTTATGACAGTTATTCATAGAAAATGACTTATGGCAGTTATGTATTCGGGTATATTTGATAGTAGGGTGTGTAATTAAGTGTTATTTGCAATTTGTGGACAGAGAATATTCTTTGTAAGAGACCTTTTGTATCTCTCAGGCAGCACGTGTCTTGCTGTATTGTATGTTATTTGTGTTCACTGTTCAGCATTATCTTTTAATGTTTTTCTATTGGTGTTCTATAACACAGAAAAGAACAAGTTTTGATAAGAATTTGTTCTAAATATCCTAGAATTGGCTTTCTGTATTTATTACTATTTATACTACTCTAGTATTGAAAAAATGAAAGCTAGTTCTGACTGTAATTGGGCAACTGAAAGGGAGACCATAAAATTTATTTGTTTTTATTACTGATATTGCTGTGTGTGTTTTAAGCATATGTCAAAGTTCGGATCATACTATATTCATTAATCTTCATTAAAATGTTATTTTATATTAGGTGGCTTATGAGGATTTTGTTGCTGCTGGTTCACTTTCTGCAGCACGAGAGAAAGGACTGGTAAGTAGCTTATATAATTTTCCACCCAGTAAACTAGGTTTTCTTTTATATTCATGGATATCATTTTAGCATTAGTAAAATGTTTACTTACCGTGCAATTGACTTTTGTTATAAAATTTGATTTAATAATTGATCAGTTGGATTTGGATTTTTGTTCAATATGACTTAAATTAATTGCTTTAATCAAGGAATTATACTCTGCATACCATCCTTGTACCTGATGTTGGAACAATTGTTCCAAGATTTATTTTCTTATTTTTTTCTTCTTTTAGATATTAAAACCTAAGTGACCACATGACTTGAATGTAACTAGAGATGATTGAATGGAAATCCGTGTTCTCCACACTTAGGCTCTATTATATTAGAAAACTTAGCTTACTCAGTAAGTTGAAGTGAGGTAAGTACAAAATACAGAGCTCTGAACAGAGCAGGTACAACAGGTATACAAGAGACAAAAATAAAATGTAAGCCACTACTCTAGGTACATCATGACCTATTTTCCAACAACATGGACGCTGTTTAATGTTGAAATGAAAGAAGATTCCATAAATAATCTGTATATGCTGAAATGAAAGGGAGTGCCTATTTGCCACTCATGCAGGGACGGATCCACCTTAAGCTTTATGGGGGAAATTACTCCCACCAAGATATTTTTTTTACTTAAATATATTTGATAAAAAAATTTACCCATCAAAAAATAAATATTATCCCCATAATATGAAACTGTTTTATAAAAAAATATAAATAATTTAATAGATAAAAGAGACAATAAATTAATACTAATTTTATCATTTAATCTTTTAAACAAACAAGTGATACAAACACACACATTGACCCAATTATAATTTCTAAAAGCTTAAATAATTTGAATATTTTTACCATGAGATTATGTATTTTGAAAAGCTTACAATTAATATTTTTTCTTTGAAAATATTATAAACTAGTACGTAGTATTTATTTTGCCTCCACTATAAATATTTTTGGATCCGTCCGTGCTCTCGTGTAATTCAGTATCAATCATTTCTTTATCCCATGTACAAATCTATAAACAGGAAATTAGTCCCTTTATTATGTTGTTTGCAGTTGAGATCCGAAGGTAAAGACTACGTTGTACAAGAAGCAGATGTCATGTTGTTTCGATTCAATGTTTAGGAGAATTTACTTCTCCTAGCTGGTTGTCAGTGGAGAAGTTGAGATATATTTATGACTAAGGTCAGAATTTTTTTTAAGCCAATGGTTGATTATAGTTTTTGGATAAGCATTGTTTTGTTTAGTGTCATGCTCCCTGCTAGGAGTAAGTGGCAAAGTTGAGACATAATTTATGACTAGAGGTCAGAAAATTTTGGCATAATTGATGAATAGAGGTCAATTTTTTTCAGCCAACTGCTGGTTATAATTTTGGAGCGATATTGTTTCTATTTAGGGAAAAATATTTAAAATTGTTCATAGTGCAATACTATAAATGTGCTCGACTATTTATAATAATAAGGATGAAAATCTCTCCCTTGTATTTGATTAACAATTTAAAATATAATAAAAATATGTATACAAGTATACATGCCATGTTGTGCATTATACAACTAATGTACACACACAAGCAGCGCCCATTACAAACAACTCTTTTTGTTTATGTTTTTATTTTTTATATGTTTTGTATTTGGCCTCATCATGCAATGCTTAAATTATACTAGAGTTGGCATTAGTGAACTGTGCAGATCTCATAGGTTTAAGAAAGTTGCTAAAGTTTGTAACGGGAAAAAAAATGCTGAAATTTTGATCAAGGATAATTAGTGTACGGCGTAAGATCTTTGGTAGAGAAACACATGAAAGATTGTTTGGCAAATTTTGCTGATGAGGTCAAGCATGATGCTTTTAACAGATTAGAGAACAACCAATTTAGTCTCTACGTTGTTTTTTAAATCATACTGGTGTTTGAATTAGTTAAAGCAACGGTTTAAGGTTAAATAATTGTTCAATTTGTATTAATAATAACAGGGGATTAATAACATATCACACTACTTTTTTAGTTGGAATCTGTTAGCAGTCTACACTTATTGCACTCTCCTCTCTCCTCTCACCTCTCACCTCTCACCTCTCACCTCTCACGTTTCATTGGTCACCCTCAGTACCTTGTGATGCTAATCCGATTGATTTTTTTTTATCGAAGCCATCATTGCTACCCTTGCCCAATTTGGTTGACCTATTACTACGCCGAAGACCCTTGAGTTCTTAAACAATCGCAATACTAATGCCGATCACAACGTACCTCCATCGAAACCTAACACGCCTCCACGACAAGCAAGTTATTGATGAGATGGTTTAACGTTGTCCATGCCTCGGTGCAAGAGTCCAGAGTCAGTCAGAAATGTGGAAGGGAGAGGCTGAGAAAGTACTGTGCCAAAGACAGTTCCTATGGAAAGAGTCTTCCTCCATTGTTCAGAATTGTGGCAGATTTTGTAACCGAAAAACAAAATTAAAATGTAACGGTTATATGGTCAATGTCTTGTTTGTTTTGGCATCTTTAACTTAATGGTAAAACAAGTATATTAGTAACGTACTTCAATAAATTCGGGTTGCCATTTTGTTTATAAGCGGAAGAGGAGAGGAAAAAGTGTTTTTTTTTAATTCTTTCTAAAAAGTAAGCATAAAATTACTGGAATGTCCTTAAATTAAATTTAGTAAAACAAAATAATTAACTGGTTTTTTTGTCAAAAAAATTTGGTGTAGACTGCTAACATCAACTAAAAAAGAGATGCGAGTATATTAACAATTTCCATAATGTAAAATAATGTTAAAGAAACATAATAAATTCTTTATTATACTAGAGTAAAAATAAAACATTATTTTATAACATTTAAAATGTATACAAAAGTGTAAATCAAATACTGCAGTACTTAAATATAGAAGAAAAAAAATATTCATTAATAATAAAAAATCATTTTTGGTCCATTGCGAATATTCATAAAGAAGAAAATGGTAAATATCTTAAGTTGATTTTTCTTTTTCTTTTAAAAAAACTAAATGGCATGTTTTATAAATATTTTTCATTGGCCCATTGTGAATAACATTTTTACCGGTCATTATTATTATTATTAAATACATTTTTATCCTTGTAATTTAGTGTTATTGCATTTTCATTCCTGTATATTTTTGTTTTAGTTCTTGTAAAATGTGATTGTTTTATTTTTTATTTTTAAAGTATTTTAGATAACATTTTTTCACTATTTAAAGTATTTTTTTCTGTTTAAAGCGCTATCTAAAACACAAGGAGTAAAATGATTTTTTTCAGGAATGAAAATGAAAAAAAGATAAATTATAAGAAAAAATATATATTTACCTCTTATTATTATATTGTTATCAGTTTTTCAACTTCGTGTAGAGTTTTTCAAAGTCTGTTTTGTGGTTTATTTGGATCTAATATAATGTTATCCATTTTTTTTAATTGAAACATATTGAATGGATTATAATAATTAAAGATTTAATATATTTTTGGTGTTTCTAAACTTTTTGAAATTTATGCTTTTAGTCCCTAATCTTATCTTTGACCAATTAAAGTTCCTAAACTTTTGTTTTCCTGTTACCTGTGACATCCCAAATTTATGGACCTTAAAAATAATGATAAAATTATATCTTTTAAGGAATAGATTTTATAATAAATGGTTTAAAGGATGTCCTTAGGAATTATTAATAATATTTATCTCACAATAGGATTAATGAGAATAAGAGAATAAGAACTAAATGGGGAGTCAAGGCCCAGGGTGGGCCAAGGCCCAACAGAGATTTGGAGACCTAGTACCCCAAAGCTCTGATATGAAAACCTCAAGGTGAGTGCTTCCTCCCTTTGTCTTCCTCATTCCTCCATGGTTGTTGTTTTCATGATCTCCCTCTTCTCCCCTTTGAACCCTAATTATGGATTTTTGAGATTGGAAGAGATTGAGAGGTTGTTTGTGTTATTTTAAGGTTGGGTTTTGAAATAGAAGTGTTATATGAGTGAATGGTATGCTTGGGTTTTGTTTAGGAAGCCATGGATGGCCATAAGAAGCAATTCACAAGCTTTTCACGAAGGTTTATTTTCTAGGTTAGACCCAACATGGGGTTTCTCATGCCCACTATGAGACAACTAGGTTAGAAGGCTAGTTCAAAGGACTAAGGTTGGGTGTGAGGCTTCAGGCTGATAGTGGGCTTCCACATGCTGGAGTGAGGGAGGTAGAGAGGAGGTTTGTGTTCCTAAACTTCATGTTAAGCATTGAAATACCTTAGGTTGAGTGTAGGGCTATTAGAATTAAAATTAAAGCTATGTTTGAGTGGAGTCTATGCTTATTTATTTCACTAACTCCAATTTATTTCTTAGCATAATTGTTATGGCTTGGAGTCCTTATTGAATTGTGGATGTAGTTGTGTAGTTAAATGTAGTTTTATTCATATGATTGTTGGATATGCTTAGAATTGTGTGTTACGATAAACCTTTTAATAAAAGACACCTAAAATACTTAAGACTATACCCATGCCTCTTAGTAAAAAGAGCAGGGAGTTTCCCCTAAGTTTCAGAAAAGGTTTTCAAGTAAAGTTTGCAACTTCAAGAAAAGTTTTAGAAAAAGAGTATTCCCTCAATGACATTGGATGAAACCTTCCCCAGTACTAGTCACGTCCGAGAGCCGCACACTCAACTTACAATGGTGTGCAAAGGGTGAAGGATCCTCTATGTCACCAAGGACTAATGAGTTTTCGAAAGATTTGTGAAAAAAGGATCTTTTGTGAAAATGTTTTAAAATGCGGAGAAGAACACGATCTGAAGGAAAGGAGATGGAATGAGGTTCCTAGGGACAATAAGGAGTTCGTAGAACAAGGGAAATAAGTCAACTCCAAAGGAGTTAGGAATTGAGAGTGAGGGCTAAAAGGCCCCTTGTACAAGAGTCCAGGATCGTCATCCTGTAGGTACAAGGGAAAACAACTTTGTGAATATGGGCAAAGTATTACTCACCTTCGGAAAGGAAGGGAACTCCTTTGATAATGGAAGGTAGTTCAACCACTTTTGGCCCGTGGTAATAAGAGGTCATTGTGAGAAGGACACCTATTTTGGCTAGAGAACAAAATAAAGAAAAACTAGTTGATGGTAGCAAATCATAATTTTTAATAAAGAGATAAGACAATTCACAAAACTGAAGAAACCCACTAGAGATTAAATGATGTGCGTGCCTATGAAATTTATGCTTGTTTTTTCCCTAGATAAGGTAGAATAAGTTATGAGCATAGTTGTTAGGCGAGTAATGTGAGGTGAACCTACACATTAAATGAGGATGTATTCTTGATGTAAGATGATGTAAGCCCTCATAGAGAGGTGATGTAAGCCCTAGTTAGGCAAGTAGTTAAAAGGAAATGTTAGGCATGTTCTCATCCAATGTGATAGGTCATTAAGGTTTTAGTGAGAGGTCAAAGAGTAAAGAATGATTTTTAGGTGCCCTAGTGCACAAAGGTCTTTGAGTGAGCATAGGAGGTTAATTCTAAGTGCCTAGGTGAGACTTAAGGTTTGATCCAAGAGTCAATAATGTAGACGTGATGGGTAATAGTTGTGAGCATGAGTACCAATAAAAGAAAATAGAAGTCATAAGAGTTAAGAAAAAGGATATCTAGAACAAAGAGTCAACCTAGAGTCTTTAGAGCACTCACTAAGACATTATGTCATCCCTTTAAGTTTCATATTGTTATAGGTTAGTAGATAAACACCTCGTGGGGGAAGCTTAAAGCATGAAGTTACTTGCATGGAGGAGGATATTATAGCTTTGTATCTCCCAATTTATGAGATTTGTTTTTAGGCTTTATGTATCTTTATTACATTTTTCATAAGACACTTGAGTGCCAAGAGCTTTGTATTAGTTTGTTAATGTAATATATGTTTTAAGTTTTAGTTTTCGAGTAGTTAAACTCTGATGTACTTTTATACTAAGTTTTATAATTTAGAAATATAAGGAAACAAAAGACAATAAATCCTCTAAAGTGTTACATTTCCACTTTCAGTTTTTGCTGTCAAGTTACAGTATTAAATAACAATGCATTAACAATCCAACAACTTATCACATTATCAAGGAGTCTAATGAGATAATCATGTTTATTCTTTTTGGTAAATCATGTTTTTAATCTCTTGTCAAGTTACAGTATTAACATATGACATAACAACGACATTAATAGTTCAACAACTTATCACATTATCAAGGAGTCTAATGAGATAATCATGTCTATTCTTTTTGGTAAATCATGTTTTGAATATCTTATCAACTAATCTGATATCATCAACTAGTCAACTAGTTTGAATAAATGAGATTAAAAATAAAATTTATAAAAAAAATTACATGTTACTATCCCATCAGACTTCTTGATTATGTGAAAAGTCATTAGGCTGTCAACAAAAGTGATAACAAATAAAAAGTTCACAAACTTTGATGGGTTAAATTTAGATTAGGGGACTAAAAGTAGAGATCCAAAAAACTTAGGAACCCAAAATTCGATAAACCCTTTATAATTAGATAGATAGATAACAATATATCTTATTTTATTTTCAAATTCAATGGACCATTTCATTAATATTTTATAAATCAAAATCAATCTATATTTTTTCTTCTTATTTGACCCTTTTTCAAATTTATTAAAATTTTTAGAATATTTCTCGTAAATTAATTTTATGACTTATTTAGAATAGTTTAAATTTAAAAAACTATTTATATTTAAAAATTATCTTGAAAAATAATAAAAAAATAAGCATTTATTTATATTGAATTAAACAAATAAAAACCATAAAATTGTTTAATTTTTAAAATACTTTTGTGGATAAATGAGATAGAGTGTTTTGAAATAGTCAAAAACAAAATTTAACTTTTAAAAATAATTTTATCGAATGTCGCGACATGAGCTATATACAAAATTTTATATAATGTTACAAAAACATATTAGTAAAATTTATTCATATTTGGTAACATTTTTTTAAATATTGTCAAAAACTTTTAGCAACATTTTTAATAAGTGTTAGGCAAAAAAATGTTGCTAAAGATTAATGTGTTGTAGTAAGTATTTATTTATTATAAATTTTTATAAATATACATTATACAAACTAAAATACTACCTTATTATAATTGTAACACCGTAATATAGTTATAAAGATTATGATAAAATTACTGTTATAGGTATGAATATAAGTTCTTGTTAATAAAAATTAATTTGGATACAGAAAAACACTAAATTATAAACTTAAATAAATTGCCGTAAATTTTTGGATGAAAATTTATTAGTATAGTTTAAAATATAATACTCACACTATTATATTGCATAATAAACTTCATACATACATTATATTACATACACACCATAATTTACATACAAGCCATAAGTTCATATGTTATAGACCATACAACCATAATTAAAGTACGAAATCTAAAGTCAGTACAGACCATAAGTTTTTAGTAAACCCTATATATAAAAAAGTACTATCCAACAGTGAAAATACTTATATTACTAATAGAGCCAACCCAGTAGGATTTCATGGACTATGAGAACCACTTGCACAATTGCGAAAATTGTCAGCAAAAATTCCCTCTGGTTCTTCAGGATCAGACTCACCACTGGAATCCACAGTACCTCCCAGAACGGGCACATAAGAAGGCTGCATAATATTACCACTTCTAGATGATATGTTAATAGGCTCCATCGACGGATCAAAATACACGTGAGGAAATTGAAGGAAAGGATCATAAGGGTTAAACATGTTATTAAGTACAGAAACAGGAAAGTATGCACCAAAATACACGTAAACACGAATAACAAGCTGCATAGTAATAACATAACAACTCCTAGCCTCATCATGATCCCACCACCATTCTAAAACATAAAGGAATATTATCACGAATGCCATCTATATAAAAAACAAATCTAGTGAGAAATAAATTTCTCAGTAGGCAAACTAAACCATTCAATAGGTTAGTATATTAGTAATTCACAAATTATTTGCACATTCCATAATTACTCAATATAAATATTCAAGTAACCATTCAAACAATATATGCATGAGAAAATTCCAGAGTGCACATAGTCTCTACATCCCTACTCGGGTGTAGTACACTGCGACCGTCTTACATTAAACAATGCATGATCAATTTCAATGTGCACCTGGTTTCTACATCTCTGCGTGGATGTAGTACCCATTTTGTTTCAAAAATCTCTTCATGGATTTAGAAACAATTTCAATATATCATCTCATAGAATCCATTCTTTTCTTTTATAATACAAACCATGATTAAATTCATACAACTTCATGGAAACTTTATCACAAAAATCATAACAATATCAAATATGTGGCTCGACAACCATCAAAGTTTTTTGGAATCACAATTTATGTTTATATTTACACAACCTCATGAAACTTTACTTTAAAAATTATGACTTAACCAATATATGGTTTCGGCCATCATTCATACTCCATGCAAGTTCATGCAATCTTATGCATGCAAATACTTTCACTAAGTTAAGAACAACATGATTGTGCTATAGTTAATAAATTCCAATATACCATTCAATATAAGTTCCACTTCCTTTTTATTTACAAGAGAGCTAAAACATATTTTAGACCTTAATCTCCTTTCAAGTTGTCATCATAAGACTTAATCCTCAAAACTGAACCACTCTAGTATTTAAAACCATTTCAACATACCATTCAACTTCTACTTCTCAACATCAATTCAAAATAGTCCATACATGCATACATACATGCATACGTACATACATACATACATACATACATACATACATACATACATATATATATATATATTAAACAGTCCCAATGGTCATGAAAATCAGTTCAAAAGATCATCAAAATCAAGTCCAACACTCACTAATATTTCAACACTTCACTCATCGACATATTTCAACACTTAATCAACAAGAACACATCATAAAGTAACATCTAAGGAGCTGAAAAATCAGCCTAGTGCACTCAACCAAAAATCTGCACCATTAAGCATGAGAGTTATTCCAACTAAACCCTTAAACCAAGATTGAAAGCCTAGCCTACCTTAAGCAAGTTTTCTTCCAACTCCTCCACGTACTTGGCTGCACCTCAAGGTCTTGAAGGAATGAAAGTTTCATCTTGTATTAGATGGTTTGGAAAAAGAAGAGAAGGAAATGGAGGTGAAGGCTATGATTTGAAGTCAAGAAAGAAGTGAGAAGGATGAAAGCAAAGTGAAGCGAGAAAAAAGGAAGAATGCCTGGGAGTTTGGGAGAGAGGGAGCATTTGCACGTGCAGAATTTTAATTCAAAGAGAGTATTTATAGTAGAAAAATTAGTTAGGATGAAAGTCTAGTTAGTCCTTAGTTTAGTTCTAGTTTAACTAAGTAATCATGCCATGAAGATAATTACTAGATTTTTAGGTTTAATTTTAATTCTATGCATTAAATGCATGCTTATCCATTCATCATGCAAATATTCCCTTCATAAATGCTAAGATTCACGTTGAAAAGCTTCCTTAAGAGGCCGGTCTCTTTTGTTTTATTCACATAAGGCATAGCTTCACCTTTATTTTCATGCATTCACGTATACACACACACACACACACACGCACACACTTACACGGCTACACCTTTGTTTAGTCTCTTTATTTTCATGTGGCTTCCTTAAATATGCATATATGCTTTTCAATTAATGTGGTGGCTACTAATGTGTCATTATCTATTAATTTCCTTTGACCAATCATCTAAAATCTTATGTCTTTATCCAATACTCCACACGGCTAAGTCTCTTTACGTTACTAAAATTTTGTTTCTTTTTCTTAAGTTAACTAATCATGACTAGATCTATTCTAAGCACTTCTAAGCTTGCCACTTGGATCCATTAGTTTCTTATCATATCCTTCTTGTATCACACTACCATCACATGTGTTCCTTATGTGATGATTTTCCTCATAACACAAAATCTTTGCATCATATAACCATATGTTAGCATATCTCACAAATAATTCAATCATTAATATAAACTCAAGATTTAATAAAAAAATTGAGGATGTTACAATAATTCAAATGAAAAATTAATTAATCCATCCATTCATTTCACAAATCCTGAGTCGAGTATTTACTCTATATTAATATGTGTACAACAAGGTCTTTATGAGTAAAGACGTATAGGCAGTGGCGGAGACAGGGGGGGG
>CM023948.1:9717069-9769624 GCA_013407115.1 Glycine latifolia | reverse complement strand
AGATCACATCAATTAATGAGTGTTATTGATGAGTAACTCGCTAACCAGTCCCCAGTGGAGTCGGCATCTGTCGCAACGTAATTGGCCACAACGGGACGACGATGAAAAAAATAAATAAGGGTTTTCCTAAACAAGGAAAACTTAGGGGGGGAGTTGCCACCAACGTTTATTTAAGGAAAACGTCGAAAAAATCAAAGAGATAAAACAAGGTCTATGATTTGAGAGAAAAAGAGTTCTGGAGTCATTTATGCATGGGGCAGGTGTTAGCACCCCACACTTTCGTCATGAAGATGACAACCTTTAATCGATTGTGTTAAAAATAAAGTGATTTTAAAATTATTTATCTTCCCTTAAGAACGTGAATTATGTTTGTTTTATTTTTGTTTATTTATAAAAAGAAATAAAAATTTTATTTTTAGAAAATAGAAGATTTTATATATTTTTTTTTTAGTTTTTAGGTCGACAAGGGGTTTGCTCTCGCTCCTACGTATCCCCAAGTGCAATGAAGAAATCAAACTTATGTAGTTCTTTGATAGAAAACAACTTGTGTGTTAGGTTGATTTTTTTTTTGAAAGATTTGTTTTAGTTGTGTGAAAAAGAGTCGTTAAAGTGTTGGACCTTGAAACAACTTTGAATTTTAAGAAAAAACGGAGAGAGTCACTTAAGGAATTGGACCTTGAAGCAATCTCGAGTAATATGTAATTTTGTGGAGAAAAAGGAGAATTGATTGACCATATATTTGAGTATTTTTAGATTTTTTGGAAAAGATTTAGATTTGCGGTAAACTTTGTGAAGTCAAGCGATATTCACAAAATCTATCCATGTGTCATTGAAACACCACCTAGCAAGTTGGAGACTCAGCATGGAGTGTAAGAAACGTAAGCGTGTACTAAAGAAAACTAAAGTGAAATTGCAAAAATAATTGAATAACTTACATAACATTACGTAGTCAAATAAATCAAATGGTAATAGAAAGGGATAGAATACAAGTGGGGAGTACACTTAGTAATTAGAGGTGCATATATGAAGAAAAGAAGTGCAATTAGTAGTGCTTATTTAATTCCAAAATGGGCCTGGCCCAAAAGGTGGGGAGTGTAGTTATGGAAATGAGAGTGTCAGATAACATTACGTGTTTTTTTTCGGAGAAGTCCATGCCCAACAATTAAGGGGGTGCAGTTGTGAAAACGGGGTGTATATAGTATTATATATAGTTTAAGAATGGGTCTGGCCCAAAAGTTGAGAGGTGCAGTTATGAAAATGTGGGCTAAATATAGTATTTTTTACTTTGTTTAAGAATGGGTTAGGCCCAAAAGTTATGGGGTGTAGTTATGAAAGTCGCAGGTGCAAATAGTAGAAAGAAGTTTTTTTTAGGACTAGGGTTGGAACCGGTTAGGGCGACCCGACCCAACCCGCATTTAGCAACAGGGCACATCAGCCATAGCAGCCAAACGGCACGAGAAAGGGGGGTACCACCATGAAGGGTTTCAAGGCCCTCTTGACGCCACCGGCATGAGGCCCGGCAGCGCAAGGCTGGCCTGGGACAACGGCGGCACCATGACACGGTGGTGGTTTGTGGTGGTGGTGCGCGGTGGAGGAGTTGTAATGGAAGATCAGAGTGCCTTAATGCAAGAGGTATGGCCCCCTTGACGTTGCCAGTGAGGGGGTCGAGCTGCGCGAGGCCACCATAGAGGACGACAATGGCACAAGGTGGTGCGCAGTGGTGCACGAGGGTGAGATGAAAGGAAAAAGAAAAGAAAAGAGAGAAGAATGGGAAGAAAGAGATGAGAGGGAAAGAAAGAGAAGGAATGAGGGGTTAACTGAGAGACCTCTCTTCCTTCTCTGACGGCGATGCCAAATGATGTTGTAGGATTGGTCAGCCTCGTCCTGCGGGATTCGTGTCTTGCAATTAATGCACATACTCCTTCCTTTTATGCTTCCTTTTTTTTTTCTGATGCTTCTCCTTGATCTAATTGGCTTTCAAAGAGCCCATTAGGTCCCTTTGGAGCTCTTTTTTTTTTCTTTTCTGTTCTCTTTCTTTTTTTCTTTTTTTTTTGTTCTCTTTTTTTGGAGGAGGACCCAGACAGAATTAGGTTATGACACTCCATCAGCTGTTTTTTTTAACCATGATATCAGTACGAAGTTGTTTCGTAAACGCATATAATGTAGATATTTTCTTCCCAATATCATTTATTTCATATCTAATGATCAATTTGAATTCGAATCCTGAACTACTTAATTAAGAGACACAAACCACTACTACTTGTGTTAATTGGTTTCAATCCTCCATCTTTTAATCTTGCTTATGCATGTACTATATACTATATAATTAAAATCCATTTCAGCTTAGCTTCCAAGTCAGGTGATTTAGTTCAGCAAATTAAAGAAGAAAAAAAACAAAAGTAGATATATGAAGCATGACGAGAGTGGAGAATATTTACATTTGCTTTGAAGCAAAATCGCTGTGCATGACAAACACCAGTGACCAATTTGCAAAGTAGTCACAAATCACAATTCCCTACTTGTAATAAATAAAGAAAACGTGATATAGTAGGGGGAAAAAACCCTCCCTACATGTTATAATGAAATAAAAAAAATATCAATCACTAATTGGTCGCAATCCTAGTTTAATGCTTATGCTTTCGACTTGAAGAGAAAAAACATAAATTAGAAAGAAAAAACTACAACGCATTTCTTGGTGTGTTCAACAAAATCATTTTAAAGAATGAAGAAAAAAATGTTGCAGTGGATGCCCGTTTTTGTGTAGGTGCAAATAGCTCCTTGTTCAAAAAACATTTTTTGGAAGAGTGAGAGTTGTTACATCTCAATTGTGGTACTTCCACCTCATCAGGGATCCATGCTGAAGCGCAACAATGGTGGCAATTTATGCTAACGATATTAATTTTAAATGGACAAAAGGATAATTTTGTATTCGTTTAAAAATATAAAAAAATTAAAATAAACTTTAAAAAACTAAAAGATTTAATTGGTTATAAATAAATATTTAGTCTTTTTTTTATTTGATTTTTGAAAAAAAAGTTTTTTTTATGAAAAATATTCTATAGCATGTTTGGTTGTCCATTGCGTAAAAAATGACGTGTGTCTAATTTCCACACATTTACAGGAAGGCTATGTGGACTAGCTTCCCATTTTCGCATTATTTACATGCATGAGAAACACAAAATCAATTTCCTCACGAAAAAATTTCCTGAAACAAATTTGCTTTTATGGAGGTGCAAATATTGTCCTTGTTTTACTATTTTCAAAAAAAAAAATTCTATTTTCTAAAATTTGTTTGTCTTTTGAGATTTTTTTTTTGTTGTCTCATGAGAATATTTAAAAGTATTTGTACTTGAGAACATTTTTATTTTTTCAAAATTTTATCGAATGAAAACTTTAACAGAACATTTGTAGAAAATAGAAGAGAAAGGATAAGTTGTTTCTGTTTTTTAATCTTTTAAAACTTGTTTTAGAAACAATTATCGAAATATAAAAGATTTTGAATGAGAAATTGATTGTCGAGTAATGTGAAATTATTTTAGAAAACAATTTTTACAACAAGAAAGTGATAAGAGAATTAAACTGGCCCATAAACAATACTTTGAATAAAATTGTCCGTGTGTAGAAAAAAAACAATTATATGTCACCTAATCATTTGTTCACGACTTTTATGAGTTGTTATTAGCAAGTAAACATGTTGATAGTAATGCTGTACAGGCCTAATTAAAACTCAAGAGGCCTAATTAAAAGAATAACATCACCAAGACACCGACACTGATTTTTAATAATTTTTTTATTTATTAATTTCTTAATCATTATCTAAAGATTATGATTAGGAAAACTGTTAGTACTACTAATTGACCCTACTTCGTCCTGGTGTTTCTTATGCTCCGATGTTCACGCTAACAAAGATGTGTGTGGTTATGTGGACCATAATTTCCACGTCCATGCGAGGATAATGAGTGTACTAAATACCAATACACATATAACAACAAACATAATCAATTGATTAGATACAACTAGTTAATATATTAAAGTTAAAATTGAATGATTTGGATACTATGTGAATCTTATTCTTAATTAAAGTAATTTTTGAACAGATTTTAATTATTTCTTGATCGAATTTTGCATTAGGTAGGATTTATTTTCCTGAGTGAGCTGGAAGATTAAAAAAAATATAAACAACAAACATGCATATCATTCCATCTTCACAAGGTGATTGCGGTTAAGTAAATGTATATTACATGTCTAATTAAGCTTCAATATACTACAATGGCATTGAGTGTGGGACTCATGTTCAATTTCTATTGAAACGTTAACGCACTGACTTCATTCAATTAGTGATTTAGTGTACAACATAAGCCATCAGTTTGCAGGAAGTTTTTAATCTCAAACTTATGTATTTTCATTTATTATTACAACAAAAAAATCAACTATGGAACTTGTTTCTGAATGTTTAAAAAGGAAATTAATTTACCATCTTGTTGTCATTTGGCAGGTTATGTGATAGTTTTTCTCCATCAAACTTAAGATGAGCTATCATTTTCAAAAAATATAATGCAATTATAGAGGACATCTCAATAGATTTTCATACTTGAAGAAGATTGCTAGAAATTCACAACTTCCTTTTTAACTTTTTGACCAGGCAACATTACAGTCAATGGCAGAGCTAACCATAAAAAAAACATCATTGTTTTTTTTACTCATGAAAGCATCACTGTTTATGGCATGTTTAAAAAATCTCAAAAAAAAAAATAATTTAAAATAAAAACAAGAATAGCAAGGAATTTGATTTTCTTTAAATAAAATCTCAAGTTAAGATCCTAATTAGAAAAAATAAGGGTTGGAAAAGCTTTTGGTCTTGTAAAAAAATCCACTTGACTCGACTTAGATTAGTTTGGTCCAACATAACTTTTAAATACCAAGGATCCATGAAAAAAAAGAAAGAAAGTAAAAGTATGTTAAAATCTGGACAAAGCAACATCCTTAACTGGAAGAGATTTTGTGCAATTTGCGTTAGGATTATTAGTACCTTAGAAGTTTTAATTAATGATGACTTGAAAATTTATTTAAACACATGAGAAACAGGCATTAAAAGAAAACAATAGAATTTATTTCAGTATTTAACCAAGTTTCTAAAAGACGTTTCCTGTTGTTGAAGATAATTGTTAATTGATAATGCTAAAGTTCTTGATCTACTTCTATTGCGTCAATCCTTAGCTGACTCAATATCAACTAGATACCAAATGTGGAAAACCACATGGATTGGACTAAAAGGGACCCACTTGGTGAGAAACGAAACCTCATTACTTGTTTGACTCTCTTACGTAGTCTTTGTAAATGCCCCTTCATCATAAATTCCATTGTTTATGTCATCCAAAAACTTGTTCTGTTATGTGAGACTTACCTGGCAACTATATCTTTATCCACCTAATTGATTATGCAATTTGCACCTATTTTGCCAATTCTAAATTAAATAAGGTATTCTTTATGAAGAAAAAAATTTATACACGGACACAGGAAAAAAATTTATATCATCATCCAATCACAATTCATTAAATATGATAAATTTATTTACTTTTATTATAATTATTTTAAAAATCATGATTGAACGACAATATAACAGTATTTTACACTATCCATTCATAACTATTAAACTCTTTTTCTTTCCCTACTTGACCCGGTCCCTCCCTTCCCCTTCATATGTTTGAATTGTATACATGCCAATAAAACAGAGATATTGATGTAACATGGAATAAATTGGGAGTGATACCCATTTGATAGTCATTCACAGATTGTAGAGGATGCTGATGTTTTATTGTTTAGGGAAGTGCACCATCTTGTGTTGATAGGGAAGAAAATGTAAATATCTTATTCTTGATTTGAAGTTGAAGTTACAAGCTGAGCTTTACATGCTACTAGATTTCTACTGAGAAATCACTAAATCCAATCTGCATAATCATATGAACAACTTGTACTTTAATAGTCAACTAATTACTAATTAGAGTGTAAATCTCGAAGCCTTACATTGAATTTAGCATAAGGTAGAGATGGATATATGATATCTCAAATAAAAATAAATGAAGAGACAGACTTTTCAAAAAGTTGAGCTTTCATTGATTAAAATGATACTTCACAGCATTGTGACAACATTTAATCTGATTTATGGTTCACTAGAATTAACCCTTTCTTTATACTGTAAATAATGTTCAAAACAAACAACCATTCTTAAACCAGCAATGTTGCGATTGATATAGATTTTAGAACTGGACAAAATTTGGTGTTAGTGTTAGCTTTGAATGAGTTGTGAATGCAACTTGTGCACTGATATAAATTTCAATAATAGTGCAACCTATTGCTCACTCCTACTACTTTTGGCTTTAATAAATTGCAGTGTTCTAACTAGAACAAAAACTACAAAAGGCCCTCGTGTCAGAAAAGAACACGGTGCGATGTTTTGGGAAAAATAGTTGCATGTACACCTTTAAGCATCTGCCACATAAGACGGATCAGCATCAAGTCAATGGTCCATTCTTGTGGGACATTAACCTCATGGCCCCCATTTTTCTATTTTTGATGAAACCATCTAGATATTTAGAACAAAGAAACAAAATATCTTTGTGAAATAGCACATTTTAAATATATGTCAGAAATGATAAGAGCCTATTGAATGACCATGCTCATTGTACCAAGAAAAAAGACTAGGTTCCCTGAACAGTGTAGCCAAACTTGTTTAGTAAATCAAGGGGATCTAGGTCAGTTGGTTGAGTATGAGTGTTATAAATTCCCTGTGTTCAATTTATACGGATCAAAAAAACTTGTTTAGTAAATGTTTGCAAAGACTTTGTTATGTACAATAAAAATGAAAATGACTCCCTCCCAATGGACAACTCTTCGAGTCATTCTTTCTTTTCGATAAGGATGAAAAACACAATTCTGAGATCTCCAAAGGATTCCAACACCAGTAACTAAAAAATATAATGCAGTTATCGTATTAAAAGAAAATATTGCCACTAAAGAAAGAATATTAATTTATATAATGTAATTAATATTAAAAGATTGAGATGAATCTTAGATTTTACTCTTAAATGCAGTAAGATTATTCTGAAATTTAACAACAAAATCTAAATCAGGTGTCAGAACTCCTATATGAAATTTCACAGTTCTCAGTATGAGTAAATTAATTTAATATTGTTGTCTATCTTTCTGACTATTTCACAGATTCTATCAAGCCTTCCTAGTTCTGCTTATATAGTGCACTTAAGTTTGGTAATCAGTTTTATTAGTAAAAATGAAAATTGAAAAACTGATACTCATTTTAAAGCAGCAACCGTGCTACTGCATTAATCATCATTTACAAATACATCAGAATACTGAATTTTCTCAAGAGTCTGCGATGCGTTAAAAGTTATTTTCTTTTTAAAAAAAATTAACATCTATATCTGTACTATTAAAATTTTCCAAGGTCTATATACATGCCAAAATCATATTCAATTGAATTTTTTCTGAATAAAATCATGAACAATTGAACAAAATTTTTCCTTTCTATCTAAGACTTGTTTTATGTATCATTTTTTTAAAAAATTTAATTCAAATTGTTCCTTTTGGGGTGACATGGGCACTAGTAGTGGTGTTCAAGTCCCTTGCTCAGACCTAGAAGGGTTTAGAGAAACAATGGGCTATGTACCAGGGTGCCTTGATCAGTGATGAATGACAAGAACTTCAGTTTTGTCTGTTTGTCTATTGTGCTTGCAAGTTAAAACTATTATTATATATCCTCAAAGTTTATTAAAAGATGACTTGTTTGTGTCACTAAAAATGTTTGGTTTCAAATTGACCCCACAATTCATCACCGGAAAACAATGACTTTGCACCCACTTCTCTCAGTAAAAGTACCACACACTTTTTTTTGTGAGTGTATTTTAAGTCTCTTTGTCCCTCTTTCTTTCTCTTCATCCATATTGGTTCTTCTTAATCAACCCTCTCCCTCCTTTAAATATGAAATAATCACACACATAAAAAGAAGAAGAAGAAGAAGCATCATGAAGAAGATCAATCTATTACTCAGAAAATGCAAGAGTTTGTCTAGGCAGCTAGGAAGATCTTCATCATATAGCAGCCTGAGGTCAAAATCCACAAAAGAAGACATATGGGGGGGTGGACATGGAATGCAAGAAGATGAACATTGTGAAACTATATTTGTTGGCAGCACAAGGAAACGGTACATGATCAGCAAAAAGTATCTGAACCATCCTCTTCTGAATGCACTAATCAACAAGTCAAAGCAAATTAAGAAGGACAGTGAGGAAAGTAGCGTGTTGGTTGTCAACTGTGAGGTGGTTCTCTTTGATCATCTATTGTGGATGATAGAAAATGCAGATCCCAAGTTTAGTTCTGAGTCTTTGGAGGAATTGGCTGAACTCTATGTGTTTTGATAGTTTTATTCAAAGTGGCAGATTGCAAAGGCCTAATGTAATTAATTAAGTATGTTGGGTTGTGCCTTCATTTTGCAAAATGTAATGGTTGAGAGTCCTTTTTGTTTTGCTTTATTATAAGTGCATTAAATGGTTCTGCAATTGCATAGCTGATTTATGTTCTATTTCTAACTCATTGGATTTTTCCTTTCAAGAGCCATATATATGCTTTGCTTTTGTTCAATGTTCTGGGGTTCTAAAGTGGAAGGTTCTAAAGAGGATGCATTAATGGCATTAGATCCAACAATTGGAGGAACGCAAATATATGTTTGATTCTTAGCAATATGGATTCCAAAATCAAAATCAATTTCCCCAGGGCAGTCATGTAAGCTGTTTTAAGAGGGGTTTTTTTTTTCATCTTTGGGGTAACAGCCCAAAACTTCAGTTACTTTCTACTGCTAGATAGCATGAAATCATATGTAAACAATGAACACAAAAATGCTATATGTATATATTGTGACATGCATGATCATCAAGATGATATTACCTAATTCAATAGTTGGATTTGTGAATGTTGTGTTTTATAATAAGTTGTTCAGGAGAGAGTTAAAAACATATTCTTAGAATAAGAGGACTTATATATATATATATATATGTGTGTGTGTGTGTATGTGTATATGAAAAAATGAAAAACTGGTAGGGAATTAATGAACCATTTGAACTTTTGGAATCAGATACACAGTACTCACACAGATTTTGGTAAAAAAACGAAAAATGATTAAAAGAACAATTTTGATTGTCTGATTTAAGATGAACTAAGGAGGCAAGAAGCTTTACCATGCTGTTAATCTCTGCACTTGTAAGGGACTATTCTTTAACACCGCCCCCCCCCCCCCCCCCCCAAAACCCCCCCCCCCCCAACACACACACAGACTTGATTTTAACTTAACAAATTCAATAAACTGTTACATTTCCGTCATATATTTACACTAATTTAGAATTTACATTACTAATATAAGTGTATAAATTTAGAATTTAATTTGTATGTATTATATCATAACTATCATCAATATTTTACGTAACTATGAAAGAAGTTTAAAATATATTTATTAATATTTTGACATATTATTATATATTATATTTATAATTATAAAATTATGTGCTAAAATATTAGTGAATATAAATGTAAAACCTTTTTACATTGAAAATACCTACTAATTGAACTCATAATTTTATACTATGTTTATCATGTTTGGATATGTATATTATTGAGTTGGTTCATAATTATTGAATAAAGTTCTTTACTGGTTTAATGACCAAAAGGGATTATTGCCTACTATACACACAGGGACTTTGGCATTCGTCTATTTATTTATCCAATAATCCTCGTTTGATTTGAGAAAATATTTTCTTTTTCATTTCTTATTTTTAATTTCTAAAAATTGATTTTATTTTCAATTTTTCAGCACTAGAAAATATGTTTGTTTTTCATTTTCATTTTCCAATTTTTAACTTTATTTACAAACTATTTTTTTAACTTTATTATTGGTTAGGATGAGTTTAGAAGACGATTTGGGAGAGAATACAACTTGAAAGCCACGATCAAGTTACTGGAATGTACGGTCTCATGTTTCGAAGAGAGAGAAATTAAGTTGGAACCAAATAAGTCATGAAAATTTCAAAAATGTCATTGCAAGATCAGTGAAAACGCGGAAAACTTCTTTTTGTTGTTTTCAGTATTTTCAGAAATAATAACTTTATTTTCTGAAATTAAAAATGAAAATATCAAACTAAACCTATTCTCTCTCTTACTTTTTGTTTTCTCTGAAAATGAAAATAGAAAATGATGAAATCAAACAGGCCTGTGTTTCTTTGATTTCGTGTTTTCTATTTCTAAGTTGGCACTGCCCCGGTGGACCAGTTTGGTACTCTGCATGATGCACAAAGAAAAATAACGAAGCATAGTAAGTATTTCTGGTATCTTTAGTTTTTTAATATGTTGAATTAGTACAGCATCCGTGCATATGCACCGGTGGCGTCGAAACTTATATAGTTATACATGTTGTAAAAATATTAAATAAAAGATTTTTGTTTTAAATCGGTAAAAAAACCTCCTCATTAATATAAAGTACCAATTGTATTCAAGGGGGAAAAAGAACAATAATTATATTATATTTATATCTATAAATGATATATATATTAAATAACCATGAGTTTAAACCAAAGACAAAACATAGGACAGAGACAAAATTTCCAAAGGGCAATCTTCAAAATATTAGTCTGATGGCTTAAAAAAGAAATAGTAGTAAGTTCATTACCTAAATATGCTCCAACGCCAATGATAATGCAACAGCTAAGCATAAGAATTAGGGAGTCCTCATGATATAGTATAGGCAATGAAAGGAGAGCAAAGAAACCGATAGCCAGGTGAAAGTAAACTATAGCCTGCATTATAAATCATGAATTAACAATATTAGATAAGTGAGAGTTGAACCAAATACAAACAGAGGGTAGAGGCAAGTTTTGCACATCAAAATATGATGCTTGTTTCTCTGATGAACTTAAATAGCCAATAGAGATTGGGAAAAAGATAAATACACATATTTAAGTCGTCATCCCTTTCTCAATCTCCATGAACCATGGTCATCTATGTTTATGCACGTTGCAAAAACAAGTAAAAAATAAAATATATATTCAATGTATTAAGGTCATTATTGTTAGATATGTTGTTTATGTTGTTAGTATATTATTTACAAAAGATTAAATTATGAAGTAAAAAACTGAAACTACTAACATATTAAAATGTATTCATGCATGACTGTGATTTGAAACATCAGCTTGATAATGTTATATGATAAATTGATCTAATAAAAATATGTGAATGGATCAAAGTGATTTTTTTTTAATTTAGAAAACAAAATTAAAATAAAAAATAAATTGAAAGACTGAAAGTATATTCTAATCTTATTATTGTATATAATTGTTATGAAAACAGAATAGGGCATCCCCGTCCCTACTCCCCAACATCGTCCCATCCCTGTCTCTACATGGGATTGGAAATATCAGTCATGTTCCCGTATCCACCTATTGAAATATATTTGTTGTCTAAATTTAAATTTAAAATTAATTTTAGATTTCATTAAATTAAATAAGTCATAAAAATGTAATAACATAAATTCAGCCTATTACAATAATAGAGATCCCAAGTCTCAACCTATACCTAGACTAAATGGGTATTCGTTGTCAAAATTGGACCAGATTCAAGTAAGTATTCACGGATACGAAAATTCTTCTCATTTCTAGTTTTAAAGTCACTTAGAAAATATTTATTACTTTTACAAATTATTTTTTATGAATTTATATATCAATTTTAATTTAAATAATTTATTTTTTAATAATAAATATGATGTATTTTTAAAAAAAATATTTATTGTATTATATTAAACACCAATAAACAATAATACTGAAAATATAACCTCTGTTGGATTGTTTTCTGTTTGCAGATTATCATGTAGTATCATATTCAGATTCACCACCAAACCACACAACTCAATATCAATTACCCACCATACGTTTGAATGTTGTCTCCATAGAAGCCCCCATTTATCATACAACACACCCCAGTAAGCATCAATCATCTTAGCAGAGAAATTCTCTTCGTTGTTTACTATGCATAATCCTCAAGAACCATACATAATCCATTCTAATATCGATACCTTTTTCAGACAAATATATAAGTTGTATTAAGAAAATGTATAAATTTGGAGCTCAAATACTGAATTTTTATCTATGCAAGGCAACCATTGTAAGCAATCAGTATAAAGAAAGCTACACAATATAAAAATAAATTACATTTTTCATAGTGAAGTGTAGATTACAAAGTGTCACTGTATGTAGAATCTCACCCACAAAAATGCAGATAAAAAGGAAACATGATTAAACCAAATTAAGCAAATATGAGAATTAGCTTGCAATTCATATTAACAATTCATATATCATACTATATTAGCTTACACCCAATTCCATTTTAATTACATTTACCAAGAACTAAACCACTAAATCCAACAAAGGATTTTACCACAGTTTGTCAATAGAATATCAAGTAATAAAAAAATAACAAATTGGCATGGTTCTGTAATCGTAATTAGCTCACAAGTCAAAGGAAATAAACACCTCTTTTATCTGCTAAAAAGCTCATAAGTCAAACCTGAAGAACTCTTTCCTTTTTGGTAAGGACAATAACAATAAGTTAGGCCTACAAATAACATATTTTTCTGTATTTTTCTTTTCCTTTTAAAGGTTCCAAACTAAGGTAAGATTGAATCATAAAATTAAGGGTTAGAGAAAGAGAATCACACATAGAATTTATATAAATGTACATGTAATTTCCTAGAATCTACTATTCCCTTGAACCCTACATCTTCAAAACAACTTCACATTCTTCCAAGAATGGTCAAATCATGATGAACAATGAATGAATCTTGATCAGTTTGATTTTTAAGAAGAAATGCAGTGAAATTCCCTTAGTTGACTCTCTTCAAAAGTTTTCTCAAGTATAAGATCGTATCAAGAGTCACTAATGAAAAGAACATAAGAGTATATTTATAATTTTGACAGACAAATTAAAACTGATCTAATCAATCAATTATCAATTGTGGTAATCGATTAATTCATCACACAAAGAGCCCCTTAAGTTTCCAAACACAATCTAATTAATTACAAAACTTGTAATCGATTATCTGAGACTATAGAGCCTTCCTTCTTCTGAAATTGGCTTTTGTAATCGATTAAAAAAACTAGCAATGGATTAATTTGATGCTTCTTGCCAAATTTCAAGCAGAAGTAAGTTTTATTGTTTATTCTAACACTTTGTAATTGATTACAAATCCTTGTAATCGATTACATTGCGTTAAATCATTGCTTCTAAGAAACTTAGAGATCAATCCATATTTCTAACATATTTGATTCACACTAAGCATGGATATAAGAAAACCCCCTCTTATAGGTTCTTGGCTATCCCAACAATTGGTATCTAGAGCTAGGATCTTGAAAATTAATCAAGATTTTCTCAAAAGTATTTGGAAATGGTTGGGAATCAATTACCATTTGCAAAAGGTGTGTCCATTAACAAACCTTCACTCTTTTGTGGCATGAACTACCCCTTTTGGAAAGTTCGAATGAAATTTTTTATGGAATCTATTAATTGACGTATTTGGAATGTGGTGGTAAATGGTTATACCATTCCCACCCAAGTTGTTGAAAACAAAACTACAGAGAAACCTTATGAATCATGGTCTCAAGAAGAAATTAGAACAGTTGAGTATGACTCTAAAGTTATGAATATCATTCACTCGTCCTTAAATTGTGATGAATTTTTAGGGTATCTACATGTATTATGGCAAAGCAAATGTGGGATCTTATTCAAGTGACTCATAAAGATACTCCAGAAGTTAGAAGAGGAAGAATTCTCTTATCCAAGAGTATGAAATTTTTCGGATGCAACAAGGAGAAACCATAGGAGATGTTCAAAAAAGGTCCACTCACATAGTGAATCACCTCAAGGGCACAGGGAAAGTGTTCAAGGAAGAAGAGTTGAATGTGAAGATACTAAAGTCCCTCAATAAAACATGGCAATCAAAGGTCACGCCAATCTCTAAGTTCAAAGATCTTACCTCCCTTGCACAAGTTGAGCTGTTAGGGAATTTAAGAGAATATGAAATAGAATGATTAGGATGGTCGAAGAGGAGGCTAAGGAGGAGAAAAGTATATGCTTAGCACTAAAATCCTCCACACCATCTAGTGATGAGAGTGATGAAGAAAATGGAGAAGGTTCTGAGAGCAAGAATCTAACGTTACTTGTTAGAAAGTTTAAAAAGTTTTTGAAAAAGAAGAACCCCAAAAGAAGATCCTTTCAACACAAGAAGAACTTTAAGAAGAATGACTCATCCTTCCTTAACTTTACTTGTTTCAAGTGTGGCAAGCCGGGTCACCTAAAATTTGAATTCTCCATCTTTCTAAGAAACAACAACAAGGAGGAGAAAAGAAGACAAAGGGTCATAACAAGAAGAAAGCTTAAATAGCATGGGAAGAGAATGCTTCCAGCATCTCAAGCGACTCAAGCGATGAATAAGAAATCAATCTTTGTCTCATGGCAGATGGTGAAGCAGCAAGCAATGCAAGTTCTTTCGATTTCAAAATTGAATTTGATGATAACTATGACCAATTTTTAGATGCTTTTAATGAGATGCATGAAGAGGCTTAAAAGTTATTGATAATTGCTAAGCATACGTAAAGTTACATGTAAATTACTTAGCAATTATCTATTATTTTCCTCTTTTAATGCTTCTTTTTGTAATTAAAATATAGGAATTAATTTCTTCTGAGCTTTTATCCAGTGGATGCTTAAACTAGTTGATTTATGAAGTATTGGTTGTATTCTTTTGTAGAATTCATTGCAAGGGCATGGAAGATGGATTTCAAAGTTTGGAGCTACTTGCTCAGCGCGACTAGGCTCGCTCAGCACGACAAGAGCTACTCGCTCAGCGCAATAGACTCGTCCAGCGTGAATCACGACATTGGGCTACGTGTTAAGGAAAAAAGGAGGGAAAAATAGGCATTCATTCATTATTCAAGACAAAACATAACATTTGGGAAGCAATGAGCTCTACTAGGGCACAAAGGAGGGATCCTTCAACACCATTGGAGCTACCTTCCAACCTCGTTCCCTTCCATTACCCTAACCTTCATTGTTGTAAGCTTCTCATGGAAATGAGAAGCTAAAACCCTCATTGTTGGGAGTTCATCAACCGAACGCTTTGATGTAAAGATTCTAACTATCTATTCAATGTTATTTGTGCATTATTGTTGTTTTTCTGAGCTTTATTCATGCTAGTGGTTTGATCACCCATTTGTATGCTTTGTTTAGGTTTTAATGCATTGGAAAATGGTTAAATTATGTAGAACTGAAAAACTCTTCTAAATCTATTATGTCTAGGAATAGAATGGTTTGTTTAGTCTAGGTTACATTATTATCTCTAATCGTAATGCAAATCGGTTAACGTAACTCTTGAGATATTAAGGGTGAAATTGAGTGATTTAGGTCTAGCATTTAAGGAATCAAGGTTAGAATATATGAGTAGATGAAGGTGATTGTATTTAATGTTGAATAGCGAAAAACCTTTAATATTGCATCAAAGTTAGTTTCGGTTAATGAACTCCCAACATCTGTTGCATCGTATCTTCACCATCACACATCATTCCAAGTGTTTGTGTTTCTTTCTTTGTAGTTATCACACTTTTTAGTTTACATTAAGTACAGTTTAATCTTATGTCAATCATTTTACCAATTAAATCTATTCATTAATTACTTAACAACAAACGTACATTAGTCCTAAGCACAAGCAAAGTCCCTGTGGAATTTGACCTTTGCTCTTACCGGATCTTTATTACTTGGACAATTTGGTGTGCTTGCTGAACTGTTAACAGTTATCTCAAGCAAACAACTCTCGAGAGAGAAATTCGAGATGACATGTGGGTAAAATGGTGAGTTGTCAAAAAGAGTCGTCTAGCCTAAAATTGAAAAATGAAAAACTAGAAAAGGCATTAGAAAAATCTTCTTACAATGACAAGACTATCTCCACATCTACCCCCTATCAATGTGAAATGCAAAAGACATTACAATCTAAAAATGAGTATTTTCTAAAAACCTTGTCCAAGTTCACAATGGCAAGAGATAATTTAGATGCACTTCTTGCACAACAAAAGTGCATCCTTAACAAAGCGGGTATAAGATACACATTTGACAAAAAAACAAATTTATGATAAGGAAATATGGAGTTCCAAATAGGAAATATAAGTGGGTTCCCAAAGGAACAAACAAGGTTACTAATCGAAAAAGGCCCAAAATCACTTGGGTATCTAAACCTACCCTCTAAATTGTTTTGTAGATATGCCTTGAAGCCAAGGAGTTTATGTGATATTTGGACAATGATTTTTCAAGGCATATGATGGGAGACAAACCAAATTTGTCATTGAAAAAAACAGGGAGGCTATGTAAACTATGGGGACAACAACAAAGGCAAGATTCTTGGTATAGGTAACATTGGAAACTCTTTAACTACCTTGATAGAGAATGTCTTGTTTGTGGATGGATTGAAGCATAAGCTTCTAAGCATTAGCCAATGGTGTGACAAAGGCTATAAAATTGCTTTTATTATAGATTGTTGCACTATTTCTAATCCAATCACTAATCAAATTGAGTTTTTTAGCAACCGAATAAGAAACACCTACATGCTTAGTATTGATTGTGTTACATCATCACATTTGACATGTTTAACTATGAATTATGATATTTCATGGCTATGACATAGAAGGGTAGCTCATATTCATATGAACCATTTAAACAAACTTATCTCTAAAGTGATAGTTAAGGGACTTCCTAAGCTTATGTTTGTGAAAGATGTCTTGTGTGATGTATGTCAAAAGGGCAAGCAATCTAGAGTTTCTTTCAAAGCTAAAAATATAATTTCAACCTCTAGAACACTTGAACTCTTTCATTTAGACTTGTTTGGTCCTTCTAGAACTATGACCATAGGAGGGAACTACTATGCCTTAGTGATTGTGGATGACTATTTTAGATTTACATAGACCTTGTTTTTACCCTTTGAAAGCAATGCTTTCAAATCTTTTTGAAAACTTGCCAAATTGATTCAAAATGAAAAAGATTTAAAAATCAAAGCTATAAGAAGTGATCATGGGTGAATTTCAAAATGAATGGGCCTCATCGAGAAGAACCTCTCCCTCTTTTGCGTCGTCGCCAAGCCCCCTTCCATCTCCCTCACAACTCAAGCCTACTGTTTGGCCCAGGAGGAGGACCACGCTTGAGCCTAAATGGAGCCCCTCTTGGTTACTAACCTGCGGAAGCTGCTCATGTTATGCGTCAATTATAGGGTGCCGCTCGAAACAGTGGAGCTTCTTGGGTCTGCCCTTCGATTTTAAGGAGTATTGGGTTCCCAAGTACTCACAGTTTTTTCATGCTTTGGAGGTTTCGTGGAAGGGATTGTCTTGTCTTGGAGGATTGGGATTTCACTTTGGCACTCACTGCTAGAAAGGCTAGGTACGTGTTTTGACTCACTCAACTTTAACAACAAACAAATAATTGTTCTTTCTTAAGGTAAATAGCCAAATTCGTCCTTGAATCCTGAAAGCATAGTTGTGAAATCTGGTCCGATCATTGACCCGATTGAGGTAATGGGTCGTAGTCCAACCGATGGGCCATTAATTGACCCATTATATATTCAAAATTATATATGTATCTATTATATATAAGAATGTAACTAACATTATTTGAGTAAGAAAAGTTCGTCCATACTCCAAAATCCAAATTAAAAAAAATCAATTTTTTTTTTAATTTTTTTTTTTAAAAAACGGCTGGGTCGGACAGCTCCAACCGGGATCCGGTGAACAACTCAGTCGGATTTGACCAGGTCAACCCGGATCAACTGGATAACTGATCTGAAAGCGAAATTGGTCCGATTAGGCCACCGGGTCCTAGTTCGTCCAGTCCGACCCGGCCTTGATAACACTGCCTGAAAGGTTCAAAATTCAAATTTAGTTAGTCTACACAATTTAATGACAAATTGATTTTTTATTTCTGAGTACCAATTTGTCAACGCATCATATTTTCGGGGAAAATTTTCACTTTATACCTTTTTCTTATACATTGATTATAGATTGCATGTTACATGTCTTGGAATTTGTTAAATTAAAAGAAAAAAGTTGTACTTGTTTTGATTCCTTTAGTTTTTAAGGAAAAAATTGTGAGATATCAATTGTCCCTGAAATTGACACAGTTGGTTAATTAGCCTGTTTATGATATTAGAGATCAAATTTATTGGTGGCGCAATTTCAAGAACCAAATTAGATTACTATTATCAAAATTAAAGACTATAATGATTACTTTTCATATTGTTACGGATCACAATATATTGATGTTTAATATAAAAAATTGTTTTTATTTGTCAAAGTTACTACTTACATGTTTGGTTTTCTTTAATGTTTAAGAATTTTTCTTCTTCTCTGTTTTGTGTTTGGATTAGCTTATTTTGAATATTTTAGTTTTAATTTTTTGCAGCTTTCTAAAAAACTTTTGAAATAAATTAAAAAGGTGAAAATTCCTCGTTGAAAAGGTGTTCCCTAACACTGACATCAACAGTGAGACTTTGGATAAATTCTTTTGGATACAAAATGAGTTAATTTAAACAGAAATTAGGTTGGCACAGGAAAGAGTTGCGAACCTGAAGGCAGATGAAGATAGGAGGAAGGTGAAGATTTCAAAAGATGGGAACTATCTTGGTCCATTTTCATTCACAATGAATTTTCCTATGGGTTTTCGGCCGAATGTCTATTACCTTGAGCAGCTTGAGATGAGGCAGAAGTTGGAGTTTCCTTCTCCTTATTAGATAAGATAGATCTAGTACCTAATAAGATATATATCTTAACTTATTTTGAATAATTGTTATTAGATAAGATATATCTAGTACTTAATAAGATATACATCTTATCTTATTTTCTATTGTATTTGACTCTATATAAACAGTCATTCTATTATCAATAAAGTAAGTTGCAATCTACAGCATTTCCTATATGGTATCAGAGCCTAGCGATTCTAGGCCAATTTTTTTCAGCTGCCATATCTTTTTCACGTACCTTCAAAATCAATGAACGCCTACATTCCACGGTTGTTGCTCATACCACTGCACCAGCTCCTCCTGTGGCTTCATCATCCTCCACACCAGCACCACTTCTCACACCCAAAATGATTCAACGTATCCTGACTCTTGTTGACCAATGCAAGCCTATGTCTAAACCTTTGTCCAATAAGCCATTGTCCTCCTCCTCTTGGCTTATTGATAGCGGCGCTTCCTAACACATGACTGAAGACCTCCGCTTCCTTACGGATCTTCGTCGTATTTCCCCTTGCACCATTGGATTACCTAACAGTATCCAAACTCAAGCTATGCATCGAGGCACAGTTACTCTTGGTTCCTCTTTAGTGCTCTCGGATGTGCTTTACGTGCCTCGCTCACTTGCAATTTGATCTCTGTCTCCTACCTACTTAGGGATCAAACTTGCCTTGTTCTTTTTATGAATTGCTTATGTTTTTTGCAAGACCACAAGCTAAGGCCGATGATTGGACTAGCTGATGAAATAGAAAGGGTGTATGTGCTCAGGTGATCTTCTTTTCATGCATATAATGCTCAACGAACGATCTCTTTAGAGTTATGACATCGACAACTGGGTCATCCTTCTTCCCATTATTTATCCTTGTTACCTTTTATTTCCAAAAAGATTGGACATTGTGATGTTTGTTCACGGGCTAAACAATCCTGTCATTCATTTTCTTTAAATAAAAAGAGCAGTACCCACCCATTTGATTTATTACATTGTGATTTATGGGGTCTTTATGGCACAGTCTCTCACTCGGGTGCACGATATTTTTTTACCATCCTTGACAATCACACAAGACATATATAGGTTTATTTACTATCCGATAAAGCCAGTGTTACTCATCCTTTCATGATTTCTTGGCTATGATTCATACTCAATTTAATGTAAGTGTTAAACAGGTCCAAAGTGATAACGGTACAGAATTCCTTTCCTCATCATGGTTCGCTTGTTTGCTGACCATGGCATTCTACACCATCAATCATGTACTTATACTCCTCAATAGAACGGCCGTGTGGAGCATCGTCATCATCACATCCTCAATGTTGCTAGGGCTATCCATTTTGATGGCTCATTACCTCTCATATATTGGAGTGATTGCATTTTGACTGTTGTCCGTGTTATCAATCGCACACCTACCACCCTCCTTGGTGGAATCTGTCCCAATGAAGCTCTTTATGGATCTGCACCTACATATGATCACCTTCGTATCATTGATTGTCTTTGTTACTCTTCAGTTCTTCCCAAACCGTTGGATAAGTTTGCTGCTCATTCTCAACGTTGCGTTCTACTTGGTTATCCCACCTCTAAGAAAGGTTGGAAGGTTTTGGACCTAGCTACTTCTCGAGTCTTTGTTTCTCGAGATGTAGTATTCTGTTAAGATATTTTCCCTTTTAAAGATTGTGTCTCTCCATCAGCCAGTACTCCTCCTCTACAGCTGCCTTCATCCATACCTATAACAGATGACCACGTGCTAGCACTCCCAAATGACACACATGTTCCTTCTCCACCTGCCTCACCAGAGTCTAATGACAGGGGGAGTTTCCTTGCTCCATCCTCTGTGCTTCCACTTGCTCCTCGGGAAAGGCGCACTGTTTGCCCTCCATCTCATATTCGTGACTATCATTGTTATACGACACCTACACCATCTTCTTCTTCATCACCATCCATCGTTGCCTTAGGTAAGCAATATCTTATCACCCACTTTCTCTCTAATGACAACTTCTCCGCCCCACATCGTTCCTTTCTTGTTGTGGTTACTGTTGGCCGTGAACCACGCTCTTTCAAAGAGGCAGTTCACAATCCACTTAGGCGTGAGGCTATGAAATTGGAGATTGATGCCTTGGAAGCAAATCAAACTTGGGTTGTTCAACAAGTACCTCCCAACAAAAGGCAATTCCTTGCAAGTGGGTTTTTTAGATAAAATACAAATCTAATGGATCTGTAGACCGTTACAAGGCTCACCTTGTTGTTGCTGGTAATAATCAAGCAGAAGGTGAAGATTTTACAGAAACCTTTGCTTCTGTCGCCAAAATGACCAGCGTCCGCACTTTCCTTGCAGTTGTGATTGCCAAAGGATGGAATTTACACCAGCTGGATGTCCAAAATGCTTTCCTCCACGGTGAACTTGATGAAGAATTCTATATGCGACTTCCTCCTGGTTTCTCTTCTCCTTCTCCCAGGACTGCTTGCAAGTTGCAGAAATCCCTTTACAGTTTGAAACAGTCCCCACATAATTGGTTTGCTAAACTTCGTGAATCTCTTCTCTCCTTCGGTTTTATCCAAACAAGAGTTGACTACACCTTGTTTACATACTGTCATGGGACTCGGTTTGTTGCAATTTTAGTGTATGTCGATGACATCATCCTAGTTGGGAATGATCCTTCTCTTTGTGACACTGTCAAGACTCATCTTCATAAATGGTTTAAAATCAAGGATTTGGGGAAGCTCAAGTATTTTATTGGCATTGAGCTAGCTCGCAACTCAACTGGTCTTTTTCTTAATCAGCACAAGTTGGCATTAGATATCCTCCAGGAATGTGGACTTCTAGGTTGCAAACCAATCGACTTTCCCATGGAACCCAATTTAAAATTGGCTTTGGATGATGGCCCCGAATTTGCTGAACCTACTCGCTATAGACGTCTGATTGGTCGTCTTGTTTACTTTACAATCACACGTCCAAATTTAAGCTATGCCACTATTCGCGTTCTCAGGTATATCAAAGGTAATCCAGGCCAAGGCATTTTATTTCATTCTTTATGCGATCTCCAACTTCGAGCATATTGTGACTTTGATTGGGCATCTTGACCTATTACTCATTGCTCTGTAATCGATTACTTCATTACTATCGGTTCCTCTCCCATCTCTTGGAAGACTAAGAAACAACACACAATGTCTCGTTCCTCTGCTGAAGCCGAGTACCGGTCCATGGCTGCAGCTATTGTAGAACTTGTATGGCTTAAATCTTGTCTTGCCTCTCTTAGGATTATTCATCATAAACCAATGGAGTTGTTTTCTGACAGTAAACCTGCTTTACATATTGCTTCCAATCCCATTTTCCATGAAAGAACCAAGCATATTGAGTTAGATTGTCACTTCATTCGTGATCATCTCCTCAACAATACAATTTGCACAGCCTATATTCGTTCCAACCTTCAACCGGCTGATATGTTAACTAAGGCACTTGGTAAAGCAACTTGAATTTCTTATATCCAAGTTGGGTATTTGTTCCTTGCATACTTCCAACTTGATGGAGAGTATTAGATAAGATATATCTAGTACATGATAAGATATATATCTTAGCTTATTTTGAATAGTTGTTATTAAATAAATTATATCTAGTATCTGATAAGATATACATCTTAGCTTATTTTGAATAATTGTTATTAGATAAGATATATCTAGTACTTGATAAGATATGCATCTTAACTTATTTTGAATAATTGTTATTAGATAAGATATATCCAATACATGATAAGATATACATCTTATCTTATTTTCTAATATACTTGGCTCTATATAAACAGACATCCTATTATCAATAAAGTAAGCTACAATCTACAACATTTTCTATACAGTTATTCGTGAGCTTCTCAGCTTGACCATGGAGAAGAGGATGGCATCATCACAGCTGGATGCATTTCATGCAGAGTATCTTTTGCCATCTAATTTACTGCTTTGCTTGATAAAGCACCAAGGTATATTTTACCTCACTAATAAAGGTGTAAGAAGTACTGTCTTCCTCAAAGATGCATATCTTGGTTCCAACTTGATAGATAAGTGTTCTTTGTTTCAATTTTATGATAAATTTATGGCACTCTGGTAGAGGAAATATTGATCTGTGTGACAACAGCAATTCTTTAACAACAATTGTTTAGAAGTTGAATTTGATTGATTTTTCAGTGGTATGGGTACTGCATCTCCCCTAATGGAGAAAGGATAAGGAAATTTAACTTGGAAAAGTATGCAGTAGTAAGGATATCACTCCTTACTTGGAGAAAAACATTGGAAGTACAATCTCCCCAAACTTCTACATAAAATTTGTTGTTGATACTGATTACAACTAGAAAGGCTGTGATCACAAGTGAAAGTTGACTTCACCAAATTAGATTATTTTCATTGTTCACCCCTTGCAGATGTCGAGAATGAAGTCATTCAGAAAAGTTTTATCATGTAAAATTCTGACGCTGACAGTTCTTGGCACATTTAACTACTTGCACAGCTCGGCCAAATAATCTAATCATTCCTCTTAAGACCTTTTCAGTGTGATTAACAAACTTGCTTACTGACTTTGATTTTTTGCAGTTTCGCATTCAACCTGCTACTCTGCTACTAAATGACCCATTTTTATCAGATGAATCCCAAAAGACAACTTTCTAGATAACAACCCATATCTATCAGATGAATCCCATTTACAGATTCAGATTCAACCTGGTTCTACTATTAAAGGAACATTCTATAATGTTGGTTCAAGAAGAGAAGGATATATTGTTCGAAAAAGAAAAAAAAAGAAATGATAAAATGAATATTAAAAACTAACCTTTTGAATATGTCAAGCTTTCATCAATGGTGTTCAACAATATTCATATGCTGAGATGGTGTACGGGAGCTTGCAATTTTTCCGGCCTGTAATGGTCCTTGTTGCATTTGTAATGAGTTTTGATGGTGGTCTTTAGTTTTCTTTTTCACAGCTAAGTCCCATTCTCTTACACTGATGAATAATTGTGCGCCTAAAAAAAATTACTTTTTTTGTGTGACGGCTTCCATCCATCAAGCATCATGTCAAAGAATGAAAAAAATATTAGTCATAGTCTGAAAAACAAAATCTAATTAAAAGAATCAGCGTATCACACTCTTATATAATGTAGGCATGTATATCCAATTTTTTTACGCATACACTTTAAATATATATATATATATATATTTATATATATATATATATATATATATAATTTCTTTTATTATTTCATGTGATATTATATATATCACCATATCACAAATAATAAAAGAAACTCATATATATGTACTATTTTTTTAAAATGGGTAACTTTTTTTATAACTTTATAACTCTAGTAAATAATGAAAGAAACTCAGCTACAACTTTTTATTAAATATATATATATATATATATATATATATATAACTCAATAATTTCTATTATTAAGTCAATCTTTGTTAAATTAACTACCTATCATATACCCTTTTTTATTTTTTTAATATAAACTGACTATTGCATTACTAATTTAAATATTTAAATATTAATAAAGAAATTGCATTTCGTTAGCCCAAAAATGAACCATCTATATATACATTTGTCTTATTTACACATTCGTAAATCCAAAATTTATTATTATATATTATTAAGTTGAAATGTATAAGTTTAGTATACTCAAAATTATCGAGGTAAATCTCATGCTACAACAATTTCTACACATGCTCTAAGTGACGGCTGGATATTATTAACCTTTGTTGTATTGGAAAGTACACTCACTTTGTTATATTTAAGTTGAATACATAAACTTAAGATGTATGTTCATGGTCAATGGCCTTTTCATTCCATATGTATCATTTGAAATAATCTGTCATTAACTGTGTTCACTACTAGCATAGCAAAATATATGAACTTAACACTCCCAAACATAAGTCACACACGAATCATCAATCATCCACTTACAAAAGGTTAGTACTACTCTTTAATCTTAGGAGTTACTATACCTAAACATGTTCAACCATGGACACATTCACACAAAATATATGTTCAGCCATTGACACAACCACACAAAATATATAAGTTCACAAAAGTTCTTAAAGTTCATAATAGAATAAATAAGACCTTCTAGCCAAAGTTAACATATGAAACTGAATTATCATTCAATTTTGATGTGCTTTGACAACTTTGTGGATGAAAGTTGAGCAGAAGCCAAATCTTGACTTAGATTTTCATCAGCTTGTATGTAGTGGGCTGACTTTTAGCTGGGGTCACAAATTTAACCAATTCCGGATCATGATCAGCAGTATAATGCTTGCTGGAAGACAATTTGAATCAATATTTATATCGTTTATGATATCACATATTTGAAAATGAATTTACATCGCATGATCATTTAATTATCTTACTGTCTCAAACTGAGATTCAAGATTTACACCAGGCATTTGTTCAGTAGGCTGATTCAAGATTAACAGCAGAAATTTCTTCAAAGGTTGAGAATCAAGATTTACAGCCAACTATTCTTCAGTAGGTTGGGATTCAACATTTTCACCAGACAGAGCAGACTGAGATGTCCCCTAATTAATTTGATTGATATAACAATAATGAATCATTAGCATTGACAAACATTTTATTATAAATTTTTAAAGAAATGTAGCAGTGTTATACCTCATCATATGCAGAATGTGCCTTAATGAATTCAATCAAGTCTTTCTCGTATGAAATCTTACTCACAACAGAATTGTTAAATTTTGGATGCACCTTAATTCGATATGCTAAAGTACACCCCAACATGTTATCAAGTGGTTTCGGATGTACTTCGTATGAGCAATTTCACCAGCCTAAATAATACATTCACAAATTTATCATGAGGAATAAAAAGACAAATACTATTTAAAAAATTTGACAAAAAATGAATATGAAATTATCTTATATAAATCACTATGCATACTTCAACCGTCAAATTCCTCAGACGATCAGCTGACATCCCAATTAGTTGAGCATATTCACGATCAAAAAAAACAAAAACAGAATTTGCCTTCTGATAGCAAACCTCGACTTCCAACTTATACGGTTATACCTATGAAATTTGGTGCAAATAATAGATACGGTCAATTAAACACAGAATTTCTCTTATGGCAAAATATAAAATCTTGTTGTACTTATATTTATAGGTGAGCTATGACACAGTGGTAAAATTGTGTCTTGGTGACTTGTTGGTCATGAATTTGAATCCAGAAACACCGGCCACAGGCGAGATAGTACCACCCATTTGGTCCAACATAGAATTTTGCACACACAAGACATTTCCTAATCAAATAATTTCCAATTATTAAAGTTATTTAAAATTTAAGAGCTCATATGACCCAACTCTGTCTATATCATTGATTTCAGATAAAAGTTCTCACACTGACTTTATAAAGAAACTTTTCTTCATCATAATATTGAGATGATGCAGAAAATTGAGAACTTCCAACAAGCTGGGTACAACGCTGAATATTTATTGATACATCTTCAAAATAAGCATCCACAAAACTACAAATCATCAGAATTAGAAACACTGTCTATTATGTAAATGTACTTGTCAATAAAACTAAATTAAAAGATAAGCATTAAAACCTCTTTTTGAAATTTTGTATCTATGGAATTTGCTGATCCAAAATTAGCTTTGCACTATAAAAGGAGTTAGAAATTGAAATAGGAGAAACAACTGCCATTGGAAATGGAAATTGAAATAAGGTCCTTGTGCAAAACAAATATGATACAAAGTAAATTTAGCTAAATTAACAATTGTTACTCAACCTTGACGATCTTTGATGGTGCCTTGTGTCAATATAAGAATTATGAACTCATTATTAGCACATTCATTGTAATAATCCATGAACTTCACAGCATCATCTTTCCATGCAGTACAATTTAGAAGGTGACCACTACATATGTAAAAAACAAGAAAGAAACAATTATGAATGAATATATATCGTTACACTTAATGTTAATTTTAAAAAATGGATATTAATTATAAAAAATAGAATAATCAATTAAAATTTGAATACATTATTTTATATTTTGATTGATAGTCTTCAACAAATTAAAATCTTTTATTAGGATAGTCAATTAAAAATATTTTACAACAAGGTTGTCGTCGTTCTCGGTGGAGCAGCAAAGGCGAGACCTCGGGGAGTACGATTGGGAGTTGGGACCTTTGAACTTTGGCAGTATGAGAGTGTAGAGATTTTCTGAGTTTGTTGTTAGTTGAAGAGAGAAGGCTGAAGACAGTGACAAAATGGGTTTAACATAAAGACTGATTGTTTCTGTTCGTTTATTTTTATTTTTAACTTAATATTTTATTAAAATACATTTTTATTCATAATTTATTCTTTTTTCTTGATTTTAAATCTAGTCTTTCCTTAATTGCATAGTTGCATATATTTTTTCTGACAAAAGTAGAGTACTTTTCACATGTCCCTTCCTATATCATGCCTCCTACCTTGTCACTCACCAAGTTTGCAGAAAAACTCTCGTCTCTACATTTCTATCTTGTCATTAACCACGTTGACAGAAAAACTCTCCTCTCTATATTTCTTATGCAAAAAGTTAAGTGTTATTAATATATTTTTTTACCTTAAAAAATGTTCTAATTATATTTAATAAATTAATTTCATAATTATCTTTTTATCTAACGTGAAAACAAGTATTTTTTTTTATCAAAGATTAAAACAAGTATATGTAATAAAATTCTGATATATATATATATATATATATAATCTTTATCTTGATTTTTTTTATAGTAAAAAAGTTAGAGAGTAATATTTTTCTCTCTAACTCGTTTTTTAAAAAATTAAGATAAAGGTAACAAATATATTTCAAACTTTTATTAGATATACTTGTTTTAATCTTTGATAAAAAAAAATATACTTGTTTTTAATGTTGGACAAAAAATAATTATGAGATCAATTTATTATATATAATTATAATTTTTTTAAAAGACATTGAAAAATATATTAATAACACTCAATTTTTGCATAAGAAATACATAGACGAGAGCTCTCAAGACACGACACACACAGCGATGAGCGAAAAATATCCTACAGTTGATGATGATGAGAAAAATTATACACAAGAAAGGGAAGATTATGTTTAGAATTAGGAAGAATATGAATTAATTAGGAATAAAAAAATAAATTTAAAAAATTAAGAATATCATATTTGCAAAAAAGATGATTGGACTTTAATTAAAAAAACAAAACAAATTATTTGATATGATAATATAAGTCACATGATATTATATAATTAAATAATATATATAAATTATATTTATGTGACTTACATCAAAGTAACAATCTTTTTACAAAATCAGGATTGTGCCCTTAACATTTTATTGAGACATTTAGTATATGTAGTTTTGAAAATTCGATATTTTAGTGAGTCAGTTCATTTTCATGTGTTGACCGTTAAGGTGATGTCATTGACATTCTAATAAGCTATGTGACATGTTTAATATTAGTTTAATAACATAATTATAATTAATTGATTGATTAAGTTAATTAAAAGATAATTCAAAAAAATAAAAGAGATTTTGTAAATTAGATGTGGAATTCTAACCCGTCTTCCCTAACTTGTGTTTCCCCTTCTTCCCCATTTAGTCTTCTCTTTTAGAACTAAGAAATGCACAGCCGGAGAAAAGGATGATTCCGTTGCAATTTTGGACCAATTTGCAGAAGAAAGTGGTGACCGTATATATTTGGAAGCTAGATGATAGCTTTTTCTATTTTACGGAAGATGAAAACGTGCAGCTGCTGAACCATTTTCTTAGCACGATTAGCCCAGAAGCTTCCAAAAACAAATATATAATTTAGTCTCTTTTATATCAGTTATTTTAATATATCTACTTTTCATTTTATTTCTCACAATTTTTTTTTAATTTTAATTTATTCTTTTTTAAATATTTGATGGAGACTAAAAATTAATATGTAATGTAAAAACCAGCATTACAACGATAGGTGAACTAGCTCGTTAATTCAAGGACCAATCTTAGTAAGCTCGTGGGTGAGTCACAAACTAGACTAGAAAAACTTTTGTGTATGTATAATGGACACTAAAGTTCGAACTTATAATTTGATGCATCCTAACTCAACCCCATTCTTAGGTCAATCCTTCATTTTATTTAATCTTAATTTAACTATTTTATTTCAATGTTATCCAAATTAAACTTGATTAAAAAATAATTAAATTAAACTTGAGATTAGGACAAATGAGAGCTTACGAAGTTGAATCAAATGCATAAAGCAACAAAAATTACCCGAATGAAAAAAAACAAAGAAAAGAGAATTTTTTATGGTACTTGCAACATTTTTGGAAGTTTTGATACGGTCAAATTTGTAACCAACAAAATTGTCATGTCACTTCCCAAAGAGGAGGTAGCACATGCGAAAAGCTACACAAGACGTGGAGCAAACATTGGTTTAATGAGTCACGAGATTGCTATTATGAGAAGATGAGATATATTCTTAGGAGTGTTGCCAAATTTTTGCTAACATAAAAGGGTCCTGTCTATAATAATATATTTTTTATCTCATAATGCATATATTTTATAAAAATAAATTTAAAATAAAAATCATGGTTTAATTAAAAATCATAGGTTTGAATAAAAAATATTAGATTCATATACATTAGAATTTTTAATTTTATAAAAACATAGGTTCATATACTTTATAAATTTATATATGCAAAAAAGAAATATTATTAGCTAAAAATTAATTGTTATAAAACTTATTATGTAAATTTATAATATTATATATAACGACATTAATTAATTTTTAACATAAATAACATATTAACTCATTTGGTTAGAGCACTATGCTTGTAATTGAAAGGTCATAGGTTCAACACTTGCTTAGGCCATTAATTAACACTTGTTTTCTCTTTTGCTGACCTAATTTCCCTCTATCGAACTGGATTTTTCACTCTCCATATCTACACCATAACTCCTCCCTCTGTTCCCATGTCTTCTTCACAACAACAATCTCCCCTTTCTAATTAAGAATCTTGCCATGTTTTGGGTTTTGTCATGGTTTAAAACTACAATTCAAAGTTTTATACTCAATCCACATGTCTTTCTATAGTTTGAGAAATCGACCTCCCTAATCCAAATTTCTTATTTTCCCTTTCACTATAAGAATAAAAGTATGTAGATTTTTTATTGTCTATTAGTGTTTGTGTTTCTCTTGTAGGTGAAGAAAAGGGAAAGAGGGGATACTAGAAGCGATAGTGTGAAGGATGAAATGGGAAGGAAGGGCCATCATTGAAAATCACAATGACTGATCATAGTGAAAATAGGAGTTACCAACGAGGACAGAGTGTGGGGTAAGGAGAGGCAATGCAAAGAGAAGAAGAGGATGAAGCCATGTCAGATCTGGAAAAAGAAACCATGGAAAAAGAAGGAAGGAGAACATATCTTAGATATGGAAAAAGAAATCATATCGAGGGTGAAGTTGTATCTTGTGGAAACGACATCGACAGGGAGAATATAAAGTCATTGTCGTCAGGGTTGTAATTGTCGAAGAAGAAATCCTTGGTTGGAGATGGGAGGTCATGGAGTGGATCTGGAAAAAGTTATTTTTCTGCTACTATATGTTGATGGTATGTTGATTCCTGGTAACCATTTCTGTGATGTGAATGAGTTGAAATCATTGTCGAGCAAGGAGTTTGACATGAAGGACTTAGGTTTTACCAAGAAGATTCTTGGGCTGGAGATTTACAAGGGCAAGAAATTTATACGGTTGTGGCTCTAACAGCAAGACTATGTTGAGAAGGTGTTAAAAAGATTCAACATGAGCAATGTGAAGCCTATGAGTACTCTATTGGCAAAACACTTTAAGTTTTCTGTAGATCAATGTCAGAAAACAAATGTTGGGGTAGAGTACATGTCAAAGGTTCCCTATGCTAGTGCAGTTGTTTGCTTGGTGTATGTTATGGTGTGCACTAAATCGGATTTGACACATGTTGTAAACCAAGTCTGCAAGTTTATGCTAACCCAAGCAAGCGACATTGGAAAGCAATGAAGTGGATCTTAAGGCACCTAAAGGGTACAACAAGTCATGATATTATGTTTGGTAGTCAAGAGGGTGATCCTTCAATTGTGGGATATGTGAATTCTGACTATGCGGGTGATTTGCATAACAGAAGGTCTACAACAGGGTATGTCTTTACTCTTGCAGGTAGACTTGTTTGCTGGAATTTTATTATTTAGTCTCTTGTGGTGTAACGCCCCGTATGCATCCGGTTTGTTAACATTGCATTATATCCATTTACGCAGCAATTTTCAAAATAAACAATTTGATTTGGAAGCAAAACAAAATATGACGTCCTTATAACATCAGTTGTACATTATATATGGTGAAGTATCAAAATATACATACTCTGTACACAAATGTACATATAATCCCCTCAGGGTACAAAACCACAAAACAATAGGCATATATAACAAAAGAATGGAGCCAACATGCTCTCATCAACTATGCCTAGGGTTTATGTACAATCTATCCCTGCATGGGCCTCTTGCCCTGGGATCTCTCAGCTTCTCCCTGCGTCTCACCTGCAAACATAATCCCCACACACGGGGTGAGATAACAATCTCAGTAAACTCAGGGTCCTTGGAGGTCTTTCCTCCCCCTGGTTCACTTCTATGCATATAATATCAAAATTGGCATTACAACCAGCCATCACAGCTCTCAAGCCATAACAACACATATACATATGTCTCAAGGGTTTATCAGTACCCTTTTTACAAAACACATCAGTATCATTTAGCCATCAAGGCCCTCAACAATTCACAACATATAACATGTATATTTCAACTCATATACAACATACACAAGATAGATATATTATATTCCTTGAGAAATATCATCTGCAACAGGTATATTCTCCAAGGATTCACTCACATATATAAATATATCTATACTGTATTGCCTGGGAAAAGATCATCTGCAACAGGTATCTTATTCCAGGACGCTCTCAGACATATATGGCACTTCCAAGAGAAGCTCATCTGCAACAGGTGCATTCTCTCAGGTTTTATCACATACACACATATATTGACCACTTAGAGTTGTTCCACGTAACTTTGGCTCTAAGGGAAGTCCATATTTAGTCCATTCTACTGGCCAGAGAATCTCAATAACCCACAATACATACATAGCCTCAATCCATGTATATCAAGTACATGTTTTCAATCAAATCAGTAATACACAATTTCAATATACATGCATCAATTCATACAATAACCATCACTCCCTCTGGAGTATGGTGGAACACAATCAGGGGAAACACTCCCAAGAACAAAGAGCTTACCTGCTCTCAGCACTATACCGGCTCTCCCGGATCTGTGGTCACCACCACCAGTGATGTCAGAATCACGCCCTACACAAGAGCATGTAAACATCAATAACGGTCCTCAACCGTTAGAATGATAAAACAAGGCTAATCCTTTTCATTAAACCTCTCTGTTTCTATCTTAAGGTTACTATAACTCATCACCTTACAGGTGACTCATTGATCCTCAACAGGATCTGTCTCAGTCTAATCAAGGCACTAGAGTCCCTCTAACGCTCGATATAAGCTAGTTCAAAGCATATATTCGCTTAATCTTTCAACAAACCAAGTTAAATACCCATACTGGTCAAGTTTATCAGAACGGCTATTTCAACACATATTCACCGTTTATATAACCTCCTGAACATCTTTTGTAAAGGTACCTAGGCTCAAACCCATCATTATAACATCAATCTTCGTACTCAACAGATGTCAGAGTCAAAACTAAACTTTATCAATACTCATGATTCAAAGCTCAAACCTCATCAGAACAACCTCCTGAGCATACTTTTCAACAGAATCCAAGCCTAATTTCGACTCTAACTCGCTCATTTATCCAAATTTCATCATAACTCATCCAGAATCATTTTCACAATTCAATCGGTTAAAGATCGAGTTTCTTACCTCTAGACTGTTGAGGAAGGTCAGAGGATAGCTTTTCCAAGCTTGAATGCCTCTGAAATGACTTCTTTCTTCTCAAAATCCAAGCTCTGAGGATATTCTCTAGAGAACGGGATTTCTCCGATTGGCTACCTTTTTGAGAGATTGAAACTAGGATCTAGCTCATCTCGAGGTTTTAATCGATTTCCTAGTTGGGTAGGAAGTGTTTAGATGAAGTATGGAGTAGATATGAAGCTTCCTACTTCGTTAATGGCGGAAAGAGGCGTGGGGAAGAAGAAGAACTCACTTTTGGCCCAAAATTTCGTAAAAATGGCCTTTTATAGGCCCCCAGCCCGCGTTTCCACGCTAACCGCGCCATCCCCACGCTATCCGCGCCAAGAATGCGCAAGAAATGGCTTTCTGGAGCATTCCCACGCTAACCGCGCCATATCTGACGCTAATCGCGCCAGATGAGCGAACCTGGGGGTCTCCAGGGCCATTCTGGCGCTAACCGCGCCATAATCCACGCTAATCGCGCCACAGGGCCGCGTCATGGCGCTAACGGCGCTGGCTCTCACGCTAATCGCGCGGCACTATTCACAGGCCAATTTTTTTTTTTTTACAAGTCAAGGTTATTATATGTGGCATTGTCAACAACTGAAGCAACGAACATAGTGGTAGCATAGGCTAGCAAGGAAGTTGTGCGGTTAGCAAGGCTAGTGAAGGAGCTAGGCATTGAGCAAGGTGGAGTTCAATTGCATTGTGATAATTAGTGTGTTATTGATTTGGCAAAGAATCAAGTGCATCATGCTAAAACATAGCATATTGATGTGAGGTTCCACAAGATTAGGGAGTTGATGACATCTGGTCAAATTTTGCTCAGGTAAGTTCACACTTCAGATAATGCAACTGATATGTTAACCAAGACAATCACAACTAACAAGTTTAAGCATTGCTTGGACTTGTTAAATATTGCTCAGTGCTAGACGTGACAAGACCCCCAACCCAAGAGACTGAGGTGGATTTGTTATTTATCTTCCACGGGGTTGAATATTAGCCAAGGTGAAAATTGTTGTGTGCAAGGGTCATATTTTATGGGTCGGGCAAATGTTGGAGCAAAGCGTAAAGACTGCCTGTTGTTGGGTTACGAATCCAGTTGAGGGTGCGAGTAAAGCCTGGGGTACGTGTGATATTATATATTGTGATGTAACCTTATTGTTTATGATAAGAAATATAAACAATTGTTCTGCTCCCGAAGATGTAGGCACATTTGTCGAACCTCGTTAAATCTCTGGTGTTAGCATGTGTGCGTACATTTCTCTCAATTCCTTTTAGAATTCTGATTGCTATTGCTAACATTATCATACATTAACACCGATAGACGACCTCGAGGAGCTACCTTAGCTGTTTGAGTACTACTTATGGTGGACCCAACCAATTCCGTTGTATTACTGTCAAGCTATGCCAATGAAGGCTATGAAGTCTCTTCGCCTCATCTTCATTGTCTTCATCATTGTCATCATCCTTTTCTTTCGATGGACTAACGAAGGGTTCTGATGACTCTAAGCATACAATGCTAGTCTTCTACTCCCCGTCAGTTGTGGTGTTAGTAGTACAGACTAGACCTTTTAGCCCCTGACCCTAGGCATCGTATTGACTGGGGTTGAGACTAGAGTGGAGGCATTACCACCAGCAAGGTTAAAGGAGGATTCCAAAGTAGAGAACTTAAAGGGGAACATGGAGCCAGTAAAGAGGTCTGATGATTCCTCATAGGGATCCTACTTTTGGGTTTCCCGTCGAGTGACTTTATGATTATAGTTTTTGTGTAATTCTTTGCCATGGGATTAGGTTTAGTGGTGATTGCTCTAGGACTAGGTGTTTTTCCTTTCTTTTGTATAGGTACAAGTAAACCTAGGTTTCAGATATTTTGCTTGTACATTCAATCATCATTTTCCATTACATGTACTATAGTTTGTGTTTTTATTCTAATGTATCTAACGATATCAAACTCAATACTTATTATATAATTATGCACTCTTCTTATAATCAGAAGTCAAAAGTTTATCTCATTTCTCTTTTCTATAATTCGACATCTAAAGCTTATTTCTTTTCTCTTTCACTTTCTTCTTAAAATGCATGGTTTATATTTCAAACATTATTTCGCATTCTTAAGATATTTCGAAAGTCACATATGTTTTACCGAGCGATTTACATTCTGTCACGACCTTATATGTATAAAAAGAAGAAAAAAAATACTCACATAACATTGTTTCCACAATTGCATTAATGAACATGTTTTATAAAATAAATTCATGGAGACTAAAAATGCATGTTTGTTCATAAAGAGTTTTAGGGTGTCACATCATCAACCGCAGATGGAGGATGTTGATCTCTCGGTTATCTTTTGGCACTTTTGGGAATGTTCAGTACCCTCCAAAGTTCTAGTTTTTGCTTGGAGATTATTAACTTTTAGGCTATCAACGTGTAACCAACTTCATTATAGGGGGTCGTGTTGGGTGTGGATCTCCATCAGTCATGTGTTTTCTGCAAGGGTGAAGTAGAGGACTATCAGCACTTGTTTGTCAAGTGATTATATTCAATTTATGAGGCAAGTCCTTACTTGGTTAGGGTTCCATTTTGTTATTCCAAATAATATTAGGAAGCTGTACTTACAATTGGGGCTGTTTCAATTAAGGATCAAAATCATGGTGTGGCATTCAACATGGTGGTGTATTTGGATGATGCGAAAGAGGGTTATTTTCAGGGATGGTGATGGCTACCCCTCGGTTGTTATCCTAGATTCAATCTTTATCCCGGAGGTGGTTGTTGTATAGGGTGGGGGTTAAACCAGGAGTCTTTTTCTCCTCTTGGTGCACTAATCCAAGGTTGTGTTTATCTTTATGAATATGGGGAATAGAATAGGATACTTTTTTGGTATTGGTGGATTAGGAATTATACCTTTTGGGAGGCACTTTGTTGGGACCTATAAAGGTTTGCTTTTTTGTATAGTTTGTACTACTTGTACAGACATATATATGTTCTTCATTATATATAACATGATTATTTTTCCTTCCAATAAAAAAGGATTAAAATGGTATGTGTAGGGACTAAATGGATTATTTTTAGCTATAGAGACTAAAAGGTAAAGTTTGTACAACTATAAAGAATAAATGAGTAATTAAACCTATAATTTATATCATTCATATTTTTAATATAAACCGGTTCATGAAGTGATTCATTGGTTGAGTTAGTGACCCATTAATTCAATACATCGATTGAGTTGATGATCGGTCCGGTTCTCATAACATTGGGTGCAACTTCTTCCACATTTCAAATAAACACGGTGACAGAAATACAAGGGGAGAAATGATAACCGGCAATTTACATACCAACTCATACAATACTCGGCAATGCTGCTTTCAGTACTAGCGTGCATTACGGTTAAGCAATCCTTGAAAAGATAAGTAAAGATCTTTGTTATCTGACCCAAATATCTCATCTGCTTTTCTTAAAGTTTCCTAAAAGAACACATAACAAGTGGAGCAATTATTAGCTACTTGGAAATAGCTTCAGTTCCAAATCCAACACTATAATTATTCAATATTTATTTACCTCCCGTGTTTGCTTCTGAGAATTTAATTCCTTTATGTTGGCAAGAAATGCACTGAACTGCTCATATGAAAGGCGACTCCTGAAAAGTGATGCATTTGATCAATTCACTCAGTTTCTTAAATAAATTTAAGTAGAAAGTCACACTTTATTATGGCATGGAGAAACAAGAAAGTCACACTTTATTATGGCATGGAGAAACAAAGTCACCTGGCCTGACGAAAAAACTCCTTTCCATCAATCTTTGGAGTTCGACCTAAACAATTTTTTACAAGTTATAAGGGGTAAACAACTGAGAATATTGTAATAATGAAAGACATTGAAGAGGCACTTGCCCCTTCTTATGCTTCATATGAAACAATGCCCTAACCAGCAAAATTAGATAGATAATTAGATAGATAACATTCCATTCAAGAACTGATATGAAAGGGCTAAGAGCAAAGGAACATGACAAACTTCAAGGACCAGTATTAGTAAGATGGGAAAAAAGATCAGATTAACAATAAATCAATAAAACCAGAAGTTGCTGCTGATGACTGCTGACTAGATGAATACCATGACAAACCTGGAAGCAATCGTCCCCGTGGTGGAGAGTTTGCTGCTGATGACTGCTGACTAGATGAATACCATGAAGAGAGAGATGTTCGCCCATCATATGGAAGTTTTGTAGGAGAGGTGGCACCATAAGTTTTCTTGGGTGATCCAGATGCAGAATATTCTCTAGGAGACCCAGCCGTTGAAATCACCTTTGGAGTTCCCGTTGGTGTAAGACGTGGTGTGATATATGGGGTCAAAGAAAACCTTTGCCCTGAATACCTGGAAGCTATAGAAGCAAAATGACAAAGAACAAAAGGGTATATCATGCATGTTATTAAATTTAAAACACCAGCAAGCCCATTTTTCCTTATTATTGATAGTTCCTGCTATACTTTAATTGAACCCATTTTTTAAACATTTTTCCAGTTAAATTCAATTGTTTTAGATAGAAAAGTCCAAACTATTTATTTTCCAGTACAATAGCTTGTTTCCCCGTTTTTATTTCATTATGTAATATAATTTCAATTTTCTCTATAACCATTCCAATGAAGTATGACCAAAGGATGACAAATAATATACTCAAAAGCAAAAGTGGAAGAGAATTCATTTCCAAATGCTAAATATTGAGTATTGAAGTTTACTGTTTTTAAATAATTTCTTAGGCATGATACTACTTATATCAAGAAATGTTGTTCAATTCTGATAATTGAACAGTAGTAGCATGATTTGCGATCAATGATATGTTTAGAAAATCCATCTACCTTCATCATTTGTTTTACCCACATCTGCAGGGCCATTGTATGAATGATGTACCATATAGCCACTTCCATCATCATCTGCAAGCAATACATAAAAGAAATGCATATAATAACTTCCAACAAACACTCTTATGAAATTTCACATAACTGGGAAGCGATACGAGCAAAATTGATAATAAAATCATCAATGAGGTATGGACTGTGGAGTACCTTTATCAGGATATGCCTTTGGAACTGATTGGTCACAGGTTCCAATATCTATGGTTTCAGCATGCTGTAACAAGAGCAATGAAAAAGCATAACAGAGAAAACAGTCTTGTTTAGGAGGATAATAATACAGGTCATTTTCAGAAACAAAATAAAGTAAAAGTATAGCTAAGTTAATATATTGATATCTTACCGATGCATTGTCATCAGTTAGCGACTGCATCAGTTGTTTTTTAAATGTCTCCAACTAGAAAATAGAAAAAAGAAAAAAATGTCAGGTCTACATAAAAATGAGGGAGGAGGGGGGGGGAGGAATAAAAAAGAAATAGCATTTTTACAATCAAGTCAGTATTATATGTACTCTTACAATGAAAAACATGCATGCAGTTTAAAAGGAAAATTCAATACATGGAAACGCACTCGCACTCACCAATTGTTGTGGAAATTTGAAATCATGAAGTAAAAGAAAAAGATATAGTAAACCTATTAGTGAATAAAAATAAAGATAAATTAAAATCTCCTATCCTAAAAGCTACTTCAATTACACTTTTTTACTTTTTGTTATGAAAATCACACCCCTTAGGACCAGACCCACTATGATACCATGTTGGAATATATATTACATTGCTTAAGTGTCTAAGTTCTACACTCAGTTGCATATTGTATATACAATACTACGGGAACCTGCTCCTACTTAGGCTTTTCAAAATACACAAAAAACAGCCTTTTGGAAACCTATACAAGACTACTCTGTCAACGATAAAAGTAACTTATTATCTAACAAAAGACTTTACAATTTTATAACAACTAAAGTCGTAAAACAAAATTTTATAGGGACCAAAACCATAAGAAATTTTTCTATGGATTAGGACAGTTGACTGAAGAAATAAGGCATGTCGCCTATAAATAAGAGGGGAGGGGAGGTGTAGAGAGATATCTCTTGTCTAAATTTGACAGAATTGGGGACTTTGGGCATTGGGAAGTGCGGACCCTCAGTTCTGCAATTAGGGACTTTTGTGATTGAGAAAGCACTGCAAGGAGTGGATCCCAGACCTCTCAAAATATCTGGAAAAGGAAACAATATCTGCAATTAGGGGATTCTCACTAGTTTCATTCAATAAAAGAACCATTCTTTCTCACTATTATGATTACGATATCAGTTCTATCATCCCTAGTTTGGTTTATTTGTTGCTATTAATATTAAATATTTTAACTACATGAATAGCTTTATACCTCATCCTACAGGATATCTAGGGATCTTCTATTCACTTGCAGATATCATTCCTTAAAAATCTAAAAAACAAAGCCAGTTCTAGGAAAACTAGTTGTTTTACAAGGGCATAACTAGTGCAGGACAAGATGTTGCCAACATAAGGAGGATGCTGGTTATGGCCACATTCAGAACATGTCGACAAATGTAATTATTTGCTTGGCTTTGCATCTTTTCATGGTTATAGCTTTAGTTTGTAAATTACAATTCACTGCATGGTCATGTCTTCTGACATTGCTAATTTGGTGTAATTTACTATGGCTCTATCAGTATAATCTGAAGCAATCATGAACTTAAGAATATGAATTCTTCGCGGTCATGAGATTTTCCCATCTAAAGAAACATTTTTACACAAAACAAAACAAACTTCAATACAACCCAAGAGTTTGAAGCATACACCGCACAACGATAGAATTGGAACAAAATGTTCGGGCAGATAAAATCACCGCCAAGAAGTTAATATTTAATGATTGATAACAACATTTCACTGTCTTGCAAAAATGTAAAACATAGGAAGGGATTCTAGCAGCTGAAAATTTTTCTGAAATAAATAAAAAAATAAAAAAAAGAAGTGACCTTGGCAAAGTCTCGACTTAGCTTCTTGACTGTTGCGGCCAATTGATCCCTCTCCTTGGAAAGCTTAATGTTGTCGTTGAGGGCGGTGTTGAGGGTGGAGTCGGTTTGGTGGGAGGCGCGGGTAAGGGAGGAGAGGCGGTCTTCGAGGTCGAGGATGATTCGGTCCTTTTCGAGAAGCTTCTGGCGGAGGCGAGAGGCGTCGGACTCGAGAGAAGAGACACGGGAGGCGATGGCCATGGAGGTTATCTTGCGAGCGAGATCCAGCTGCTGGTATGGGTCCGTAGGTATAACCGATAGAATCTCGTCGGGGAGGTCGAAATCCACCACTTGCGACGACATCCCAGCCTGTTTGGTTGTGTCTTGATGCCGCCGGGCTGGTTGTGGAGGAATCAACGAGGGAAACTAAACTAAACTCAAATAAATAGTGTCAATCCATGACCCCAAACCTCGTCATAACGAATAAAAAATCATTTTAATTTCATTTTAATATAACATAAATGGATAAATAAATAAAAAATTTAACAAAGTAATGTATTTTAAAAGAGGTGACTAATCTTCTTTAAGAGAACTGTGAGGACGCACACAAGGTGATTACCAGTTGTGTCAAGGCACTACCACATTATAAAGTTATTACATAAAGACTACGGATAACTAAATCATAATATTATATTACTTTTTTATTTGTTGTGTAACGATAAAAATATTATTATAATTTATACATTTTCTTCAATCAACTTAATTTGTATGATTTTTTTTTTGTTATTTGTTATAGGTTAGAGAAGATATAAATTTTAAAAAACCTATGCTTTAATTTGTTTTACAGTTTCAATTTTGAAAAGCTGGGAAAATTTAAATAAATAAGACACGTGGTATCTTTTTCTTTTGGTGGATTTTGTGTGAATAGGGATTTGTTAGTTTTTGCGCTTCCTTGTTTTGATTTTAATTTTGAATTGCTTCCCTCCAAATGGCTTTGTGCTCATTTTAAAATTTTTAGCCATTCTTTTGTTCTTTTATTGGGTTCATTTTCCATTTTTATGAATTGATTCAAACTTAAAACTTAACTACCAACTCATTTTTTCTTTCAATAATAGAATTGTTAAAGTAGACCACTCCAACCTAACTCACTTTTTAGTGAACCTATAAAAAACTAACCTAAAAGTTGGTTCACTTAAAATTAAAAAATTAAAATATTTATTATTAAGAAATCAAGTATAAAATGCAAAATAATATAACAAAAACATGGAAATGCAAAAAATATACTATTGCATTAAAATAATAAAATAATACAACAAAAGTAAAACAATTCCAGTTCTTATTGATAATTGAATCATGACAATTAACAAAATATTAAGATGAAAGCAAAGTGAGCCAACTCGATTCACCATAAACAATTACTTAACGTGTTTCATTTTTTGTTTGGTACACCCAATATTTTCTAATATCTCTATTTTACCCTCCTTATACCTTTCTCTCACCACCTCCCTGAACATTCATCATGTCGCAATCTCCTCCACACCACCTAGATCTGCACACTGACCATCACCATGTCCCTCCACTGCACACAAGCCCCTTCCACAACAGATATGAGCTCAACTTCACCTTATATATATGCGATATAGTTACGAACTATGCAATCCATAATGCAAATAAATTATGGATTGACCAATCCGTAATGTGTTTTTTGTATTACAGATTGCTTAATCCGTGATACAAAACAACACATTACGGATTGGTCAAATCGTAATGTATTTGCATTACATATTGCATATTCCATAATGTATTTGTCTCGATCTCAACCACTTTGATTGTGCCAACCCTCTCTCCTAATCACACAACCCTTAATTGCCCTACTTTTGCGATCAGAACTTCACTTACTCCTTAAACCTCTCCCCCAAGGTCCCATCCCATAAAGCCAAACCCTTCATTCCCTTATTTCTAAAATTCACCATTCTCGAATCACAATTTGTTAACTTGATCCTTTTTTTTTAATTCATATATGTATTATGCGTTTTTGGAGAAGACAATGTGTTTTTGGAGAAGACATTGCATTTTTGGGAGCGTGATAACTTGATCCTCTTTTTTGATTCATATATGTATTATAAGTACTTCTGCATGGTCGGAGTAGACATTGTCTTGGATCTTCTACCACAAGGTTATTGAAGCAAACATTTTGTGATTCTTAAAGGTTATCAATTTTTTCTTGGATCTTTGATAGAAATACATTTTTTTGAATCGAGGCTGAAGATTATATATAGAACACAAGTTTTGTTAATTTAGATCTGAGGTGGTGTGTAGTGGAGGTGGTGGTGGCGGATTCAAAGTTAAAGAGATGGTGGTTTGGATCTAAGGTGTGGTGGTAGTGAGACATGAGTGACACTAGGTGAAGGGAAAACAAAATGGAGGTTAGGATTAGTTGTAACGACCTATCTCGTCACTACAATATCACTACTCTAAACATGTAATTTCAATTTTTAATGAAAACTTCATTAATTTTATTATGAAAATTAGAGTAAATTTTTCGCGATACTACACTTACCAGACATCGCACAAATACGTAAATAAATAAATGTGTATATATGTATATATATAAATTGAACCATTATATGTCATTCATATGTTAGAACTTAGTTTAGTTTTTACATGTATTTAAGCCTAAAATTTACATGCCCAACCAAAAATAATCAAGGAACCAACTAAGAAAGAGTTGATAACAAAACACAACTCTTTCCCAAAATGAATTCCAACGTTATCATATCGGCTTGGCGGCTTCAACAAAAAAGATCTCCCTCCATCGTCATCTACTGTTGCTCTTCTACTCCCATGAACGAAGGTTTGTTGGACTTTACTCCTTCAATGCTAGCCCAAACCCATTTAAGGGGTTTAATATCCCAGACCTAATTTACCATTATAAATACATTAGTTGATGGTGTAATTAGGTTAGACTTAGATTTGAGAATTGAGAGAGCGTGAGATACTCCGCCGTTTTGACATTTGAGTGCGTGAGAGATTCCGCACATTTGAGCAAGCCTGCGTGCCTGCATATTTGAGAGATCTCGAGTGAAACACTTAGAGAGTTTGAGTATCACTATTGTTGGAGAGGTTGAGTGTACCACCAACTTGATGTGTTTGATTCATTGTAACCGATCATAGTTATAGTGGATTCTTGATCTGAACCAATGTCCCATGAGTTTTTCCTCTCCAGATTAAAGGAAGGTTTTCTCACGTAAAACATATTGATTGTGTCTCTCTTCTTGTTAACTGTTTGATTGATTGTGTTTCCGCATTTGATTCCACCTTTGATTTATTTGAGGGTAAGACTGTTGCGCCGATTTTACCCAACAGTGGTATGAGAGCCTGGTTCGACGGGTTCTGAAGGAGACGAGATGGAGACCAACGGTATCACCCACGACAGAGATATGTTCAGGTTGACCGCAGACAACTTTGCGTATTGGAGACCGATGATGGAGGATCACCTTTACTACAAAGATCTATTTGAGCCCATTACCCTTACTGTGAAACCGACTGACAAAAGTGACAAGGAATGGGAGATCCTGAGTCGAAAGACGGTTGCCACGATCAGAAAATATATTGATAAAAGCCTCTTTGAGCACGTGTCCGAGTTCACGAACACATACGAATTGTGGAACAAGCTAGAGTCCATGATTCAGAAGAAGACTCCCAGGAACAAAGCACACCTGGTTCGCCGACTTGTGAAGATAGAATACAAGGACGAGATGAGCATGATTGAACACCTCAGCACCTACAGAGGGATTGTGAATCAGTTGACCAAAGCCGATATGAAGATTGATGACGAGTTGCAGGCTTTGCTGTTATTGAGTTCGTTGCCGGAAAGCTGGGATACTCTGGTAGTGACATTGAGTAACTCAGCTCCTGATGGAAAATTGAAGATGGATGTTGTGACGGACAACCTCCTTAATGAAGAAGCCAGGAGAAGAGAATGAGGTGTAACCAGCATGTCTGAGGCTAACGTTGCTAAGAATAGAAGAAATTCTGATTCCCGGGGTCGAAAGAAGAGCCGGGATCGAGGTGGACGAGATAGGTCCAGAGGCCGGTCAAGGCCAAAGCATGACTTGAAGTGCTTCTACTGTGGGAAGGTAGGACACAAGAGACCAGACTACCGAGCTCTGCAGAATGATGAATAAAACGGCTGTGTGAAGCCGGATCAGATTGTTCCCAAGAAGAGAAATGAAAGGAGCACCACGGCTATGGCTGCTAACCCGAATGCTGAGATATTCCTCCTTAGTGAGGAAATGTTGAACATAGCCTTTGATGATTGCACCTGGATTGTTGATTCCAATGCCTCGTTCCACGTCACCCCACATGAGGGATTCTTTTCTACTTACAGGAAGGGAGATTATGGTGTCGTGAAGATGGAAAATCAGGTGACCAGCAGGATTGTTGGTGTTGGTGATGTAACCTTGACCACAGATACAGGGTGTCGGGTTACACTGAAAGAAGTGAGGCATGTACCTGACATGCGCTTGAATTTGATCTCGATTGGAAAGCTAGATGATGCAGGGTTAGTGAACTACTTTGCAGAAAGTAAATGGAAACTGACCAAGGGAAGCTTGGTTGTGGCCCGAGGTAAGAAAGAAGGCTCCTTGTATGTGATGCAAGGAATGACGATTGGTGGAGAAACCAATGCCATCCGGGATGGACAGAATCTGGAGCTATGGCATAAGCGCCTCGGTCACATGAGCGAGAAAGGACTCCAGATTTTGGAGAAGAAAGAACTATTGACCGGGTTGAAGGGCCAAGTGTTAGAGAGTTGCACACATTGCCTAGCTGGAAAATAGCACCGGGTTTCGTTTGTGAGACTGAATCAACCTAGGCGATGAAGGCAGATCTTAGACCTCGTCCATACTAACGTTTGCTCCATGTCAGAGAGATCATTTAGAGGAGCTCAGTACTTTGTTTCTTTCATTGATGATTATTCCCACAAGGTGTAGGTCAATTTGATGAAGATTAAAGACCAGGTACTCAAATGTTTTAAAGAATTCCATGCTATGATGGAAAGGGAGACTGGCAAGAAGTTGAAAGTGGTTCGATCTGATAATGGTGGTGAGTACCGGGGTCCCTTTAAAGCTTATTGTAGAGAAGCCGGGATCCGACTTGAGAAGACGCCCCCCCAAGACTCCGCAGTTGAATGGACTTGCTGAGAGGGTGAACCAGACTATTTAAGAGAAGGTCTGGAGTATGCTATCCAATGCCAGATTGTCGAAAGCATACTGGGGAGAGGCCGTCAGAACCGTGGTTAATCTAATCAACCTTTCACCATCAAGACCACTTGAAGGAGACATTCCTGAAGAAGTCTGGACAGGTCGGAATGCGACCTATGACCACCTGAAGGTGTTTGGATGCCGAGCTTTCGTGCATGTCCCTAAAGATGAAATGGCGAAACTCAATGCAAAGACTAAGGAATGTATTTACCTCGGTTCGCTGAAAATCGAGTTTGGGTTCAGACTTTGGGATCAGATTAACAAGAAGATAGTGAGAAGTCGAGATGTAGTATTTCATGAAGATGAGACAATTTATGACATCTCGAAGCCCGAAGTCTAGGTTCTTGTCCGACGTGAAGAACCCGTCCCTCCTATCCGAGTTGAAGCAGGGGGAGAGCCCAATGAAAGAAATGTTGACCAGCAACAACTTGATGAGGTCCGAGATACCGAGGTCTGAGTTGCTGATGAGGATCGAGATATCGAGGTCTGAGTTGATGTAGAGGACCGGGATGAACCAGGTTCTCAAGCGGCTGAAGAAGAACAGCTGAGATACCCCACTAGAGATAGAATACCTTCTACAAGGTACTCTTCTGATGAATATGCCATCATTGCTGAAGATGGTGAGCCTTAGAGTTACGATGAGGCCATGACAAGCTTAGACAAAGAAGAATGGTTGAAGGCAATGCAGGACGATATGAATTCCTTGCATGAGAACCAGACTTATGAGTTGACCGAGTTGCTTAAAGGAAGACGAGCTCTGAAGAACAAGTGGGTGTACAAGATCAAACCTGAAGAGAACGGACAGAAGTCGAGATACAAAGCCCAGATTGTAGTGAAGGGCTGCAATCAGAAGAAATGTGTTGATTTTGAAGAGATCTTCTCTCCTGTTGTGAAGATGACCTCGATCCGGACCGTGTTAGATATGGCAGCTTCGATGGACCTCGAGGTAGAACAAATGGACGTGAAGACCACATTCCTTCATGGTGAATTGGAGGAGGAGATATATATGGAGCAACCTGAAGGGTTCCGAGCTCCAGAATGCGACAGCATGGTATGCCGGTTGAAGAAGAGTCTCTATGGCTTGAAACAAGCACCTCGACAGTGGTACAAGAAATTTGAATCCTTCATGAATGAGCACAAGTTTGTGAAGACTGAAACCGACCACTGCGTATTTGTGAAGAGGTATGAGACCGGTGATTCCCTGACTTTGCTGCTTTATGTTGATGATATGTTGATTGTAGGGCAAGACAAGATGAAGATTGCTGGATTGAAGAAGGCATTGAGCTCATCCTTCGCGATGAAGGACCTCGGCCCTGCAAAGAAGATTCTCAGAATCAAGATCATTCGGGATAGAAACAAGAAGCTATTGTGGCTAAGTCAAGAGAAATATGTTGAGATGGTGAAGCCGAGCTGCAAGGCTACTCAGATGCTGATTTAGGGGGAGATTCCAACTTGAGAAAGTCGACGACCGGATATCTGATGAGATTTGCTAGAGGAGCAATCTCGTGGCAATCAAAATTGCAGAAGTGTGTGGCACTTTCGACAATCGAGGCTGAGTACATTGCCGTGACCGAGGCAAGCAAGGAGACTTTGTGGATGAAGAAGTTCCTCATGGAACTTGGCCATGAACAAGACAAGTACGAGTTGAAGTATGACAACCAGTGCGTCGTTCATCTGGCGAAGAACTCAACATATCACTCCCACACTATACATATTGATGTGTGATATCACTGGATCCGGGATGTGATGGAAGATGGATAACTCACACTTGCCAAAGTGAACACTGACCAGAATTGGTCCAACATGATGACCAAGCCGGTATCAGCAATGAAGTTTGAAGATTGTTGTGAAGGTGCCGGGTTGGTTAACCCGTCTCATTGAAGAGGCCGGGATTGATGATACACTCGTCACATTGACGGGTTGTGTCAAACCCGCACGATAGAGAAGTCGGGTTATTTTGAAGAGTTGAAGATGATGGGTTGAGTTGAACCTGTTGCATTGAAGATGCCGGGTTGTATTTGATTTACCGCATTGAAGTTGTAGGGGGAAAATTGTTGGACTTTACTCCTTCAATGCTAGGCCAAGCCCATTTAAGGGGTTTAATATCTCAGACCTAATTTATCATTATACATACATTAGTTGAGGGTGTAATTAGGTTAGACTCAGATTTGAGAATTGAGAGAGCATGAGATACTCCGTCCTTTTGACATTTGAGTGCGTGAGAGATTCCGCACATTTGAGCAAGCCTGGATGCCTGCATATTTGAGAGATCTCGAGTGAAACACTTAGAGAGTTTGAGTATCACTATTGTTGGAAAGGTTGAGTGTACCACCAACTTGGTGTGTTTGATTCATTGTAACCGATCATAGTTATAGTGGATTTTTGATCTGGACCAGTGTCCCGTGAGTTTTTCCTCTCTAGATTAAAGGAAGGTTTTCTCACGTAAAACATATTGATTGATTACGTTTCCGCATTTGATTTCACCTTTGATTTATTTGAGGGTAAGACTGTTGCGCCGATTTTACCAAACAAGGTTCACAATCATCACAGGTATGAACCACACGGTACAAAAATTGCAAGGGTGAGTTTATCATACAAAATCAACAAGCACCAGGTAACAATGATTAACAAGAAAACAATGATGATAACCACAATCATTCTTAGTAATCAATCAGTTCAACACACATTCAACAAACTAGTCATCAATTTTTTTCCACAATTCAAATCAATTATGCTGATAATGATGCATGAACCTAACTCAACTCTCAAATGAAATGTGGTACCATCTCTCAGGAAATAGCCTCTCACTTAGGAAAATGATTCAGTAGTTTGTCAGGGTCACCCTGTTGTGCACTTGCCACTCCCCCCCTATGGTGATCAGCCTGAGTCACAAGAGAGTTCCAAATCTAGTGACATGCCCCTAGTACCCTCATTTTTATCCTCAGAAAAACCACAGGTACGTACTGCCTTTATTCTATTTCCATGCAATTATGAAGTATGAAACATGGGCTCATCAATGAACTGACCATGGATAGATACCATAATTCTAAGCAATCACTTTCCCTCTCCAAGGATGCTTAAAATTCGTAAACTCGTCATCTTCCCTACCAAGGATATCCAACAAGTCATTGCACCCCCATGTACATACACAACAAACATCCATCACGATGACATATTTAACATCAACATGATCTCTCATCAATGTTATGACCAACATCAATATCATCTCATCTCAATGTTATGACCAACATCAATATCATCTCAATCTCAATGTCATCAACAACAACAACATCAACATCATTTCATTTCAATATTATCAACTACATGAACATTATCTCATTTCAATATCATCAACCACGTCAACATTATCTCATTTCAATATTATCATCAATATCACAAACAATCGCATTTCACATCTATACATATAGCATATGCCTGAGATTCACATTCCTTAGGTCTTTAGACAACACAAACCTCATTCATTCATAATCCACAATACCACGAGACTTGTATTTTAGGAAAATTTTAAATTAAAGAGGAGGACTACAATATAGAAAACAAACTCTTATGCCCATTTAAAATTTAATAAAAAATTAAATAGGGACAAACATACATCAATAGTAAATATATTGCATCCCATTAGTTAAAAATACAATTTTTCTTAAAAATCAGCACACAACAGGGACAAACATACATCCCCATAATTGGGTTCCCTGATCCCAACTATGGTATCTAAAGCTATAAACAAATAATAAACTCCCTTCACCTATATATAAATTCTCCTGTTAGCTCCTTATGGCGTTGTTTTAAAATCTGCCAAGTTCAAGTGTTTTGGCCCAAACACATAGTTCTATATACCAAATCAAAGACAATTTAGTATAGATTTCGAAGACAATGTTAACAATAACATTCGGGGTCAAATACGCACTCAAATTTAAAATGGGCTAAAATGGTGTTTTGGAAGTCCACATCAAAAAGACATCATTTTGAAATTTCGATTACACCAATGTGACCGGGGCTCAACGAAGGTAACAAAAAATGACATCAATTTTATAAAAAGGAAAGGTTTACAACGTCTCATGTTAAAAGGGTTTTCAAAGGAAGTGTAAAAACACCTGATACCTAAATCACAAGAGATACTAAATGAGGCTTAAACTAACTAGGAGAAGACAAGGAAACTATGGGTACCTCGAAGAAACCAAGAAAGGCGGATCAGAGGCTTCATTCTCTACCGAATCCTCAAGTTGAGTTTTGAAGATTTAGCTCCGATTAAAGTGCTCCTCTTCGTGCAGTGGTTTAACGACAAGCGGCGGTGGCTCGTGGCGGTCACCGGTGGCTTTGGGTGGCGGAAGAGGAGGTTCTAGGGTTTGGGTGAGAGTTTAGAGAGAGAAGTGAAAAAAACATTTTTTTAGGACTGCTGAACGTATTTATAAGCTGTAGATATCGCTTAGCGAGCTCTGCTCGCTCAACTCAATTTCCTCTTTGTCTGGAATTGTTCTTAGCGGAATATCAAAAGTTATTATTTTGAAAATTGCAACGGTCAAAACATGCCGAGATAGGCTGTGAACCTACTTCCAAAATTTGAAGGTCATCCAACGGTTAATGAATTCAATATTGTGGTTTTGCCGAAATAGGTTTTGGGTCAAACTATAAATTACACATTTCAACACAGCTCAAACAAACTTCACATAACTTAACATCCACACCAAGCAATTGCACAAGGATAATTTACACAACAATTCAACTAATCTAAACTAATCAAATAATCAACTAACACAAGAAATACGTCAAACATCTATTTTCAATTGTCAAAATTTCAAAGTGTTACATTAGCTGAGAGAGAATGAGAGGTATTTACGTCCATTTCGATTTGAATTTTTAATTATGGGATGTACCAAGAAAAAAATGGAGTGTGTTAAGTAATTTCCATCACCACAAGGTCAACCTAGTTAGGTTACTTTCTAAGTAGACTAGGTCAATTTTTTCTTAGCATTTTTTTTATACCCGCTCTTTTTTTCACTATGTACACATCTTTTATTTTTTTTTCAATTTTTACCATCATAAATACTTTCTAAACCCAAAATACCCTTATATCATTATTCCATAACGTACTTCCTAGAAAGAAGTTTAAATTTTGACTTCGGGAAATTACTTTTCAAAATACAAAATTTCAAACAACATTCTGAAAATTAGTTTCTAGAATACAACAGAATAGGTTTTGGAAAGTGCTTTTCCAAAATACTCTTTAGAATTTTGTATTCCAGAAAGTAACTTCCAAAATACTATTTGAAATTTTGTATTACAAAAAGTACTTTTCGGTAGTCAAATATCTAGATCGGGGGTTCATCACTCGATTTAATAGAGAAGCTAGGGAAGCACAAAATCTAAACCTGAGTATAGTCCTAATGTTAGCAAAGGATGGAGTGTGAGAAGGCACATTGTTTCACGTTTCTATATCAAAAATGATGCCCATGACTATGGAGGAATTCTTTAAAAAAACAGAGAAGTACATCAATTATGACAACATGTTAGATGCGGGAAAATATCAACAATCAAGCTCTGAGAAAGGAAAATCGTCCTCATGTAGTTTCCCTTTAGACCTGGCTAAACAAGATGATCACAAAAGAAATAAGAGCTTTGACCAAAAGAAAAGCTCCAGGTTCAAACATTATGCCCCTTTAAAAACCTATAGGAGTCATATTTTAAATGAAGTGCTTAAGGTAGAGCTCAAACAAGCAAGCATGGATAATCCCATACTGATAAGAGTGCACTCAAATACTAAACTAGAAAAGTATTTTTGGTATCATAAGGCTATCAGGCATGAAATAAAGGAGTGTAGTTACCTTGATAAAGAAATTGAGAATCTCATTCAACAAGGGAAACTAGACGAATTCATCAAGGACATTGGTGCTTACTCTGGTTGGTCAAGAAGAAAATATAAGGAAGATCGGTGGAGATGATCACGAGTCCTTCAAAGTGGAGGAATCATTCTCCTTCAGCGAGAAGGTCCTCGCAATACCCTTGATAAGAAGAACTTAAATATGCTATCCACTTGATAAGAAAAAAGTCCCCGAGAAGATCTCCTAAAAAGAGGTCATTATCTCTGAGAAAAAGGTCACTTGCTCAAACAAAGGATGTCAAGTCATCAAGAAGGTAATCGCCTTCATGGGAGAAGGGTGAAGGCAAAGGACATATGAAGTAATTTACACGATATCAGGGGGGTTCATTGTTGGCAGACTGATAAACAACAGTTGATAAAGGTATGCAAGAAAGGTGTTGGCATCTCATCAATAAATACTGAGAAAGAAGACTCCTCTTATTTACTTCGACGACTCAGACTATAAGGGAATAATCTGAGATCATGATGATCCTCTATTGGTATCAACCCTGGTATAAATAAATTATTGTACCAAAAATATTATCATTTTAAAAAATTAAATAATATAAATAAAAAATTATATTAATAAAAAACATTTTAAAAATTTAATTTTCATTTAAAAAATATTTTAAAAAAACACAATTCGGAAGTCAGATTGGGATTCCCCCCCCCCCCAATTACACTAGTATGCATGGGTTTAATCCCAATGTACACTAGTTTTGGGTTATATTCCCGACTTCTCACGTTGCATTTTTTTTGTTAAAGTTAATATTATAAAATAAAATAAATAAAATAATTTGTATACAGTTATAGGAAGTTGGGAATTGACAACCCGACTTCCGTACGTTTTTTTTTAATTTTTATATTTAAAAAAACATTTTTTTTGAAAAAAATATATTTTTAATTTTTTATTTAAATCTTTTTAAAATTTTATTGGTTTAATAATTTTTAGTAGTATTAAAATTAATAAATATTAATGTTAGAATAAATAAAAGGACAAAATGATTAAAAAATAAATTGATTAAAACAAAGTGGATATATAATTATCATATCTCAGTTATATTATATGATGAAATTAAAACATTAAAACAACAATAAATACTAACAATTAAAAAATGGAACGTACAAATGACATCATAAATAAAATACATAAAGAATAATATTTGTCTAAGAAAAAATTATGAAGGTATGTTAGGACAATTTTTTCTATTATGTCCTTGTTGTCAGCAGATTTAGGGTTGGCAAAATGGGTCTGGCCCGCTTGGCTTGCAAAAAAAACGCGAGCTAGGTTGATAATATCAACCCGTTAATCAAAAGCGGGGCGGGCCAACCCGGCCCACAAAATTGCGGGCCAAACGCGGGACGGGGAGGGGCGGACCAGCCCGCTGGGCCAATATTATTTAAAATATTAAATATTAAAATTAAACAGATATATTTAACATATTTTGAAATAAGTATATTCTTTTAATTTATACTCTTTTGCATTCTCATAATTAATTTCTAAGTTTTAATATTAAAATGTATATGATAATGATACTTTCAAATAGTCTTTCATTATTAGCATATTACACTTTGGACAGTTTATATCCATAAATTTCATTTGCAAATGGTGTAATTTTGTGAATTATCACATGACATCATTTATTTAGCATTAATTTTAAAT
>CM023948.1:9685963-9716969 GCA_013407115.1 Glycine latifolia | reverse complement strand
ATATTCTTTTAATTTATACTCTTTTACATTCTCATAATTAATTTCTATGTTTTAATATTAAAATGTATATGATAATGATACTTTCAAATAGTCTTTCATTATTAGCATATTACACTTTGGACAGTTTATATCCATAAATTTCATTTGCAAATGGTGTAATTTTGTGAATTATCACATGACATCATTTATTTAGCATTAATTTTAAATTATTTACTTTTATTTAACTTTGTATTTTTTTTAATTATCATATTTGTATTTTTTTTTTATTTTTTAGGCGGGCTGGCCTGCATTAAAGCGGGACGGGCTAGCATTTCCAGCCCACTTTGCAAAAGCGGGCCGGGCCGGCCCATTTGCCATCCCTAAGTAGATTCCACATTTTTTTTGGTATCCCGTTCAATTTCTTCGTCCATTTTGGTGGGAATGCGATTTGAAACCGGACGACCCTTTGCACTCCTCATTTTCCTTGGATCAGGACCCCACTGATTTCCTTCATATTCTTGCCACATTAATTCGTGTAGCAGTAAACCAAATGAGTTGTGGTAGATGTGCAATATGTTATGCAAAGTAAATAGCGATGACACATAGTTCATGTGATCGACATTGACAAATTTACAGGCAGCCATGACCTGAGAACATGGTAAGTGTTTAGCCTGATATTCACCACAATCGTAATTTTGGGATTGTAACATGATCCTAAACCTTTCAGGTGGTCTAGGTGTTTCAAGTGGGGCTTGGGTCTTGTTGGATATAGGGGGAGCAACTTGAAGTTTGAAGCTTAGGACTTGGAAGATTGTTTTGAGCTTTTCACATGCCTTGGAAGAATGTAATTTAAATGAAGTGTATGAAGAGGCCAATCTGTTGATCCTTGCATTGCATGCACTTAATCATTTATATGCTTAAATGTTTTCATCAAATAATTAAAACAATTTTTTGAAAAAGAACTAAATAGACAATGTTTTTGGAAAAATGAAAATCTCACTGGTTTAATCGATTACACTACGGTTTAATCGATTATTTGCTTTGTTTTTAAATCTGGAAAGGTTTTGAAGAACAATTTAATCGATTACCATTGCTTGTAATCGATTACATAGTATCATAAGAAAATCATGCTTCACTGCTTTAATCGATTACCATTTCTTGTAATTGATTACATAAGATTCTTAGAAAAGCTTGTTTCACTGATTTAATCGATTACCATTTCTTGTAATCGATTACACAAGGCTTTTCAAAAATACATGTGTCACTGCTTTAATCGACTACAGCTCGTTTTAATTGATTATTTTGCTCGTTGTTCAAACCCAGAAATCCTATGAACACTTTAATCGATTAAGTGACAATTTAATCGATTACACAAGGCGTTTTAATCGATTATTTGGCGCGTTTAATCAATTACAGTTAGTTAGAAAAGTTTGTTATAAATAGGAGTGAGGCTTGGCTTAAGAAAAAAGTTGAATACTTCGAATTTTCTGAATACACACAAGCCTTCACAAAGTTAGAAAGTGATTTTCTGGGTTAACTAACTTCTTGTCCCACTCTTTAATCTTCATGGGTATTGAATGATTTCTTGGGCAAGAGTTTTCAAAGAAGAATAGGAGAGCATGTTCTGAAATTCATTTTGTTCATTCAACTCTAATTGGTAAACCACATGCATTCATATTCATTGGATCATCAGGTTGTTTCTCTCCATTCTCTTTGGGTGTAAATTTGTTTTTGCAATTTTTGTTATTTGGTGTTATTGTAAATTATTCTTTGAAGGTTGTACTAGAGTAGTGTTCTCTAGGGAAGAACAAAGTAGTGTTCTCTGGTTCTTGTTCACTAGAAGTCTAATAGGGTTTTAGATTTTTTTCTTTATCTAGAGTTGAGAAAGAGTGTTTGTAATAAAGCTTGGAAGAACTGAAATTTATAATAGTGGAACTCTAATCTAGTGTTGATTAGAAGAAACGAGATGTAGCTTCTTTTGAGAATTGAACCAGTATAAATTCTTATGTTGATTTTCTATTCTTAAATCTCTATTAGTTATCTTGTTCATTTGTTCTTAGTATTCTTATCATTGCTCAACAAGTTCTGTTTTGAGCTATTGATTTCTTAAGCTGAGTGAATTGATTGATTAAAATTATTCTTGGTTTTAAAAGTGATTAAGATTCTTACTCTGATTTTATAAAGAAATTTTAAAAGACCAAGTTTTAACCAATTCACCCCCTCTCTTGGTTATTGTGGGTATTCCTATTGTTTTCAGGTCTCTGTTATAATAAATGTGTAATTGTGTCTGCCGAATTCATTAATTGATTCCAGCTGATTGCTATTCATTGCTTCAGAGACGACTTCAAAATACTATGAGCCGGAGTTGATCATTGCTTTGGTTTGTCAGTCTCTAATTGCAAAAAGCTTTGCGGTCTTGAAATAATGGATTGGTACACTATGTACAGAGATGACACAATATTGACAACTGACAATTTAAATTCAAAGTATGACATCAATAATGGATTGGTGCATTACGTACAAGGGTAAAATCATAGTCGAAAGTGACAACATTATGCACTATATCGATAAAAGCAAAAGTTGGAATAATGACATGTCTCAATCAACATTGGATACCAGACAAACCTCTACCAAATACACAATTCTAACCTTATCATAATTCGATAACATCAATGTGGCAAATATTCAAACAACTATAAATAAACAAAACTCCCTCAATACAACCACGCACTTAAACACAATATACCTTCACAAACAAAATTCAATCTTCATATTATGGCATTCTTGGGAGAAACAAGCACTCAAACCATTGCTAACTCAAAATTAGCATTCATTTTTCCAAATGAATCAATCATACACAACAAAACTGGTGTTTATTTTCAATATCCTACTCCAATACCAATGTAAGTTTCTACTGAGTGTTCTTTCCAAACACTAAAGAGTAGAATGCACAACACCCTTAAGCTAACCAATGACCAATATGTGCATGAAATCTACTATTGACAACCATCCATAGATGTAAGTCAGCAATATTTTTTTCATTCTCTGTAATTGAAAAATGATGATGATATTTGCACAATGTTAATGTGCAATGAAAAAATTCGTATGTTGGTCCTATATAATTATTATGTATCATCAGCAGAACACCAGATTGTACACTTAACCTACTTTGATCCACCATCACTGCTACTCATGATGCAATGTTGTATTACAACGGTAAGTGGAAGATACCACGACAAGACAATTTTTTGGGTTACTTCTTTATTAGAACAAATCTAATAAGATTTGAAATTCCTTCTAGATGCAACATTGAAACACTTAAGGATATAATCAAGCAAGTTGCGCCTCTAAGGGTTCCCCTTTATGGAATTCATGAATCATAGGTGGTCAGACAATTGTTCTTTCGACAGTCAGACTATGCAAAATATTCAAAAAAATTAATCGAATATGAAATAATATAATTGAAAAACGATGAAGATGTATTAAAGGTGTTAGCAGAATCAAATTACTGGAAGCATTTTTATCCAATAGAAATTTTAGCTATTTTTAGCAAACCAGTAATCTAATTACTTGAAGAAGACATGTCTGCTGCACAACATCTTTCAAATTATGATTAGTTTCCTCATTTCATGTTTCAATTGTTATTGTTAGTACGTTTTGTTATTTTCGTTTTTTAATGTTTTGTTTGTTGTGTTTGTCTCTCTAATTGCTATTGCTTGTGTGTTCAGTTATTTTATTATGTTTCCATTATTATATTTATCTATCTAATTGTTAGTATTTTTTGTTGTTTTAATATTTTAATTTCATCATATAATATAAATGAGATATGATAATTATATATCCACTTTATTTTTAATCAATTTATCTTTTTTATTTATTTTAACAATAATATTTATTAATTTTAATACTACTAAAAATTATTAAACCAATAAAATTTTTAATTTTTTTAAAAAGATTAAAATATTTTTTTAAATATAAAAATACAAAAATGTTCGGAAGTCAGATTATCAATTCCTCACTTCCTATAACAGTATATAGATTATTATTATTTATTTTGTTTTATAATATTAACTTAAAAAAAAGAAAAAGAAAATGCAAACTCCAACTTCTCACCTCATATAAAAATTGGTGCAATTTGAGAATATAACCCAAAACTAGTGTATATTAAGATTAAACCCATGCATATTACTATAATAGGGGAAAAAACCTCGGATTGGCCCTTAACTTGAAAACAAAACAGTGTATTTTGAAAAATAAAATTTGAAGCAGTGTAAATTAGGAAATAATTAAAGAGAAGTGGCGTATTTATCTAGAAAAAGCCTCACCTTCACCTCCAAGCAGAATATACGAGCACATACCGAAACGCACAACTAAACCGTTATTAGTTTCGCAGCCGGCAAAGGAACCACCCACAGGCCACAGCACAAACCCCACACTTCTCCTAACCCCCGAGAAAGAGAAAGAGAGAGCGAAATGGGTACTGATGCCGTGGTAAGCGAAGGGTACTCCCCGCTGAAGGATTTAAGACTGGAAGTCGAAGTAAAGGAGGGAACTTTCGCTCTCTGCTTTTGGCTTTACTTGACGAGTTCCACTACATTCCCTGTTACCATTATTCAACAGGTAAAATTTTTTTTGCCTTCTTTTATTTTCTTCACGAATGTTGGTGGCTTCCCTTCATTGTGAGTTTTCTGGAACCTTCAATTTATTATCATCACCTTGGACACTTTGTAACACCCCGACGAATCATACCAGAAAAGAGAAGTTGTAGTCGTAGTGTGTGAACCATTAAGAAGTCGACAATCAGGGCGTTGCACACTTGGTTTATTTTTCTTTGTTCTACAATCGGGATACTCTTGTAGAGTCTCGTAGAATTTCCTATGCTATCATCCTATGTGCGAATTTGGCATGAGAAACTTGCAAATTCTGAAGTTGGTTGTTCTCTGTTTGCACATTAGTTTGTTATGGTTTTGGTAATTATTATTGGGCTACATGAATTCACGTGGTTGTTAATTGTTATGGCTCAAGTTGGTGTTAAGGCCTTAAGGGGTTCTCATGTTGTATGTATTCTCGAGTTTGAAAGCTGCTTTCAATATGTAACTTTTTGTTTTGCCTAAACCTTTTGAGTTTTTTCAAAGTTAGAGCTTTGATAGGATTAGTCCAGCTGATGCAGAGTATTTTGTTGGAATGTTGGGTTGCTTCGAACTCAAATCCCAATCAGTATATTAGAAGTGCCAGTTTGTTTTAAAGTTGGGTAGAATTGATTTGAAATTGTTGAATGAAATTAGAAATCATGTTCAATTTTAAATTGTTGAATTCAATTATACTTAATTTTTGTTTAATCATTGTGGGAAATACACTTAGTTTTATATTAAATCATTGAAAGGACTGATAAATAAATTAATTGGCCTTGCAGGTTTTCTCTGATATCTCCGAAAGTGCTCCTTTTCTTGTTATTGATGATAATAAGAGAATCCATATGTTACCAGTTCTTCTCTTACATGAAGAAGCTCCTGAAACTGGCAATATAAATTCCTGGGCAGAAGTTCCACATGCAACTGTTGATTTTGAGTTTCTTTTGGAAAAATGGGTTCATGTTGGATGTGAGGTATCTTATATAATTGCTTGAGGATTATCTTTTGTCAATTCAATTAATGTTTCTATGTTTATGGCTTGCACTTGACTGAGATGTTATATGTACTATGCTCCTACAAATGACTTATTTTACAATAAGGCACCAAATGCGTGTATTCTTCTGTATGGCATTGATTTTTCATATTTGCTTGTTGGAATGTATGAATTAGGGTCAATAATAGAGATGAAACAGAAAAACAAATTCCTTCTGGTAAGATTTAGCCTTCCCTGGACTTTTGTAACAAATGATGCAGCACTTCACTTGGTGCTACTAGTATAGTCTACTCCCGTCCTTTCCTTTATACTTTTTAACTTTATTTAATTGGAATATGAGATGGTTATCTTCTTGAGCAGGTTTTTCAAGATCATATCCGGCTTCAGATTAATGGAGAGATTGTAGGAGAAAAGTCTTTGTGTTCCTTATTAAATAAGGAATCTGGTTCAAGTCATTTGAAGAAATTAACTTTGGCAAATGTTGGTGGAGATGGAAAAAGTGTAAAGGGTTATGTGCACAATTTTGAAATATTTCCTATTATCACTTCTATTAAAGATTGCCATTTAAAGGTGATTCCATGATCATATTTTTTATTCTTTAAAGTCCATGGTAGCTTCTCAATTCTCATTTCTTTGTACATGTTCTTTGTTTATAAGAATCAAAAAGACTTTATTAGTTCCTTTGTTGACAACTCTATATTACTTGATGCCAGAATCCTCCTCTGAAGTTATCAATTGATGAATCGTCTGCCTCTGAGATTGAAGAAGAAAGTGACGGTGTTTGGGGCATTGTTGGTGGCAAGGTAAGAAAGATGTTTTTAATCTTATTTTATGCGTTCATTTTTGTTGTTTTCACAAATCATAAAGAGAAAGTTCCTGATTAAGCATTGTGTTTTCTGTTGGAGTTTAATTTTGGATATATATATGTATGTGTGTATGTATGTATGTATGTATGTGTATATATGATGTAGGTTATGTTTGAGATTTTAAAGGTGCTTGTAAACCAACCTTATATGTGCCAGTCTGCGGTGTTAAGAGTTAAGCCAAACTTTTTAGTTACCATGAAATCAAATGTGAACAAACAAAATAGATGATGTAGAGGGAAGCTAACTACTGTGTTTTTAGTATTTGAAGACATATTATTTCCACTTCTGATTGATGTTTACTCTTTTCTTTCCCATGGTGATCCTTCTGAGAAATGCACAAATTAATTCCAGCGTTAACTTTTCCTTTTGGTTAAAACTTTAATGTCAACTTTGCCTTTGCATAATTTGGCGCAGGCATCTTGTCGTAGGAACTTCTCTTTGGATGTTGTTCTATCAGATCCTTTTGGACAGCCTGTAGATAAGGAGAATGAGGTTTATAATCCTGGCTTTTATTCTGGACTAGTTAATGCTCTCTGGGACAGGAGTTAGGATTTGTAATATTCACATTATCATTGTTGGTTGTAACAGGTTTTTGCTTCACTTTTGTATGCCGACACAGGGGCACCAGTGGAGAATACCACCGATGATGAAGCACCCCTTTTAGCTAGTTATGATGGAATAGAATTTTCCTCTTGTGAAAGACCAAGTAAGCTTTTGTTGGGACGTGCTTCATTTAAGCTCAAAATATCTCAGGTAAAGATACCAAGTGCAAATGTTAGCTTATGCTATTTCCTCTAATTTAATGCTTGCCCAGCTGCTACTAGATAACCCTCGTTAATTTTTAGTTGGAAGGTAACATGATGGCCTATGTTATGAGCAATGGACAAACCATTCATACTTCTATACCATTACCATAGTTTTAAAACTGCCTTTATTTTTCCTTGTGTATGTATAACAGACATAGGCAGCAGATTCATGCAGAAAATAAAAATAAAAATCCTGAAGAACGTAATAAGGAAGCAATAACATATTTGAAAGTTTTATCAAATGGTGGACATCGCAGAATGGTGTGGTGGATGTTGGACACAAAGCCGTTAGAGCATGGCATTGTGGCATATGGCAGATGCAATATGTCTGGAAAAGGATTAAGCCTATAATAGAAAGAGTGTGTCAGGAAAAGGAATAGTTGGCCAGATAATGTGACGGCCAAGCTAATAGACATTAGACAGTCAGTTAGTGACGTGCCCAGAAAATAGAAACAAGAAAAAGAGTAGAATCTGGCCAACTCTAGGTTGATAAGTAGAAACGCCACAACCTAAAGTAACCCAGTTGAATTCGCCACACTCTAGAAAAGAATTGGAAACAATTGCAATAAGGAAAAAGAGTGATAAGAATTCGATAATTCGCCACTAAGTAAAAAAAACCTTAGATAATAATTAGAAACAATTGCAATAAGCAATATGGATAAACTTCACTCAATTTATTTGGAATATGAGTATATGGTGCCTTTTTTAGAAAAGATCCACTAAGTAGTTATTGATATCCACTAAGTAATCATAAATATCGACTAAAGCAGTGGACAAACTTAGTGAGTGATAGGAACCTGGTTCAAATTTAGAGATAAAGAAGAGAAAGAATGGATCTTTTATTGAATCTTGGAGAATAATCTCCTGCAGTTACAATTGTGATAATTCGAGGAATCACAGCCTCCTACTACTTCCTTGCTTACCAGCTTATCTTCCTCACGTACAGATTGCAGTCGGAAGTATCTTTCCATTTTGGAGAGCCAACCCAATGGGTCTTCACCCATAAAAAGGGGTAATTCAAGATTCCGCCACCTGCTACCTCCTATTCCGGCGTTTTCCTTGCTTCTAGCCCGCGATTCCTCCTCCCTGGCCCTCGCCGCAGCAGCTGGTTGCTCCCACACCGCCGCCAGCTTCTGAATCGCGTCTTCCATGGATCTCAGACGCGTTTCCATCGTATCACGCGTTTCTTCTATAGCCCGTTCCATCATGTCTATCCTCGCCTCCATTCTTGCGTTGCTTTTCTGCACCATGAATCAACCCACAGCTCCAAGATCGGAGCTCTGATACCAGTTGATAGGAACCTGGTTCAGATTTAGAGATAAAGAAGAGAAAGAATGGATCTTTTATTGAATCTTGGAGAATAATCTCATGTAGTTACAATTGTGATAATTCGAGGAATCATAGCCTCCTACTACTTCCTTGCTTACCAGCTCCCCTATGCTCAGCCATCCCCCTGCTATTTATAATATCTAATCCCTCCCCAGCTAACTAACTAACAGCAACAGAATATTAACTAACAGACTAACAGCTTATCCTAGTCCTAGATCCTATCAGTGAGCTAGTAAAACAACAAAATACATTAAATGGCAATAAAAACAAAGTGCTCCACTAAAATTTATTAAAGCTTCATGTTTATTAATGATAAAAAAATGCTTCATGCATCCCTTCAGATTTGTCCTTTGGCCTTCTTCCAAAATGCTTCAATTCCAGCCCAAAATAGCTATTGGGCCCAAGTATGGACACTTCAACACCTTTTTCTTTACATTTCTTCATAACTTAGCAATGTAACCCAACCCATTATTGTTTTCTCCTTCATAGCAGCCAAAGATTTCATTCTTTTTTCTCTTGCGCGTTATTGGGACAATTGGAGAATTGGGCTTCTCTAGCACTTCTTGGCCAGAATCCATGATCTCATCAGTTAGTTCATAAGTAGGCATTTTTTAGTTCAATATCAGTAAACAGTACAATTGATAAAATGCCTCCCTTAAAAGGAAAAGTGTTTTGTTTTTTGAACTGCCATCAACTCCCTCTCATATTCTGCTTCCAGCTGAGCTTTTTATGATAAAGATTGTCTAAGATAGATTAGTGGCTTCTCTTTATGATTTCAAGAATTGCAAAGGGTCTTCATCACACTCAAAACTGCTACCCTTCAACTTAGTTCCCTGTTTTGTGCTTCCATCAACTGTGGGTAGTTCCACCTTTCTTGTCCAAGAACTAGCCTTTGCTTCACTACATTCAGACCCACTTCCTTCCATGCTATTTTAGTCTTGCTTAGTTGGCTGGGGATCAGCCTCATCATTCAATATCTTGTGCAGCATGAGTTTCATCTAAAAAATGTTGGTTCTCTCTTTCAAGAACACCGTGGAACTCTCCCTTTTTTTTGATGTGGGTTTCCGTCTCAATTTGTTCTTCTTGCTTTAAGATACTCAATCTTTCAAAGACGTGGTTACCATAGCGATCTCCAAATCTTTTGATCAAAGCTATGGAAAATGACTCTTAATCTGAATCTGGGTTCTTTTGATCAAAGCTATGAAAAAATATCTTGAGCATTTTTCCAAAAGGAACAACTGGTCTTGAAGGATCTGAGTATTTCCAACACATCGGGTTCTACTCAACATCAACATCAACAACACATTTAACCCAAGTTAATTGGGGTCAGTGGTAGATGAACCCAATGATAAATCGAAAATAAGACAAAAGAGAGAGAGAAAAAAAAAGGCTAAAAAAAAAGAATGGTGAAAAGAAAGAAGGGAGAAAAGAAGAGGAGAAGGACTAAAACAAGGGAACGACTAGAACATAGAGTTACTAATGGGTTTAACCCTCCATAAAACAGCGCACAGCTGGAAGTCAAGTGTCTTCCACTGATTTCTACTCTGCTGGAATTTCACTAGCTTTTTTCTCCAAATGATCATAGTGCCCTTGCCCAAGGAACCATAACTCAACCGATGCAGACCAAAATAAATACTTTTCCCAGTTGAGTTTCTGAGTGGTGATAGTGGGAGTTCCAAAAAGAGGAGGAGTAGAAGTGAAAGTGAAATTCGTAGATGTCATCTTGAGAAATCAAGGACAAAGTATCTAGTAATAGACACGTAGCACAAAACCTGAAGTAAAAAAAAATAGGCCAAGGGCGGAGGTGTACAGGCCCACTGTCCAAACAACACCAAAACGACGATCTGAGGACTGAAACAGAGCGAGGGAGGCCGGCGACTAAAACCCAGGTGTCATGTCGGAGTTCTGGTGATCGGAGATGGGAGCATGGGACACATGCGCCTAAGAATGAAGTGTGGAAAAGCGCCATGTGTTGAGGTTTCTAACTTCAAAACCTTCGGGTTGGGCCCCGTTGGAAGAGACGACCTAGATTTGGGTATCGTCGGAAATAGGTGCTGTGGCAGACGGCGGTGCTGGCGTCGGTGGTTGACGATAGACAGTGATGGAAGCGCAGAGTGGGATCATTCTGCTCTGATGTCAACTTGAAGTATTTGAAGTATGAAAATATGCACAAAAAAAGGAGCCTTAACAACCACTTTGCTGAGAGATGTATATATATTTAAAAAATTAACAGATAGTACAAAATAGGTTCATGATGAAGGCTACAGCCTAGCCTATGATGTCAGATTACTGAACCAGTTTCTGCACACTTCTACAAGCTTCTACAACAAGCTACATAGAAATATAAAACTTAATAAAACACTATCAAACAACAACTTTAACACAAGGAATAGACTTTTTAATGTAATCTTTCTATTTAAGCAGTACTTTACTGCTGAATAAATATAAAAGTTTTCCCTATTAATTTCTACCCGTACTATTCTCTTAACAAACAGATTTCTAGACATACTCTATGGATTCTAGAGTCTAGTGTCTTGTTCTATGTTTTATCCTAATCATATTGTCTCCTTTTTTATTTTCATAAATTCTTTGTTTTATTTACAAACAATTTTTTTTCTTTCTAATCATTATGTTTCCTGTTTCCTGTTCTTCATACTTGTTACTAGCTATTCATAGTTTTTTTAGTATACTTTGTGTGTGTGTGTTACGTAATGATTTTTATCTCCATCATATTAAAACTATTATAAGAGATACAACTATTCAAAGAAATAAGGTTACAACAAAAACCCCATTCTCTGATATTAATAATTGTAAAATTTCTACTATAGAGTAATTATTTGTTCTTGAGATGTCTAATGTGTGGGTCAATTTGTTTGTCTCGATGGTTTGTGCAACACAATGAGGCTCATTTCTCAAGGTTAATCAATGCAACTAAGATCTCGTATGTGCCTTGCCAAGGTCCTTTCTGTCAATAACTTATGGTTGACTTAAATATGTTTTGGGTCCCAGATAAATTAATGAATTTTGTCTTAGGTCCCTAATAATTTTTTTTTTTTTGTGTTGAATCCCTAATAAAACAAAGATTTTGTTTTGGTCCATGATATTTTGTTTTAGTCCTTGATAAATTAGCAAATTTTATTGAGTCCCTACTCCCTTATAATTTTGTATTAGTCCTTGTGAATTTTTTTTATAGGGACTAATAACAAATGATCTACATATTGTAGGGAAAAAAATGAAAATATAGAGATATTTGAAGGACTAAAACAAAATATCAAGGACCAAAATCAAAATTTCTGTTTTATTAGGGACTCAATGCAAAAAATAAATTTATTAGGGACCCAAAACAAAATTTACTAATTTATTAGGGATCCAAAACATATTTGAGCCTTTATGGTTTTCTATTGTAATGAATATGTTTTCCTCGGGAATTTAGAAAAACAATAGAGATCTTGAGGTAATTATTGTCAATAGAATTGATAGACAGATTATTTGACATTATTTGTGCAGATTTGTTGGCCCTTTAAACCAGCATATCTTGCATGATTGTATAGCTGTAATTGTGTAATTATATCCTTAATTAGTTAGCCCAGCTGTAGGTTACCATTTATAGCTTTTTAAAAACTTCAAGGATATAAATCAGATTGTATCATACTATTTAAATGAGAATTCTCCAAAGGAGAACACACAGTTTTTATCCCAATTTCTCTGAGTTTCACATGGTATCAATCTAGGTTTCGATCCCAACCTTGTATTTTATTTCTTTGCTGCTCTCCCAGTTTCTGAGTTCCCAGTTCTAGTCTCTTGCGTGGTACTGTTCACGTTGCGATTACTGTTCAAGTTGTTCCTGGTTCTACTATCGATTTCTCTATATTAGAGCATGTAAGTGCTGTTAGCTTTTGCTAACAGCACTCCTTTGTAAATAAGCTGTAGTTAGTAATTAGCAAGGCTGTAGTTAGTAGTTAGCCTTTTATTTTGCACACCTGTATGTTCACTGAAGCTGCAATGCACAGCTGTCAGTTTTCATCTACTTAGTGGTGAGAGGTTATAAATACCTCACATGCACAGTTTTGTAACTCAGTCATTCATTCTTTCTAAATAAAAGAAGTTCGTTACTGTTCATCTCTCTCTCTTTCTCTCGTTCAGTTTCTCTAACATGGTATCAGAGCCATAGATACCTAATCCTTCACCATTACCAATGAAAATTTGATCAGGCCCATCAAAGTGATTAAACTGTTTTATATGCTGAGGATCTCCAGTGACATGAAAGCTGGCTCCAGAATCTGGAATCCAGGAGGAGTGATCAGTACCAGATCCAGGGGAGACAGTGTTTGTAAGCATAGCACTGGGCTAATTAGGAACAGAGGTTGCAGATTTCAAATTAGGATTAACCCAAGTGTTAGAAGGCCTTGTATGATCAAATCTGGATGAACCAAGATTATAAGGAATAGGCTGAGAAGTGACAGGATCAAAAAACACTAAAGATTCATGAGGCTGAAAGTGTGTATCAGTTCTGAAATGACACACATTTGCAGTGTGTCCATATTTAAGACAAATTTGGCACTGAAAATTGGCAAATTTGCCACTGCCACGTCCTCTACCAGTTGTACTGCCACGGCCATGATTATTTGTTCCTCTGAAACTCCCAGAATTACCACCCTTATGTGAATTGGAAGTTGAGTATCCTTGAGTATAGTTCAAGGAAGGAGAACTCAACAGCTGAGTTTCTTTATTGTAACGATTTATGCGTGTCTCATGACCATATAACAAAGCTTCAATTTCAGCAATTGATGGAGTTCTTTTCTTGCCTTCAATAACAGCAATAACAGATGCATAGTCTGAAGGAAGTCCTTCCAAAATAGCATCAACATATTCCTCATGACGAACTGGAACACCTACACCAGCAAGCTCATCCACAAATCCTTTAATTTTTCTCAGATACTCATCCATAGACCTGTCAGAAAGTGATACTGCACGCATGGCAGTTCTCAATTGTCTAGCCCTGGATTTAGTATGAAGACTGAAGTGTTCATGGATCTTTTCCCAGACTTGATAGGAATGAGTGGATCCAAGAACTCGAGAAAGAACAGATTTGGAAAGTGTAGATTGGAGCCAAACAAGTAAGGTTTGGTCCTGTACTTCCCAAGCCTCATATTGAGGATTGACTCGATCAGCAATACTGTCTTCCTCAGTCAGATATCTCAGAGGAATTTACCGGATTAACAACAAAACGTTGAAGCTTATGAGCTTTCAACACAGGTTCCACATGTTGACGCCAATGGAGATAGTTGGAGTCATCAAGCTTTTCAGCAATCGTAGTTGGAAAGGAATGTGAACCCAAACCTGACGGAGCGGAAGCGGAAGCCATAGAAAAACAAGCAACACAAACAGAACCACAAGTAAGGAAAAACCAGAGGCAGCGAACACAACTGAGCCAAACAGCAGCAAAACGTGATTCTGTACAGCAAAACAACTAAAATCAACAGCAAACTGCACAGACAGCTGCAAAAAGAGAAGTCCAAGCCCAATCGAGACCAAAAACAAGCCAAAGCATGAACAGGAACATTCACGATGCAGGTTTTGCCGCGAACAGAAGGAAAACGATGTTGAACAGTAATGAACAGGAAAAAGTGCCGAAACCAACACTAACCAGCACAGAAACAGCCGAAAAGGAAAACCCTAGCAAGAACAGGATCAATCGGAGGCTCTCAAGTGAACAGGAGCACCGCGATAAAAAAAGGAATCGCGAAGTGAACAGTAACACGTATGAACAGTAACACGTATGAACAGTGATACGATTATGAAGGAAGCGCAATCCAAGCAGAAACAGAATGGAAGGAAGGATCAAAATGCACTGCACGATCAGTGCAAAAATTTTGTAAAACAGTTTAATCACTTTGATGCAAGGTTGTTAAAATCGAGATTTTACGTAGGATCGGGAGGGGGGGTGAAAGATCGTAACTCGAGGATCGTAAGATCGAATCGTAGATCCTACCTACGTCAATACCTAAAATTCCAATATATAATCTATATTTTATATGCATAAAACTCAATAAATAAACAAACCTAGATTCATATATAAATTCATAAGTCATATATCATAACATAATATAAATTTATAAGTTATAAGTACATAACACAACTCAATAAAAATTCATAAGTCATAATATAACATTAATTCATATAAAATTTAAATTGTTCCAAGTTCCAACTCTAGTCATTTAGGAGAGCATTCAACTCCTCTTCACAATAAAAATTCATAAGTCATAATATAGCATTCAACTCAGAAATTAATGTAAAACAATGCCAAAATAAAATATAGCAGACATAAACAATAGTTATATACTATTGCAAGCCTCTGTATTTTCCAGAAACAGAGTACAAAGGGGGTGAGAAAAAGGATTGCGTTCAAACCCGCGCAGGGGAGGTCGACGGTGCAGGTGTCGGGCTCGTGCAGAGGAGTTCGTCGCGCAGCAATGGAGGTCGTCGTGCAGGGGAGGTAGTCGCACAGGGGAGGTCGTCGGCGAAGCGCAGCAGCGGAGGTGGTCGTCGGCGAAGTGCAGCAGCGGAGGTCGAACAGACTGGGTCGCGGCGCAGCAGCTGGGTCGAATCTCGAATGGGTTTTCGAAAAAAGGTAAGCCTTTTAGGTTTTAAACTCGAGTCAGGCAGGATCGTCCTGGATCGCCGATCACACGATCCTACGATGAAGATCGCGATCCCACTCCGATCCTACTCGCGAGCGATCCCACCTACGATTCAGCACGGCGGACGCCTCAGGGATCGTGGAATCGTGCGATTTCACGAGTAAGATCGCGATTTTAACAACAGTGCTTTGATGGGCCTGATCAAATTTTCATTGGTAATGGTGAAGGATTAGGTATCTATGGTGCTGGTACCTCTTCTTTTATTTCTCCTACTAATAGTCACTTCACCTTTAAATTACAAAAATTACTTCATGTTCCTTCCATCTCAAAAAATTTGTTAAGTGTCAGTAAATTTGCCAAGGATAATTCTGTTTTCTTTGAATTTCATCCTCATGTTTGTCTTGTTAAATCTCAGGAAACAAGTGAAATCTTGCTCCAAGGTTCAGTTGGAGCTGATGGTCTCTATTGCTTTCATAATCTCAAGCTTCAGGATATTTCTCCTCAGCTTTTATCCACTTCTGCTGATTCCTCAAAACATACAAATTCTGATTTTTCCTTTCCCTGTAACAGCAATGTTTGGCACAATAGGTTAGGCCATCCCAACAGTCATGTAATGAGACTTGTTCTCAACCATTGTAATATTTCACAGTCTAATAAAAATGTTTCAGATTTTTGTGCATCCTGCTGTATGGGTAAATCTCATAGATTACCCTCCTCTCCCTCCATTACCACTTATTCTCCTTTAGAACTTATATTTACTGATTTGTGGGGACCCTCTCATTTAACCTCCTTTGCTGGATATAAGTACTATGTGTCTTTTATTGATGCCTTTTCCAAATTTACTTGGATTTTCCCCATAAAAACTAAAGCTGAAACCATCTCTGTTTTTTCAGGCTTTCAAAACTCAAGTTGAATTGCAACTTAGCACCAAAATAAAAAATGTTCAATCTGATTGGGGGGGTGAATACAGGCCCTTTGCTACTCTTTTATCATCCTATGGTATTTCTCATAGACTTATATGTCCCCACACTCATCATCAAAATGGTGTGGTTGAAAGAAAACATAGACACATAGTGGATTTGGGTCTTACTTTACTGCATCATGCCTCATTACCCCTGCAGTTTTGGGATTATGCTTTCAGTACAACTGTCTATCTGATAAATAGGCTTCCTACTGCCTCTCTCAACTTTGATATTCCTTTTACCACTCTTTTTTCACAAGGATCCTGATTTTAGGTTCCTTAGAACCTTTGGTTGTTCTTGCTTTCCCCTTCTAAAACCTTACAATACTCACAAGCTGAATTTCAGGTCACAAGAGTGTGTGTTTTTAGGGTACTCCAATTCTCATAAGGGCTACAAATGTTTGTCTCCTTCTGGTAGAATTTACATTTCTAAGGATGTTTTGTTTAATGAAGGGAGGTTTCCTTATTCTGAAATATTTTCAAAAGATTCTAGTCCTGAAAAACACCGTGATTCATATTTCAGTCTAAATGCAAATTTATCTCCACCAGCTGGCTTGTCTACTTCTATACAGTCTCAGCCCTTGTCATCTCTGTCTATTCTTGCTCCCAGTGTTCCTCCTGGTTTCTCTCCTATTTCTGGTATCAATCCTACTGTTGTTCCATCTATTTCTCAACCTGTCACCACTGTTGAGTCTGTCACTACTGTTGAGTCTGAGTCTACACAAAATAGTGCCTCTGAAAACATTGCTGTGACTGATTCCTCTTCTGAATCTGCTTCTGTACCTAGTTCTATTCCTGCTAACACTCATCCCATGCAAACTAGGTCCAAATCTGGTCTTCATAATCCCAGATTACATCCTTCCCTATTTCTTGTTCATTCTGAACCAAAAAATGTGAAACAGGCATTGGCAGATTCAACCTGGCTTGCTGCCATGAAACAAGAATATGATGCTTTGTTGAAAAATAATACATGGGAGTTAGTTGTTCTACCTGCTAACAGGAAAGCTGTTGGGTGCAAGTGGGTTTTCAGGGTTAAAGAAAATGCAGATGGTTCTGTTAATAAATTTAAAGCCAGGCTAGTTGCTAAGGGCTTCCATCAAGTGCAGGGTTTTGATTTTCATGAAACTTTTTCACCTGTAATCAAACCTGTAACCATAAGAATTGTTCTCACTCTTGCTCTTTCTCATGGGTGGGAGTTATTTCAACTTGATGTAAACAATGCCTTCCTAAATGGTCTTCTTGAAGAATCTGTATACATGACACAGCCACCAGGTTTTGAAAATGCAGATAAAACGTTGGTATGCAAGCTTAACAAGGCACTATATGGGTTAAAGCAAGCTCCAAGGCAGTGGTTTGACAGATTAAAGTCCACTCTACTTCAGTTTGGGTTCATAAGTAGTAAATGTGATTCTTCTCTTTTCATTTACACCCATCAGTCACATACTGTTTATCTACTGGTTTATGTAGATGACATTATAATTACTGGAAGCTCCAAAGTTCTAATTCAGCAGCTCACCACTAGGCTAAATCATGTGTTTTCACTCAAGCAGCTTGGACATTTGGATTATTTTTTGGGTATTGAGGTTAAGCATCTGTCTAATAGCTCTATTCTCATGACCCAAAGCAAATACATTAGAGATTTACTGCATAAAACCAACATGGCAGAAGCTCACTCCATCTCTTCTCCCATGGTTTCTAACTGTAAGTTATCTAAACATGGTGCTGATATATTTTCTGATCCTACTTTGTTTAGGTCAGTAGTGGGTGCATTGCAATATGCTACTCTCACCAGACCAGAAATCAGTTTTGCCGTAAATAAGGTTTGTCAGTTTATGGCTGTTCCTCTTGAGTCTCATTGGGCAGCAGTTAAGAGGATTTTAAGGTATCTTAAAGGAACTGTGGGTCATGGACTTCTGTTCAAATCTGTTGATGTCAGCCAGCCTCTACCTCTTCATGCCTTTTGTGATGCTGACTGGGCATCTGATGTTGATGACAGAAGATCCACTTCTGGTTCTGCTATTTTTTCTTGGCCCCAATTTAATTTCTTGGTGGTCTCGCAAGCAGAAAGTTACAGCACGGTCTAGCACTGAAGCTGAATACAGAAGCTTAGCTCAAACTTCCACTGAACTGACCTGGATTCATGCTCTTCTCACTGAGTTAAAAGTCTCTTTCACCACTCCTACTATTTTTTGTGACAATGAAAGTGCTGTATCTATTGCTCACAATCCAGTGTTTCATAGCCGCACCAAGCATATGGAAATAGATGTTTTCTTTGTTCGAGAGAAAATTCTGGCCAAGCAACTGTCTATTGTGCATATTCCTGCTTTGGATCAGTGGGCAGATGTTCTTACCAAGCCGCTTTCTTCTTCCAGATTTGATTTTCTCAAGAACAAACTCAATGTGAAAAATGTTTCTTCTGAAAATTTTTCCCTTTGAGTTTGAGGGGGGATATTAGAGCATGTAAGTGCTGTTAGCTTTTGCTAACAGCACTCCTTTGTAAATAAGCTGTAGTTAGTAATTAGCAAGGCTGTAGTTAGTAGTTAGCCTTTTATTTTGCACACCTGTATGTTCACTGAAGCTGCAATGCACAGCTGTCAGTTTTCATCTACTTAGTGGTGAGAGGTTATAAATACCTCACATGCACAGTTTTGTAACTTAGTCATTCATTCTTTCTAAATAAAAGAAGTTTGTTACTGTTCATCTCTCTCTCTTTCTCTCGTTCAGTTTCTCTAACACTCTAGTTTTTTGTTTTTTCTTCTCCTGCGATTTTTCTCAGCATCATGTCTATTGAAAAATATGATGTCCTCTTTGTTCGTCTTAATGGAAAGAACTACTCCACCTGGGCATTCCAGTTCCAGATCTTTGTCAAAGGCAAGGAGCTTTGGGGTCATGTTGACAGAATTGATTTTGCTCTTGACAAAACTATGCACATGTCAAATGGGAGGTCAAAGACGCACAGGTCATGACTTGGTTCATAGGCTCTGTTGAGCCTAATATCGTCCTCAATCTCAGACCCTTCACCACGACAACAAAGATGTGGGGCTACCTGAAGAAAATTTATAACCAGAACAACACTGCTCGCAGGTTACAACTTTGAACATGAAATTGCCATTTTTCAACAGGATAGTCTCTCAATTTCTGAATTCTATTCTCATTTCATGAATCTTTGGGCTGAATATACTGACATTGTCTATAAAGATTTGTCAACTGAATGACAAACTGCAGTCCAAAACGTTCATGACACCACAAAACGAGATCAATTTCTTATGAAATTGAGATATGATTTTGAGGGCATTTGAACTAACCTAATGAACAAGGCTACTGCCCCCTCCTTGGATGAATGCCTAAATGAACTACTTCATGAAGAACAACGTCTCCTCACTCAGATAAACATGGAATAGTAGAAATCTGCCTCCCTTCTTGTGGCGTATGCAGTACAAGGCAGACCTTGAGTTCGAGACATGAGTACTGTCCAATGTTTCTGCTGCAAAGGCCATGGACATTTTGCTTCTCACTGTCCTAAAAAGTTCTGTAATTACTGCAAAAAAGGTCACATCATAAAAAAATGTCATATCAGACCACCACGGAGAAATGCAACAGCCTTCATTGCCGCTGTTGGCTCTTCTACTACTCCTGTTTCTGTGGATCAGAATCTGCTTGCTTCTGTGCCAATTTTAACCCCTGAAATGGTTCAACAAATGATTGTTTAACATTTTCTGCTTTGAGTCTTTCAGGTAAAGCTTCTTTACCCAGTTCTCCTTGGTATTTTGACTCTGACACATCCAATCATATGACCAACAATGTTGCTGCCCTTACCAATGTTACAAATTACTCTTGTAATTTGCAAATACACACTGCAGATGGAAACAATTTACCTATCACAACAATTGGTGATATTTCCTCATCTCTTACCAATGTTTATGTTTCCCCTGATCTGACCAGTAACCTTATTTTAGTTGGTCAATTAGTTGACAATGATTGCAGAGTTGGATTCTCAAAATCTGGTTGTCTTGTGTAGGATAAACACTCAAGGAAGATGATCGCGAAGGGGCCTAAAGTTGGACGTCTTTTTCCTCTTTATTCATCGCTGTCACCATGTTCTTTTCTGCTTTTTATTTCTTGTAATTCTGCAACTGTTAATTTCCAATTATGGCATAAGCGTCTTGGTCACCCAAATTCCAATGTACTTTATGATGATGAAATCTGGAGTTCTTGGCAATAAACATTCCCCATCTTTTAGTGCTGTTCAATTTGATTGCAATTCTTGTAAACTTGGTAAAAGTAAAATTCTACCATTTCTAGTTTATCAATCAAATGTAAATCAGCCTTTTGACATAATTCACATGATTTATGGGCAATCACACCTGTAATATCTCATGCACATTACAGGTATTTTATCACTTTTATTGACGAATATAGTCGTTTCACATGGGGTCTATTTTTTGCGATCTAAATCTGAAGCTTTCTCTGCATTCAAATTCTTGCATGCTTATGTTTAAACTCAATTTTCATCAAAAGTTAAAACTCTGCGTTCTGACAATTGGGGGGAGGGGGAAATACACATCTTATTTGTTTCAAGGGTTCTTGCAGTCAAATGGTATATTATCTCAAAGGTCGTGTCCTTCCACACCCCAACAACATGGGGTAGTTGAAAGAAAAAACCTCCATCTTCTTGATGTTGTTTGTACCTTAATGTTGGACTCCTTTGTGCCCTTCCATTTTTGATGTGAAGCTCTCTCAACTGCTGTCCACCTTATTAATCGGCTTCCTTCTCAAGCCTTAAACAATGATTCCTCTTTCTTAAGGTTATTTGGTAAGCCACCCAATTATTCCACTCTTCGCACCTTTGGTTGTGTCTGTTATGTTCATCTTCAGCCACTAGAACGCCCCAAACTTAGCTCAATCTGTTAAATGTGCTTTTCTTTGTTACTCCCCATCATTTATATGCTATGATCCTCATTTACATAGGATTTGGGTTTCTAGAAATGTTATCTTTCAAGAAGATACATATTCTTTTGCTACTAACCAAGACACTCACTCTTCTACATCCAAATCTGTTTTGCCATTGTTTCCTAACAGTTTTGCAGAAGAACAAGCTCATTCTCCTTTCATGGTCTACCTAAGACGTCCGGCTGTTCCACCAATTCAGCCTTCAATCCCTCCAAGGCCCCCTCCTGATCATTCTGTGGTTGTTGATCCAGCGGTTCAACTAGAACCATCCCTTTTACGTCACAGTACTCGCATTCATAAATCATCGGAAAAATATGGTTTTTCTGAACCTTTATCTTTAACAACAACTTTAGCATCTGTTCCTATTCCTTCTTTATATAAACAGGCAATGGAGCATAAATTTTGGCAGGATGCTATAGAAAGTAAACTTCTTGCACTAGAGGAAAATCAGACATGGGACATTGTTTCATGCCCACCATCGGTTAAACCTCTTGGCAGTAAATTTGTATTCACTATAAAGTTGTGTTTAGATGGATCAATAGATCGATACGAGGCTAGATTGGTTGTTCTTGGAAATAAGAAAGAATTTGACCTAGACTATGAAGAGACCTTTGCACCGGTGGCCAAGATGACTACTGTGAGTACTATTATTGCCATTGCTGCATCTGAATCTTGGCAAATTCACCAGCTAGATGTCAAAAATGCCTTCCTTCTTAGTGACCTCAAAGAAGAAGTTTACATCAAACCACTTACTGGTATGCCCTCACCATTACCTAATACGGTTTGCAAGCTAAAACGTTCTTTGTATGGATTAAAACAGGCACCATGAGTGTGGTTTGAAAAGTTTAGCACAACACTACTTGGCTTTTCCTTCATCCAAAGTAGCTATGATCCATCTCTCTTTCTGCAAAGGACCTCAAAAGGAATTGTGATCCTCCTTGTTTATGTGGATGACTTTATCGTCATCGGCTCAGATTAAGAGGCCATCACTACAATCAAACAATTGCTGCATACAATTTTCCACATGAAAGATCTTGGACAACTCACTTATTTCTTGGGATTAGAAGTACAATTCTAACAAAAAGGCATCTTTGTCACTCAGCAATGTTGGGTATGGCTCATATTGTGCCGTCAGCAGATATGCACGGGGGCCCCGCTCCCCGGTGAGCGGGCAGGGGCTCAGGGGAGTCTCCTTGGCAAGGGCTAGGGGGCAACGCCCTCAGAACTTTTTTCGAGGCCTAATACTGTTGTTGGTCTCGTGTTTTATTATTTGTAGTTTGGGCTTGGGCCCATGAATAGTTATGGTACTTAGGGTTTCTAAGCCTATATATATCCTTGTAATCCGAGTGCAATTGTACGAGTGTATGAGGAAATATAGTGAATAGCTGGACGTAGCCTACATTAGGTGAATTAGGGTAAACTCTGTGCGTTGTTTTCGTCTTCCCTTTCTCTCTTTCTCCTATCTCGATTGTTGTGTGATTGCTCGGTACCGAACAAGCACAAATATACTCAAGATCTAATTCAGCTAGTTGGTCTCACCACTGCAACTACGGTTGACACTCCCGTGGAAGTTAATGTCAAGTTAAGACAGAATGAGGGTGAACTCATACAAGATCCAACTTTATATAGAAAGTTGGTTGGAAGTCTCATCTGCCTAACCATCACAAGACCTGATATCTCTTTTGCTGTCCACACAGTCAGCAAATGAATGCAAAATCCTAGACACTTGCATGTTACAGCAGTACAATGAATCATTAAATATTTGCTGGCTACTCCCAGCCATGGTCTCTTCTTTCCTACAGGTGCAACAATACAACTTCAAGTATACAACGATGCTGATTAGGCTAGATGTCCCGACACAAGGAAGTCTACTACTGTCTAGTGTATGTTTTTAGGAGATGCACCTATCTCCTAAAAATGCAAGAAACAAGAATCTGTCTCTAAATCCTCCACTGAAGCAGAATATTGGTCCATGTCTGCAACATGCTCTGATAATACAAGTGTGTAGAATATTCTAGAATATTAGAATTAGTTGTGGAATATTCTAGAGTATTAGAATTAGTTGTAGAATATTCTAGAGTATTAGAATTAGTTGTGGAATATTCTAGAATATTAGAATAAGTTGTATATAATGAACCCTTTGGGTTTCAATCTGAATGAGAATGAAAAAGAGTATTCATATTACAATATGGTATCAAGAGCAGGTTTTCCTGTTATCGTTGTGCAACTCTGAAGCCTATTTTTTTATAAAAAAAAAAAAAAGTTCCTACCCTCTTTTGGTTTGAGGTGACTTATGGACTCTTCTAATAACACGAGTGAGGAGCTTCGTACCTCTCCTAATTTTGATGGTGTTTTCATCTCCAAGGCTGAGTATGAGCAATTTCAGAGGGTAATGCCTCAATTTGCTGAAGCAACTAGTCTTGTTGCTCAACAAGGTACGACATTCCATGTTAATGGTAGTAATCGGTGGATTCTTGATTCAGGGGCTTCTGATCATATGACAGGTAATGCAACCTTATTTTGTTCTTATACCCCTTACTATCAACTGTCACGAATAAGAACAGCCGATGGCAGCTTCTCAACTATTGCTGGAAAGGGATCCATTAAACTTTCTGAACACATTACTTTGAACTCAGTCCTTCATGTTCCATCTCTTACTTGCAACCTCATCTCTATCAGCAAACTTACATCTGAGTTAAATTGTGTTGCGAAGTTTTCTGTCCATGCTTGTGTTTTTCTAGAACAGGACTCGGGGTTGAAAATTGGCAGTGCTAGAGAGGAAGAAGGGCTTTACTATTTTGAAAAGGATCCTAATGAAACAAAATTTTTTGCACACTACTCATTATCTTTGTCTGATGATTGTAATGATGTTTTGTTGTGGCATCGTCGGTTAGGACACCCAAATTTCTTTTATCTTCAGAAGTTGCTCCCAAACTTATTTATCAATGAAAAACCCAGTTCTTTTTCTTGTGATATTTGTCAGTTTGCAAAGCATCCTCGTGTGTCTTATCCTCCTAGAGTTCGTCATGATTCTTCTCCATTTACCTTGATTCATAGTGATATATGGGGCCCAGCCCATGAGAAAAATATCTCCGGTGCTCGTTGGTTTATTACTTTTATTGATGATCATTCTAGGGTATGTTGGGTATATCTTTTAAAGGATAAGTCTGATGTTGCATCCACCTTTAAAAACTTTCATGCTATGATTCAAACTCAGTTCCAGACCTCTATTAAAATTCTTCGAACTGACAATGGTACTGAATATTTTAATTCTGTTCTTGGAGACTATCTCACCCAGCAAGGTATTCTCCATCAAAGTTCTTGTCCTAACACCCCTCAACAAAATGGGGTGGCTGAAAGAAAAAATAGACATCTTCTTGAAGTTGCTCGAGCTCTTTTGTTTACCATGCATGTCCCTAAATATCTATAGGGGGAAGCTGTCTTGCATGCATCATATCTCATCAATCGGATGCTTTCTCGTGTCCTAAATTTTCATTCCCCTTTATCTTGTCTTACCAACACCTTTCCTTTTTTTCGAGCTCATTCTTCCCTTCCTCTTAAGTTGTTTGGCTGTGTGGCTTTTGTACATGTTCCTCCCCATCAAAGGTCCAAGCTCGATCCTAAGTCTATTCGATGTGTCTTCATAGGATATCCTCCTAACCAAAAAGGTTACAAATGTTACTCACCTTCTCTCCGTAAGGCCTTTGTTTCTATGGATGTCACATTTTATGAGATACAATCCTTTTTTCCTTCGACTTATCTTCCAGGGGAGTCAATTGGGGTAGATGAAGATAAGTCTTGGAAATCAAATGAGTCTGTTGTTCTACCTTTGCCTTTGGAGACAGGGGGAGTTATTGTGCAGGAGATAGGGGGAGCTACTGTGCCAGAGACGAGAGATCCTCCTGGTAAATGGGGAAAAATTTACAGCAGGCGAAAAACACTGCAGGAGCCTTTAGACTGCCAAGATTCTGGCTCGAGTCCTAGTTCCAGCAACCCAATACCTGAATGCATTGATACAGCCGACCCAAATTTGCCTATTGCTCTTCGAAAAGGTACCAGATCTTGTATTGCTCACCCTATTTCTCATCATATCTCGTATGAAAAGTTATCCCCAGGTTTTCGAGCTTTCAACACTATTTTAGACAGTACAAAAATACCCAAAAACATCCAAGAAACACTTGATGACCCAAAATGGAGGAATGCAGTCTTTGAAGAAATGGATGCACTTAAAAAAAATGGAACTTGAGAATCTGTAGCATTACCCAGAGGAAAAAAAAACAGTAAGTTGCAAGTGGGTGTTCACAATAAAATTTAATGCAGATAATAGCATCAACAAGTATAAGGCAAGATTGGTTGCTAAGGGATTCACTCAGACTCATGGGATAGACTATCAAGAAACATTTGCCCCAGTTGCCAAACTTAACACTATCCGAGTTCTACTATCATTTGCTGCCAACCTTGATTGGCCATTGCAACAATTAGATGTAAAGAATGCCTTCTTGAATGGAGATTTACATGAAGAAGTTTATATGGATCCACCACCTGGTTTTGAAAAAGGAGATGGATCAGTATGTAAGTTGAAGAAGTCTCTCTATAGGCTTAAACAATCCCCAGGAGAGTGGTTTGAGAAGTTTACCCAAGCTGTGAAGGGAAAAGGATTTCTCCAAGCTCAGACTGATCATACTCTATTTTATAAACACTCTGATGGTAGCAAAATTGCTATTCTCATTGTTTATGTTGACGACATAATTGTCACAGGAAATGATTGTGAGGAGATAAACTCTTTGAAGCAGTGTTTAGCTGATCAGTTTGAACTGAAAGATCTTGGAGTTCTCAAATATTTCCTTGGCATGGAGGTTGCTCGTAGTAAGGCAGAAATTTCTTTAACTCAGAAGAAATATATTCTAGACCTATTGCAAGAAACAGGAATGCTTGGGTGCAAGCCAACAGAGACTCCAATTGATCCTAATATTAAATTGGGAATTGAAGATGGGAAAGAAGTTGACAGAGAACAGTACCAGAGGTTGGTGGGGAAGTTGATCTACTTATCACACACTCGGCCTGATATTGCATTTGCGGTTAGCATGGTTAGTCAATTCATGCATTCTCCTAAGGAAAAACACCTTAGTGCAGTTTATAGAATCCTCAAGTACCTCAAAAACACCCCTGGTCGAGGAATGTTCTTTCAAAGGGGACACAAGAGGATGATTGAAATCTATACAGATGCAGATTGGGCTGGCTCGGTAATGGACCGAAGATCCACTTCAGGGTATTGTACCTATGTCTGGGGAAATCTTGTGACCTGGAGAAGCAAGAAACAAACAGTTGTTGCCAGAAGCAGTGCAGAAGCAGAATTTCGGGCTCTAGCCCATGGTATTTGTGAAGGAATCTGGTTAAAAAGACTTCTTGAGGAATTGAAAATCTCTTATTCCCTACCTGTCAGATTGTATTGTGATAATAAGGCTGCTGTCAGTATTGCTCAAAATCCAATTCACCATGACAGAACTAAACATGTAGAGGTTGATCGTCATTTTATCAAAGAAAAATTGGAGGATGGTAGTGTATGTTTATCATATATACCTACCAAAGAACAGATGACAGATATTCTTACTAAAGGATTACACAAGCCCACCTTTGAGGATTTAATTAGCAAGTTGGGAATGATTAATATATATCTCCCAACTTGAGGGGGAGTGTAGAATATTAGAATTAGTTGTGGAATATTCTAGAGTATTAGAATTAATTGTGGCATATTCTAGAGTATTAGAATTAGTTGTTGAATATTCTAGAGTATTAGAATTAGTTGTGGAATATTCTAGAATATTAGAATAAGTTGTATATAATGAACCCTTTGGGTTTCAATCTGAATGAGAATGAAAAAGAGTATTCATATTACAATAAAGTGCCATTTAGATTGCAGCAAATCCTGTATACCATGAAAGATCAAAGCACATAGAGGTCAATTGCCATTCAATCAGGGAAGCCTATGACGCAGAATTATCACTCTGCCTCATGTCTCAACATCTGTTCAACTAGCCGACGTCCTCACCAAATCTTTGACACGTCAACGGCATAATTTCCTAGTCAACAAATTGATGCTTGTAGATTCCCCAACATCAATTTGAAAAGGGGGGGGGTGTCAATAGAATTGATAGGCAGATTATTTGGCCTTATTTGTGCAGATTTGTTGACCCTTTAAACCAGCATATCTTGGATGATTGTATAGCTGTAATTGTGTAATTATATACTTAATTAGTTAGCCCAGTTGTAGGTTACCATTTATAGCTTTTTAACAAATTTCAAGGCTAGAAATCAGATTGTATCATACTATTTAAATGAGAATTCTCCAAAGGAGAGAACACAGTTTTTACCCCAATTTCTGAGTTTCATAATTATAATTATATAGTAAAATATTATAATTATTCATATCACTCTCTCCTGCCTTGATTGACATGGTAGTACTTGTCATTTAGTGTCAATTTCAGTGTCATAATAACATTTAAGCATGTTTCATTTCAAATTCATGTTGGAGCAGTATGCTTGAATTACTCTGCTCTCGGTCTGATATTTTTGTACTTATAATTTCAATCCTGGATTCATTGGCCCCGTGTAACTATTGTTCCATTTGCCAGCTTTCATCCAAGTGTGATAACAGGTTGTTCCTCATCAGCTTTTGTGTTCCGAAACTAGGAAATTATCCTTTTCTTGAGGCATATTCCCGTCCAATTCGATGCATCTCCAGAAGCCGTAACACAAGAGTGTCCACTCTGGTGTGGAAAAGGTCAACTGCTCTTAATTGCCTTAGTTTATCTCCATCTTCAGCTATGGATGATGGATCGTTGGACCTCCAGCATTCAAGTCATGAAGCACAAACCAATCCACTGATGAAGCGGTTTAGATTTGGCCAAGACAAGATATCTGCATCAGTGAAGGCTGACCCCACCTTAGAGCAACCTGATGAAGAATGTAATTCTCACGTCCGGACTGCTAACCAGGTGACTACCTGTTTTATTTTTCAATCTTATTTTATTATGTATATATGAGTGAAAGAAAAAAACAGCAAATGATACTTACTATGTACATGGATGGCCTACCTAGTAGGTTATAGCTTATATGGCTATTATACAAAACATGCCACTACAGTACAGATGCCACAGGTTGATGCGATCACCATTGATAAAATTTAAATATCGATTTTTCCAGAAGCTTTTTCAGACATTGGGTTCATCTATTATTTTTAAAGTTTTAGTGTACATGTCTTGAGTTTTTAGATGATTCTTTTTAGTCTCTAATCCCACCTCATGTGAATACCAAAGTATTGACAAAGCACAGACGAACTCAGACCTGCTAAAGATTTAATTAATGTTAAGAGAGTAAGAGGCGGTGAAGATCAAAGCCCTGAGCACTTGGTCAAATATTCTTTGATATTGTATCAAGTAGCTGACTATCTTTAAAGTTTAAAGCTTAAACATAAAGGAAAATGCCTTGGAATGGTTTTGATTTATATCCAACACCGAATATGTTCTCTCTAAGGCCAATTTGGTTGTCGGGTGAAAATGTACTAACCTATTGCTAAGATTTTAATGATACTGGTGTAACCTGGACTTATTCTTTTGTCTATGTGTGGTTCATCTATGTGAACCTTTGTTGATGTTTCCTCAAATTATTTTTTTATGATTTGTCTTAAGTAGGTCCTCTTTGCTGTCATTCTCTTTTAACTGGCACTGCAAACTTAATTGTCGTTAGGTTGAGAATGGGTTTCCAACAAGCTTGGGTGGAAGGTCAGCAAACTTCAATGAAGCAGATGATTCTCCATCTGATTCAGAGAGTATAGGGGAGGGGAATTCACCTCTAAATAGTATGGCAAGTAGACGATATCCAATATCTGATATGACCATTTTCAAATACTGCCTTGCAAGCTTGGCTGAGAGATCTCTCATGCTTAAGGAAATTGCTACCTTTGCTTCTGACAAAGAAATTTCTGAATTGGCTCATCAAGTGTCACTCTATTCAGGATGTTCACACCTTGGGTGAGTGATTTTTCTTGCAGCAATTATGTAATTGCATTACTTCTTTATTAAAGGATGGTAGCTGGGTATAGTTGCTTGTGACTAGAAAGATTGTAACAAGAATCAAAGATATTTATGGATAATTATTTTTGAAATTCGATATCATTATAAATTCCCAGATTAAGCTGTGTTGTCCTTGTCAGTTTCAAAAGTAATACATGCTTCTAGTATTCATCTTTTCATGTTTGACACTGGTACTGTATATGATAACAGTCAATGATTGAGAGTTTGTTTGGAAGAAAAGATGAAAATAATATTTGTGAGAAATTTTGTATTTTTTTAGTGGGACCCACATTTTTTACACTCTACTTTAATTAAGAAAATTTTCTTTTATTTCCATCATCTCTATTTCCATCCTCTAAACCAAACACACCATTAATGATTCAGTGAATATTTAGAGAATGAATGTGAAAGCAGAAAAATGTTTTCATTCCCACTGAATCAGTACAACCGTTTTGGCATTTATACAGGTAGGTTAGTTAAAACATCCCTAACTAACTCAAGGCTCATGCAAGCTGTCAGATGACAGTTGTCAAACTGACTCACTAAGACTAGCTAATGCCCAAGAGATGTAGTAATAGACTGATCTCAATACAATATTCAAACACCTCTCAAGAAACTCAAGGTGGGTGAGAAGAGACAAGCTTAGAAACACAAAAGATGTGGGAGAAAGAGGCTTGGTGAGGACATCAGCCCACTGATCCTGCTAGAATATAAGGAGAAGGGAAAGTTAGTTAAGATAGTTAGACTATTTTTGTTTTTGATCGGCAAAGATATATATTATATATATGAATAAAGGATAGCTACAAGTATGAAAAACAAAAATAGTCCATGATATCAAAACCATAACTATGGCAGCCTAATACATGGAAGACATGAATTAAAGTGCCATAGCAAGGATGAACAGTAAACCCCCAAAACAGGTGAGAGTAAATTAAATCCTCCCCTGAGTACAAAAAATATCCCTAAGGTTGCAAGACCAAACGTGAAACGACATGTGAAAGCCTTTCTCCATGTTTTTAATCCACCACCAACAGAAAAAGAGAGCATCATCCATCAGCTTTTGGCTGTTGAAACTCCCATTTTGGAAAATGATGCTGTTTCTGTGTCCCCATATAGCCCATGTCAAAGCTAGCCACCAGGTCATCCATCTCTGCGAGCATAGCCCAATGTGGGAGTATAAAGAATGTTGACTGAAGTGTTCAATCGGATGTAGGGGTAGGGCGCTTCGAATAGATAACCAAGACAATGTTTCCCACCATAGCGGCCTGATTTTATCGCAGCTGAAGAACAAATGAGCTGCATCCTTATTAGAGGACCTGCAGAAAGGACATGATGGGTCATCAATATCCACGTTCCTTCTGATTAGGTTCCTCTTTGTAGGAAGTCTGTCCCCAAAAAGTCTCCAAGCAAAGCAAGATACTTTACTAGGAACTTTAATTTTCCATAATTCCTTAAAGGCTTGGCATACTGTTGTCTGTTCCCTGCAAAGAAAATTGTATGCGGTTCTGACAGTGTATTTTCCAGGTATACCATCCTCCCACAACCAGGAGTCTTGCTGCTGTGACCTAGACTCAAAGTGCTGAATATCCTCCATAAATTTGACAGCAGATGCCACCTCTCCTTCCATGAAAAATCATCTCCACCTCAGCTGCCATTCCCACCCCTGCTGGGATTGTTTACCCATGCGACAAATGAAATGTTGTTGTTGGAGCGATAACTGGTACAACCTTGGGTATTTATCTCTCAAGCATAACCCTTCATTCATCCACCCATCCTC
>CM023948.1:9670344-9685863 GCA_013407115.1 Glycine latifolia | reverse complement strand
TAAACACGCCTAGCCTGGGCGTGTTTGGTGACCCCAAATTGCTAAATATGTTGAAAAATGCCCCCTTTTGCTAAATAATTAATTAAAATGTATTATTTTGCTAAATTACCCGCCACGGTATGATGACATTTTATGATTCGATCTTAATTTTAAAGTTGAATAGTCAGCTTGGCATATGTACGCACTCCAATTGTGTCATATGGAATAGTGATACTTCTCGGCAATTTGCTCTTCTTGGGAGGTACAGTTCTTTATCCCTTTCTTTGTGTGATGGTACCTCTCAAAGTATTGAATTATTGTACTATCCCTTTCTTTGTGAGATGGTACCTCTCAAAGTATTGAATTATTGTACTATCCCTTCCTTTGTGTGATGGTACCTCTCAAAGTATTTTTCCTTCTTGGTGAGCAATTCCTTTAAAAATTTGAAAGATATTGGATTAGTAGATTACAAGTCAAATGGTAAGTCATTAATTGATCCAGTTGAGTCAGGTATATATATTAAAAAATATATAGTATAATATAATAAATGAAATGTCATCAATCTATATTTCATACTTTAAATAAAGATATACTTTTTTAAATAAAATAATATTTAAATATTATTTATGTCATCCAACATCTGGTAATGGACGCTGGTCTAATGGCAAATAAGCTTTTTAGTAACTAAAGGGGCATGTCTTCAATCCCTTGCTAGACCAAAATTTCACTCTTATTTTAAAAATTTTCAAAAAAAGTGTATAGGTGTGGGCCAGCTTGCAACCTGCAGTAGAATTCCAAAAGTACCCTTTTGATTAGTTTTATTAAATTTGAAAACCGTATAGGCGCTTTTTCCCTTTCGTCTCCTACACCATTAGCCTTTCGCACGTTCCTTATTTCGCAACATTCTTCTTCTCCGGTCCTTCTTTGGTCCTGTTCATATAGGCAGTGGAGTCCGCGTTCGTGGTCGCGTTGGTGGTGGAGGTCGTTGGTTGCGTTCGTCGACGACGATGAACTTCCTGGTGTTGTGGAGGGTGTAGTACAGATTGAAGGATCCGTAAGAAGGTTTTAAGCTCCATACGGATCACGTGATCCATATGGAGCTTAAAACCTTAATAGTTGTTTTAAATTTATCAAAATTTGATTAATTTATATATATTAGCATGTTGAAATTTGAATGACTGTATATGAATTGGTATATTAGGGGAAAGTAAGTAGTTTTTGATTACTCTCATACCGTGTTACTTGTTTTACATTTAAGGCAACATTGTATGTGATATATACTTGCTCGTCATTTATGTTTATCATTGACAATATTACATGTACTTATATTATATTTGATATTTAAACTTATTAAAAAGTTAAAAAAGAATTACTGAATATGAAAATTAAGTTAATCAAAAGATAAATAACAATAATATGTTGATATTCAATGAAAATTGAGATTAGTATATGTTGACATTTTCATTTTTAAGTTAATTCACATTGGTGACTTGTGAGCATTGAGTAGACGCATTCTTTTATGTTGCAATTATAACCAATTATTGAATTACTAGATCTAATAAAAAATTGAACGCAAAGTGCAAGGAAGAATTAGTCAATAAAAAGCTAATAATGAAGCAATAATTAAATAAATAATACAGTCATTCAAGGTGAAAAGGTGAAAAAGGTGAAAAGTGAACGCAAGGACAATGGAAACTGAGAATTGTAGGCCAAATGCTTGAAGTTTTTTTTTTTGCTTTCAAGAAATGTTTCTATTTCCATTTTTCCTCCCAAAGAGGCATTGGAAAAACACATAAGAATATCCAAGTGTTGCAAAGGATTGAGTAACTTTGTGAGTTACTAACAAAGGCGAGAGGGGCCATGAACATTGATTTTTCAGTACGACTTGGCTTTTGATGAGGAGAAATGTCAACAACCATATTTTTCTATTGGTGCAATGACGCCATGAATGAGACTAGTACTTTTGAGCTGCACTATTTCCCCCCCTTCCATGACATTGTACGTACCATTTCTTTAGTTTCATCTTATTTGGGTATCCTTGAAATGTTGCAGTCATCATTGGTGGACAAAGCTGGTTTGTGAATGTCTCTTAGGGAAACCATGACTATGGGAGACTGTTTTTCTGGCAAAGTTAATGAATTCTTTTGTCATTTCTATTTTTTGTTGTTGTCTCCATAGTGAATTAGTTCTGTTCATCTTATCCAATGTGAATGTGATAATGAGTTGGGAGAGGTATCAAAGTAGTCATGGCAATCCATAAATTGAACCCTTCAGCACACTAACTTGAATTTTGTGGACAACAAAGTTAAGAAATTGTACTCATTAATTTATGTTATATCCTAAGATGTTCTATTTTTATTAAGAGTCAAACGAAGTGAAAGAAAGTAGATAGATTCATATGTAACCAATGGTATGTATATATGTTTGTGTGATTTTTTAGTACTATGTATAAGCTAAAAATTGTTAATTGAAGTTATCAGTTTGTTTGAAGTTTATGACTAACTTGATTAAGAAATGGTACAGATCATGGCAAAAACTAGAGGTATGCGTCGAGCTCTAGCGAGAGGAGTAGACCGAGCATTCGGAACACACATTGCTAGTGATGAAGAACAGGGGGCTGAACGACGTAGGCCCACTGCATCTATGAGAAGACAATGGGTAGCTGAGGGTGTTGCTGAGGAACCTGTTGTTCAGGAAGGAGTTGTGGAGCATGACATTCCAGTGACAAAGGATGTTGGGATCGAGTCAGAGTCCTTCCTAGGTGGGCCAGAAGATCCTTCGATTCTAACAGATTACGCTAACCATGTCGCGCTTAGAGTGTGGGCTAGAGAGGTATTCATGTGTTTAAGTACATACAAGTTAACATTTATTTGTCTATGTATGTCTTGTTACTGATATAAATTTTTGCAGGAACGGGCTGAGTTAAAATTGGCATCTCACGGGCGTAAGGTAGCGAAATTTGGAAAGCCAGCTCCTGAGATTGAAGAGTTAGTCGCAGCTACTGGGTTAAGCCCATTGATATCCTGTTCTGTGGAGACTGGTGATAGAGGATTACTTTATGCGTTTGTTGAGAGATGGTACCCCGAGACTAGCAGCTTCCACTTGCCCATCGGAAAGGTGACCATCACATTGGATGATGTTGCGTCGTTGTTGCATCTCCCAATCATGGGAGCCTTGCAAACATATGAGGTAATTGACGTGGGGGAGACAATAACACTACTTGTTGAGTTGCTGGAGGTAACAGTTGGGGATGCTGAAGTTGAGACAGAACAATGCCATGGGGCATATGATTGATTGTCTTGGCTTCGCGAATTATATGCTCTCAAGTGTGAAGTTAGGCAGTGGCTTTTAGCAGCGAGAGCTTACTTGCTGCATTTGGTTGGTTGCACTATATTTGCGAACAAGAGTGCCATACACATCAGTGTGGTATTCTTAGACGCATTTCGCGATCTGGCCCAATCGGCGGGGTATTGTTGGGGTGCAGCCACGCTAGTACACATTTATGAAAACTTAAACTATGCATCCCAACATCACGGGAAACACCTACTCGGATATATTTCTTTGCTATAGGTAATTACAGTACATCATTTAAGTTATTTAAGTTATGTTTGTCTTAATACTATGAATCTTGTATTCATTAATTTCTTATGTTGTACTGCAGTGCTGGATCTATGAACATTTTCCAATCATTGGAAATGTCATGCCAAATGCCCTGTACGAGGAGAAGTTTCCACGTGCATGCCGATGGAGAGCTGCGAAGCCTTTGCTAGTTACAACCTATCGTAGGCGGTTAGATAGGTTGACGTTGGACGATGTTTGCTGGACACCTTACGGGGATCACCGTGCACATAGAGATTTCGAGATGATATCTTTATTTTTTGGGTACATTAGATAGGGGCCACACATGGTAAGACATCTACCAGAGCGAGTGATGCGGCAATATGGGTATGTTCAACAAATCCCACAGTTGTTTCAGTTTGAGGCTCCGTCGACAGAAGACATTGATGACTGATGAACTCACTTCTCGGAGTACCTTATTGCCACTGGCGATTTGGTTACATATCCCAGTCAGTGTGCTCCTGGGTATATGGGGTGGTTCTATCGTATATCACATCCATTTATGAGCCCGTCGGAGCCTGGGGAGCCTACCCGACATCCTTTGAGAGTGACTCTTGTTTTATAGGATCCCCCTACTCCCCCTGTTGTGCAACAGGATGAAAGACCAGGGGTGGCAGATGCAGATGCCCGAGCTTCTGATGTTGGTCATATGCCTCCACATGCAGTGGTAAAACTCTGGCTGCCTTTGTTTGTAAAGTTAAATAAAGTTAATCATAATAGTGGTCATTTATACTTTCCTTGTATTATATCATTGTTTCAGGGAATGTGCCAAAGAATAGGAGACGAGTTGCAACATGCGTATGGTAACCCCTGGCACAAATGCCTACACTACTACACAACACCTGTTGGAATTAGGACGTAGTGTCATTGAGCATGGAAACGTGTTTGTGCGAACCAACCGAGGAAGGGCTTCACAACAGAGACGGTTTAATGGGAGAGATTGAAGACTCGTGGCATGTGACTTTGTTATTTAAGATCACTTTTATGTTTTTGACCTTGCATTTTTTCTGGTATTAGTATTGAATTCACAGGATTTTACTATATGTATTGAATGGTACACAATTATTAGACTACATGTCATATTTATAAATTCACTGTACGTTAGACATATGCACGTAATTAAGAAATTCATAGACAAATGGCAATCAAGTTAATTACCTTACAAGTTTGACCAAAACAATGTAAACAACTAACTTACATAACTTGCTTTTCAATGAAACACTACAACATACCCCTTCAAATGCCTAAAATGGTATAAGTGAGTTAATTGTAGGCATTGGATTTACATTTTATGGCTCCTAAATCGACATGTTCAGTGTGTAACCCCATGGATTGAGTATACATCGTCATTCGATCAATGTAGGGAATAAGCCAGTGTTTCGCTTCATTCGAACAGTGCCTAGATCACAACAATGATGTTGATGGGATAAGACAGTTGTCTGTGAGTTCAACCTGTTTCAATGATATTGCCATTTAAAAATCATTAAACACATTTGTAGGTTAAAAAAATGTTACAAGTAACAGTTAATGCTATACCTGAACAAATGATTACCAAACACATGACCAATGCATACAATGCGATGAACAGATGGAGAGGGAAAACCGTCATACTTTGTTGTAGTGATAGACAAACAACAATGATATTATACCTCGATGCAATGACATGACCCATATCCGTAATATCCATTGTTACCTACACAATTACCATATTAGTGCCCAAATAAAAGGTTAAACAACAACTTTCCTATATAATGATACCAATAACTAAAAAATTATATTTTTTTTACCTTTGTTAAGCCATCAACAAAAAGAGACCTCTTTAACTGCTCAAACCTATTGAAGCCACCAAACAAGGCTATATAATGATCAAACCATTGTGCAAGTTCTTTTAGCAAATGGTTGCATACCAAAGGCCAATAATCTTCACCATGATAACGACAATCGAATCCCTACAAAACAAATAAAACTACGCTAATTCTATAGCATAGGATTAACCTAAGTCAACTCAGAGACACATTCAATTTGGTTCAAACTTTAATTCACCAATAAACAATAGGAGGATTTTAATCGAACAATTTGTAGGCAACGAATAAAAATTGCAGAAATACAAACAAGAATTGAAGAAAAATGCAGAAACTAACAGAATTAATAAAAGGTGTTGTAAAACAGATTCAAGAATATCAATCCAATTCACCAAATCAAGTAATCCAAATTATCATAGTTCTCATATAATGATCGTATTATGAAGGTTCATTCAATATCATTAGAAACAGTTCAATTAAATTAACTCCTAAATCAATTGAAATCACAAATCGGATTGAAATATCATCCAACCAATCTATGATTAAAATTCAAAATTAGGAAATAAATCTATAACCTAATTTGTTTTCAATCCTAAATATATTCATAATCATGAAAATTGAAAAGAGGATTGAAGAAAAAGATGAACATTCACACAGAAATTAAAATACCAAACTAGAACTCAAATTCTTCTTGCTTGGATTGATTAATTGTTTAGCCTTCCATGATCATCATCAATGTAAAAGCGATGAAATTTGTATGATAAAAATAAAAGAACAGAGATGAAAGGAAGAAGAAAAATAAAGAACAATGAAGAACAGTTGAGAGAAAAAAAGAGAGAACTTTTTAATTCTGAAAACTTCTAAAAGAGAATACAAAAACTATTTTTGCTAAAAAGTAAAGTGTCCTCTCACTAACTAATTGCACTAATTTATAGTAGCTGAGTCAATAGGAAAGGATGAGCCATGATTAGGCCCATCTAATCTAACTAATTACTAATTACACAAATTCGCAGCCCAAAACTCAAGTGCAGGGATTTTGACTTCCAAGCCTAAAATGACCCTCAAAATGATAGAATTGGCATTGGCTTATCTCTGACAAAATTGTAGATATTTTTATTATCTTTCCAAGGACTACTCATATGCACCATTTGAAGTTCTGTAGAGCTCTCTAGGTCCTGCACAAGGAAGATAGGTTAAGTAAGCAAAAAAATCCAAAAATAAGCAACAATGATCAATTAAGTCTACTTGTTTGCCTAAGACAAAAACTGAGTTAGAATGAGAAAATAAGATTCCAAGAGAAGTCAAATAAGCTAAGAAGAATAGAAAAATATTAAACTAAAAACACTCAATCAAAATACCCCACACTTAAACTTTTGCACTCTTGGGCAAAACTAAAAGAAAGACTAAGAGAAAAATTCAAACTAAAGTAAACCTTAAACTAAAAGAAAGGTATGAACAAGGAACACACAATTTTCAATGGATCCTAACAATGCTCAAAAGTGAGAAAGATGAAAAATGTAAGAATGATATTAAGATAACAAACAATCAATGAACACATGATCACAAAGTGCAAAGTGAAAAAGTAGTCAAGTTAAAATTAAGAATGAACCAAGGTGATAGAAATCTCTCAAAGAGCAACACTCAACCTCTTCTAATGTGTATGGGTTTATGTTTACACTCAAACACCACATGTAACTAGCACATCCAAATTTTGACAAGACTCTAAATCATTCAACTTGAAATACACATGCATCAAAAGATCAAAAGCACTTTATTGGTTTGTAATGTATGGCTTAGGTAAAGGATGGATAAAAGAAGGATATTTAGGCTAAATCTAAGACAAAAGAGGGGCAATGGGGAGTAAGCCAACAAGTAAAAAGAGGGGTAGAAATAAAGAACTTATAAGGATGAAAATGAACCACAAAAACTTTTATTGCATTTTTTTTTTGAACTTTTGCTTGTATTTCTTTTCTCTCTCTTTTTGTTTTTGAACTTTTGCTTTTTATACTCTTTTTTTTTCTTTTCTTTTCAAATCAAAACAAAATACAAATCTCCCACACTTGTTTGAAACTCACTCCCAAAACATTTCCAAGGCTCCTTTTCTCTCTAAAGTTAGGATAACATGGTTTTTCACTTTTTGGCTTGTAATGAGCTACACAAGAAAGAAAAGGTTAAAGGCTCAAAAAGGGTGACAATGAATATCAATGCAAGGTAGGTATATTTGGCTAGTGGCTAAAAGAAAGAAGGCATAAATCATCTCGATCAATGCATGTGCAAAAAGGAATGACAAGAGAGACAAGACAAAACCTAGAGTAATCTAACACAAGGGTGAAATCACACATGAAAGAACATGAATGAAATAATGTGATTCATCCACAAAGGCCCAAAAATTCACAAGGCATAATTCCATCGCACATGATCCATCTTAAATTCTATTTCTCAAGCCTATTTATCACTTTAACAATTCCGATAATGATTCACATCAAGCATGAAACCTTTCAATCCAACAAAAGTTAGAACATTTCTCACAATTTATACAAGTTATAAATCCTATGAAAAACATTAAAGTGACTAAATTCTAATTTTTATTTTCTGAATGTAAAACAGAAATAGAAACCAAAAACAAAAAGCAGAAAATGTTTTTGTAATCCTTCACCCTACACTTGAAAAACACATTGTCCTCAATGTGAACATGCAATGAAATGCAAACAAAGAGACAACAAATAAAAGAAGGGAAAAGAAAACTCCCAAAATGCCATTCAAGGCACATCATCACATAAAATTGACAAGACCAAAGAAAGGTTTGCTACAAGCTCCTCCTCTACTTGCGGGCTCTCATTAAATAGCTTGAGTTGGTGACTATTCACTTTGAAGACCTTGTTGGTAACTTCATTTTTAATCTCAACTACACCATGGGAAAAACATTAGTAATAACAAAAATTCCATCCCATCTAGATCGAAGTTTACCAGAAATAAGCTTAAGGCGAGAGTTAAACAAGAGCACTTTTTGACCAATATGGAACTCCTTTCTAAGAAGCTTAGAGTCATGAAATCTCTTCACTTTCTCTTTGTAAATTTTGGAGTTCTCATAGGCTTCTAAGCGGATCTCTTCAAGTTCTTGCAATTGAAGCTTCCTTTCCATACCTGCTTCATCAAATGCTATGTTACAACTCTTCACCGCCTAATAACCACGGTGCTCGATCTCCATCGGAATGTGGCATGCCTTACCAAAAACCACCCTATAGGGAGACATCCCCAAAGGTGTTCGGTAAGCGATCTTGTGAGCCCATAAAGCATCTTCAAGTAGCTTGCTCCAATCCTTCTTGTTGGGTTGCACTACCTTCTGTAACACTTGCTTGATCTTTTTATTAGAAACCTCTGCTTGCCCATTAGTTTGAGGATGATAAGATGTAGCAACTCTATGCACAACCTCATACTTCTGAAGCAAGGATGTCAATTACCTGTTACAGAAATAGCTCCCCTGGTCACTTATAATGGCTCTAGGTACACCAAACCTGCAAAAAATGTTGGATCTCACAAAATCCACAACAGCTTTAGAATCATTAGTTCTTGTGGCCTTAGCTTCAACCCATCTAGAAACATAATCAACAACAAGCAGAATATATGAAAAACCATGAGAAACAGGAAATGGACCCATAAAATCAATACCCCACACATCAAAAATCTCACAAAAAATAATGGGCTACTGAGGCATCTCATGTCTATGTGTAATGGTTCCTCCTGCTCTCTGACACTGCTCAGAAGTGGTGGTAAAGTGGTGAGCATCTCTAAACAAAGTGGGCCAATAAAACCCACAGTTCAATACTCTCCTAGCGGTTCGTTGAGGACCAAAATGACCGCCGGTAGGTGTGCCATGACAGAACTGAAGAATAGACTGAATCTCCTGATCTGTCACACACCTGCGAATCACTTGATCACTACCAAACCTCCACAAATAATGATCATCCCACACATAAAATTTAGCATCACTCTTAAGTTTATCTATTTGAGACCTAGATGCATGAGGCGGAACAACAGATGCAACAATGAAATTCACAATATCATCAAACCAAGATGTAATATGTGATGAATGCAAGTGCATCAAATGCTCATCAGGGAAATTATCCCTAATAGGAAAGGATTCAACAGGTCCCTCAATCTTGCTCAAATGATCAGCAACCAAGTTTTCCACACCACTCATGTCCTTAATCTCAATATGAAACTCCTGAAGAAGAAGCATCCACCTGATCAATCTAGGTTTAGCATCAGACTTCTTCAACAGGTACTTCAAAACTGCATGGTCAGTAAAGACAGTGATATGGGAGCAAAGCAAATAAGATCGAAATTTATCTAAAGCAAAAACAATAGCCAAAAGCTCATTCTCAGTGGTGGTGTAGTTAACTTGGGCTGTATCTAAAGTGAGTGAAGCATAAGCAATGACATGTGATCGTTTATCAACTCTCTGTGACAACACAGCCCCAAGTGCATAATTAGAGGCATCACACATGAGCTCAAATGGAAGTTCCCAATCTGGTGGCTGCATGATGGGAGAATTCGCAAGCTTTTTCCTTAATTCCTCAAATGCCTCTTTGCAAGGCTGATCAAACATAAAGTCTACGACGTTTTCGAGAAGCTTGGACAATGGCAATGCAATCTTGCTAAAATCCTGGATGAATCTCCTATAAAAACCTTCATGTCCAAGAAAAGAACGCACTTCCCGCACAGAAGAGGGGTAAGGTAAATAAGTAATAACATCAATCTTAGCTTTATCGACCTCAAGACCTCTACTAGAGACTAAATGCCCTAAGACTATACCTTCATGTACCATAAAATGACATTTCTCAAAGTTAAGAACAAGGTTAGTCTCAATACATCGATCAAGAACTCTAGAGAGACTATCCAAATATGCATCAAAAGAGGAACCATAAACAGTGAAATCATCCATAAACACCTCCATGAAACTCTCTAATAAATCAGAAAAGATACTCACCATGCACCTTTGGAAGGTAGCAGGTGCGTTGCATAGGCCAAAGGCATACTAGTATAGGCAAATGTGTCAAATGGATAGGTGAATGTGGTCTTATGTTGGTCCTCCGGTGCAATATGAATCTGCATGTAACCAGAAAAACCATTAATAAAGCAATAATGTGATTTACCTGCCAACCTCTCCAGAACCTGGTCAATGAAGGGGAGGATAAAATGATCATTGCGAGTTGCCTGGTTAAGTCTCCTGTAGTCAATGCAAACTCGCCAACTGTTGGCTACTCTAGTCGGAATCAACTCATTATCCTGATTTTTCACAACAGTGATACCCGACTTCTTAGGGACCACTTGGACAGGTGAAACCCAAGTTCTATTTGAAAAGGGATAGATGATCCCTGCAGGTAGTAACTTCATCACTTCATTCTTCACCACATCAAGAAAAGTGGGATTCAACCTCCTCTGTGGCTGCCTCACCGGCCTAGAATCATCCTCCAAGAGTATCCGATGCATGCAAATGGAAGGATTTATTCTAGGAAGGTCAGCAAGTGTCCATCCAATGGCCTTTTTGTGGCCTCTCAAAACATGCATCAACTTCTTTTCATGCTCAAGAGATAGGCTACTAGATATGATGACTAGAAGCTGCTGAGCATCATCTAAATATGCATATTTAAGGTGCTCAAGTAGTGACTTCAGCTCCAAGGAAGGTGGCTGAATGGTGGAAGGCAAGGAAAGGTTGGTGGCTAAGGGAAGGGAGATAGTAGAATCAAAACCTGTACCTATATCTGCAACACAATCAGAGTCAAGTACAGAGGAAATCTCTGCATAAATACTACAGAAAACAACAGAATCATCACAAGTACAATTACAAGAACCAAAATCAGAAAAATCAGAAAGTAAATCAGAAATGTCTACACTATCTACTGCAACATCAATGATATCAAGAAGGACAGAATGCTCCTCTACAGGATGTCTCATGGCCTCAAAAATGTTAAACTGGACAACGTCATCACCAAACTCCATGGAAAGAGTTCCTGCATATACATCAATTTTGGTCCTGACTGTCATCAAGAATGGTCTCCCTAGGATCAATGTGGAACCATGGCTAGAAGACTCATTCTCCATATCCAGTACGTAAAAATTTGCAGGAAAAATCAAATTATTAACTCGCACCAGCACATCTTCAATAAGTCCGAGTGGAAGCGCAACACTCCTATTGGCTAAGTGAATGACAACACCAATGGGTTTCAAATCACCAAGATGTAACGATCTATAAATTGATGTGGGCATGACATTAATGGAGGCTCCAAGGTCACACATGGCATCTGCAAAAGTACAATCTCCAATGGTGCAAGGGACAGTGAAAGTGCCAGGATCCTCGCACTTCTGTGGCAAGGTGGAAGTGGAATGACATCAACAGTTTTGCCCTGTATAAGTGTAGATACATTTCTACCCATCTTTACTTGTTCATTTCCCTTCAACTTCCTCTTGTGGGTGCACAAATCCTTTAAGAACTTTGCATGTTTTGGAATCTATTTGATGGCATCCAAGAGTGGAATGTTGACTTCCAACCCTTCTGAAAGTCTCAAGCAGATCAGAATCAAACTCCACTTTCTTTGCAGAAATGGATCTAGAAGGAAAAGGTAGAGGAATATGTGTTGGTGCAGAATCTGTTTTGGCACCATCATCAACTTTTTTACCAGCATCAATTTTAGCACCAGCATTTGGAAGCTCCTTGCCACTCCTCAAGGTAATAACACTCACATTCTTTGGATTAATAACTGATTGTGCTAAAATGTTGTCAGAACCTTGCTGATGCATCTGGTTGATAGTTGTAGCTAACTGTCCAATCTAAGTTTGCAACTCTTTTTCTTATTTTTCTTTTTCCTATTCTAACTCTTTATTTATCTTTTCACTTTCATCTTCACTCCTATTTTCAGTCTCCTTTTCACTCATTTTCCTCTTTTTTACAACTTCTTTATCACCCATATTTTAACTCTCATGCCTCATATTCTTACCACTTCTTGGAATAACAGCCTTAAAATCTTCATTATTAGAGTTTGTAAGGGTAAAGATTGATATCTCTCTCATGCTTCACTCAAGACTTCATCATCCATTTGCTGAAATAATGATATGATTGCTTTACCCCCAAGTGTTTTAGACTTTGAGAAGTATTTTTTAAGAGACTTAGCAACCACATCTTCCCATCTTGACAACCTATTAGGAGGAAAATACCTTAGCCATGCAATAGGGTCACCGGTTAAAGAGAACGGGAACAAGCAAAGCTTTAAAGCGTCATCTGATACACAATTAATCTTCACGGTGTTGCAAATATCCAGAATACTAGTTCCGTGGGCTTGGGAATCTATTCCTAGTCCCACTTCTAGCATGTCCTTTTCTCTTTCCAGGAGATTGAGTTGGAGTTTCATTCGCTAGTTAGAGTCCTTCTGGAAAAAAGTGAGTTGGAAAGCTGAGGATCCATACAATTGAATCATTGAATGCAGAAAAATGAGTATAAGGGCTCTCATGCACATGACCATGAAATTGATTAGCTTGGATCAAGTGTGTAAGTGTCGATTTAATCTCGAAATCCATCTCATCATCCAACTTGAGTTTAACAATGGTACTAAACTCAAATTCCCTATGACATGATCCTCCAAGGTCTTCCTTGAAGAAGTCTTTCCTTCCTCCATTCAATGTTATTCTTTGAGTAGAATCAAGAGAGAATTATTTTTAGACTAACCAGTGCTTAAAACTACATAGCTAGAAAACAAGTTTATAATCACACAAAAAAAAATCAAAATAATATAATTGTTAATTGCCTAAATGTTGAGACACAATTCTCTAGCAATGACGCCATTTTTTTATTTGAACTCTTGAGATAGGCAAGTGAATGTGAAATATAGAAATAAACAATGAGTATTTTAGTTATCGTATCCATAAATACTATGTATAACATAAAGGAAATTAGCAATTGTATGTTAGAAGCATTCAATTGTCAATTCATTATGGCAAATGTCTCAAGTTTTAATTTTTCAAAGAAAGGTTTTTGTTGTAGTGACTTAAGAACTCGTTGTAGTGAAAGTAAACTGTTTTTTATTTTTGAAAGTAATTTTTTAGCGTAGAATTCAAAAGAAGAAAAATGTCCCTGAGATGAAATCCATAGAATTCAAAATATGAAACTCACTCCTAATCAATCTCTCAGTTCAATGCAACCAAGATCCAAACTAAAATGATTAATCCTAATTGCTTAGTAATTAATCCTTGAGTTTTAAGCCAAATCCCTAATTCCTTAGGTGATTTAACATAAAACTCAGAGCATGAACAATGAATATCTATAATGCAAAAAACATGATTTCATTCCTGATACCAAATCCTTGCACAATCTCAATTTAGATCTAGGATATGAACTTGTTTCCACACAATCCAAACCCCCAAAAGCTAGGTTGATCATTCCTAACATGCATCTAATCAAAGAATTACAATTGGATCGCATAACTATGAGAATTGACCAGAAAACAAAGAATTACATACTTGAATTCTTCTCTCACTCAACAACTTTGAAATTTAGCTCATTCGAATCACGAATGATCGAAATAAAACCTTAAAAGCAAAATCACAATTGAAGAAAAGAGAGAAAAGAGAGAGAGAGAGAAAGAAAGAAAGAATTTCAAGATTTTATTTCTGAATTTAGAAAATGAAATAAAAGTTCTTTATAAGGATGTTACAAGCTCTTATATAGAAAGCTGAGACTGCATTATTTTTTTCCTGCCACAGGATTTTTATTGTAGTGAGAACAAATTTCGCTACTACAAATTTACTATATTAAAAAACAACTTATGCACTTGATCTTCATGCTTTTTATCCTTGCTCGCTGGGGCGAGAGAATGACTTCTTGCAGCAAGACTCTACTTAACTTAAGGTCTTTAGCTTGCAGATTTGCTATGGTGAGGTGTAGCTTCCTTATAGCGAATCTTCACAACTTCCACTTTAGCACTGGTCCTCTTTCACTATGGCGAAAAAGGTTTACAACTTTTCATTCCTTAAGGCACAAAATATGCTCTTGTAACATCAAATTTATCGCAAAACATTAAAAATTGTCTTTTTGGTTTCTAAAATGATTTTATACAAAAACAAAAATTATTAACACAAATTCGATATAAAAAATTGGATAATCGTTGACAAAAACAAGGTGTGAAAAACAATTAGCACTGTAGCGAGCCTTTATTCGCTATAGCAAATGTAGAGCATTATGCAAAATTAAAGAGTTACAATGTATGGTATGGGGAAAGGAAATTTGAAGAACATTTGCTACTTTGCCCTATAACATACATAATAAAAACCTAAAGAACTATTTTATCCTATCACAACTAATATTTACACAGATATAGACACAGAAAATTCACTCTTTTTTTATGATCTCGCTATGAAGAATGGGAATTTGATCATGGCGAATGTTTTTGACAAGAGTTTTGTAGACTCAAATACAAAACTTTCAATACTAACACTCAAAGATACTAGTATATACAACATCAACCACCAAAAATCTCTGAACTAATCTATCTACTCCCCTAGGGTTTAAGACTCATATTTTCTACCCTAATACTAAAAAAGTAAGGAAATGAAAAATAGTAAAACCTAGACAATGAACAATAAAATCAACACTCTATTTACACTAATTTTTTTATTTTTTTTTATCAATATTCATCATCTTCAATTAACATTAAACTATAAATACTAAAGAGAAAAAAAAACTTACTTGAAATGAAAATGTGAAAAGAAGTGAAGAAAAGGTGGAATTGGCGTGTCAAACAAGAAAATTGTGTAAAAGATTGATGATGAAATATAGGTGGTGAGTGTTTCAAGGTGAAGAAGGGGAAAGAGAAAGGTTCTCTTAGGGTTCGTTCTAATAGAATTAGATGGCAAAATGTATGAGTATGACAAAAGAATTTGAAATGAAATGTTTTAAAAGTGAAGAGACCTATCAGTTCCCTCAATTTTAAAATTTTTGCCATGGCAAGTTGCCAATTCGCCATGTCGAATGTGGTACACCTAATCCAATAAACTAATAACCATTTCAATGCAGTGAGTTGTCAATTTTCTTTGGTGAAAATGAGTGTACATTGGCCCAGATGTGACC
>CM023948.1:9642847-9655583 GCA_013407115.1 Glycine latifolia | reverse complement strand
AACTTAAAGGTAACAAGATGATTTTCATCGGGAATGTTGCTAGAAGTGAAGAGGAAATAGTATTAGGAGAGTGTAACAAAATGTACAAAGGGCAATAAGGTATTTGCGAGGGGAATTGACCAATGATATTAGAGAAAAAGAAAAGTGAAAAATAATGGAGACGCACAACAAGTATTTGAATAATGGTTTGGTGGCTAAGGGCGTTTCACCTCTGATTGTATTCTCTTTACTGAAATTTCTGTATTTTCCTATTCTAGTAACTATGTTTCTGTTTGTTGAGCCCTAATTTTTCCTTGTAATAGAGATTTCCTTGAATTCAGTCTTATTTTCAGTATTAATACTAGTTTATATCAAGGAGAGAGTTTGTTTCAGTTTAATTTTTTTTGCTTGATTCTTCTACTTGAGTAGTTGTGTTTCTGTTTGTTGAGCAGTAAATTTTACTTGAAAAGGAGACTTCTTCCTTGAGTTTTTATCTTATATGCAATATTAATATCAATTACTATTATAATTCTAGCATATATGTGCTAGTACAATTATACCACACTATGCGTATAACAAAAGTAAAAGAAAAACAAAGAATAGAAGCAAATGAATATACTACCTTCAGTCTTATATATAAAAAATAAATACCTAATTCATCAAGACCAATAAAAATATTTTAAGTTGTTTAATTTTAATTAATAGTCATAATTTTTATTTTCTGAAATATCCACAAAATTAAATGATTTAAGTGATGATTATAATTAATAATACTACTCATATTTCAATGGATAATTTTTCCAACCAACTAGTATGACTAATATTATTTTATAATTAGTTTTAGTATCTCACATGACTCACATCAATTAAAAACTAACTGAAAGTCAAACTTACATCTTCCGACACCTTGATTGCAAGGAAAATTTTTTTGGAGACAGTTGAGCCCAATAGGCAAGCCACTGCAAAAGAAAAGTTATGTTTTAGATTGCAAAACTCTTATGGCATTAAGTTATACCTAATAAAAGATTGGTACACAAATGAATTTTCCAATTAATATAAATAGAAATCAAAAGGTTTAATTTATTAAGATTTAATTTCGAAGGCTTTTACCTAAACCCCAATATGAATGGAAACTACAACTTCAGGATTCTTGTGAAAATATTTCCAAGTTTAGGGAAATCAACCAAGCAAGTATTAAAAATGTTTAAGGAGTGACTAGATGACAAACTTATATTTACTTAATCATTTTTTGGTTAAGTGTTACCAAATGAGAATTAGTTTTTGCATAGATTCCTAAATTGTAAATCTTAAAAAAAGAGTAAAACCTTATGGATTATTTCATTTAGTCATAAAACATTATGTTTAATCATCAAGATTGAATCCTTGCTTTGACTATTCAAATCATAAAGGCAGTTTAAAATAGAGAATCATTGTAATAATAGTTCTTCACTTTTATCATCATGTAATGGCAATTCCATTGTCATATCTGCTTTGGAAATTAAATGTACATAAAGTGATTAATGAAAACAATATCAAATGAATCAATTAATAACTATATCAAACACGCATCACAGATGCTAACTTTTACCTGATGAAGCAATTAATAAACATCTCTAGAATCATATAAGCAAAGAAGTTATTTAGTATATTTGACTCAAATATAAACAAATCTAACTAATTTATTTATCCGTATTTAATGATATCATTCCTAAATTATCCTTCATTTAATTGCAATTTTATTTTCAAGGACTTTATTTTATTAATGTATCAAGTTTTGATGAAGGACTTTTTAGGAATAATCTTATTTTTTATTTAAGATTAGTAAAATTAAATAATTTAACTAACTTTGTTAATCAATGTGAAAGTTTTTTTTTTTTTGCTTATATATGAGCCTAGACGGGGTATCAAATAAGCATGACATAATATATTCTCAAAATATATATTAGTAAAAAAATATGTAACTAGAGGCCAAAGAATGATAAATGAAAGGGACACCAACAAAATCAATTACAATGATATAAATTATTAAAGTTGTTAAATATAATGAGAATCAGAGACGACAAACAAGATACAATACATTAATGCTAAAAGGAAAATCTTTCAAATGGATTAGAAGATTGTCAAAATAAAGAAAGAAAATGGTGCAACAATGTATCAATCTCGACTAAAAACTAATAGCATCTAGATCGAACCAGTATTGAAATTCATATTATACCCAAAAATAGGTGATACATAATAAGTTTTGGAGAACTATTAAAATTAAATAATCATTATTAAAGAAAATGTATAATAGTCACCTGATACTTGAGACATCTAAGTTGTTGGCAACTAAATTCCTGCATTTCATACATCAATAGTATTACAATTAGTTTTAACATATATATATATATATATATATATATATATATATATATATATATAGAGAGAGAGAGAGAGAGAGAGAGAGAGAGAGTCATGTTATTGTCTAATTTTTAACATATGGTGTTAAAATCTCAACTAAAATTTAGTTGGCTAATTAAACGTGAGAGGAGACATGAACAATTTTATTATTATAACAAAAGGAATTGTTGGAAGATAATATTACTATAACCATGACATTAATGAATTAAAATGCTTAAGAAATTAAATGTTATTAACTTGAATCCTATTGATATTAAATTTTGTCCTTTTCAATGTAGATCACTTTAATAAACACTATTGTTTCAAAATAAAGTTTAAATTTACATTTGTTAACTCTTGGTACTCATTTAATCATTATAGTGTTAAAGATTGTATTATTGTCTTTTAGGAATTATCTAAGCAAAGTTTAGAAAACATTAGTTTAAACAAGATTAATGATGAAATTTTGTAAAAATAATGATTCGACGTAGTAGGTTATTAAATTATGAAAATAATATAATCAAAATGTTCTAGATTACAATTTCAAACAAAATATTAGGAAATTGTCGTCAAACAAAATAACTTAAAAAACATATTGTATAAAACAATTGAAATATTCGATATGGACAACTTTAGGACTTACACAAGTAGCTTACATAATATGTTGAAAAGTAATGCTAGGGACTTTGAAACTACATAAATAATAATAGAACAGGATCAAATTGTAGAAATGGAATGATTGTTTATTTCATTGACAAATTTCTCTGTATTTTGACCTATGTATATAATGCGATACAATAAAAAATATAAGAATAAAATTTTCAACTTTTCCTTCATGTTTTCTAACACTATTAAATACTCATAAAAGTGTTCTCCTTTGTTTATTACCCATTTCAATCCTATTCAATAGCCTAGTAGATCATTATGTCTTCTGATCCCCAGTTACTCATTTTATTCTTCATAACATAGATAAGGGTTTTAGATAGTGCGCTACAGTTATAGCAGAGTGGTTTAGTGTAGTTGTCGCAGTGAACCAAATAGTTGGCTAAATAACAATTGTAGTAGGTGTTATGTGTTGATTCCAAAAATATCCCTTTGAATAGAGACATTAGGGCATTTTTGGAGGGCTATTTTTGGGATTTTAATTTCCAAAATTGAAATCCTTAGATGTAATATTTTTGGGATTTTAATTTCCAAAACTGAAATCCTTAGTTGTAATAGTAGTGAAAATGATAAAATAATACTTTGATTTAGAAGATGATGATGATTGATAAATCCTATCTAGGAAAATTCTATTTGATTTTTGTTGGTATATTTACTTGTATGTTTTGTATAAGACACCTATGTCACTTTTACTGTTAATTTATGAATGTCAGTAATTTTGAATAATTTTTATCATTTATATGCATATTATACATTAATGAACTATATAAAAAAAATTCAAAAATAGTAACTATCCACTATACATTATCCCGCTATATCAATTTTGGTGTCAACCACTACATCCCACTATCTACGATTTAAAACATTGACATAGACCCAATTTATTTGGTGTTTGCTAACAAATTGATATGCACAAAGAGGGAAAAAATAGAATCGCACTACTTACAGTTGTAAATTTGGTTCGTTTATCCAAGAGGGAAGGCCACCTGATAGATCATTGTATGACAAGTCTCTACAAGCATGTTAAGGTAAACCAAATAAAGGATAGTACATGAAGAATAAAGTAGTTTCAAATTGAAACTAGTGTACAAAAAATAGCCTAAGTTTAATATTAATATGAGTTGACAAACTCTTGTGTTTATAATAAGTATACCTAAATAGTCACTTCTTACTAAACCTGTAGAAGTTAATATGATATCACAAATACAAGTATTGATAGAAGTGTCATATATAACACTCTTATAAAACAAATTAAGCATGAATGGGCATGACCAGATAAAGTAGAAGTTTAGAACACTAATAAAAAATATGTAAATTATAAATCATCTCATGATAACATCATAAAAAAATAAAGATGTTATAAAACATCACTAAAAAAATTATAGTTGAGAAATTCAAAGAATGAGTTAGAAAAGTGGAGAAAGTAAAAAAAAAAAAAATCAAGATAAATGATGTTGGCTTTTCTTTTTCAGCATTAGTATTCAATCATTGTACACTTAATAGATGACTACCATTTATTCAATACATATTATATCCATACATATCTACAAAAGTCTTTTGCCCTAGTATTTTAAGTTAGTATAGCAATAAATTTCATCCTCCATAATTCAAACATATCAATATCTTACTCACATATTTATAAGCGATGAACTTTTCTGCATCGGAAGGGTGCCGCTAAATTTATTATTTCCAAGAAACCTATGATTTGATAATAAGAAAAATGAAACATACTTTAAACTTTGTACAATAGCATATCAAAAAATCAAGGCGTAGCTTCTTAAGAATGCAATATTACAAGTAAGAGAGCGAACTCAAATTGAAAATTGATCCCAAATTTTGTCCTGTGATGTTATTGAAGCTTAAATCCCTGCAAAAACCCACAAAAATATATAATTTTCTCAATGTGGGGGTAGGACACAAATATAAGAAAATATACTTAATTTCATTTTTGTAAATAAAGAATGTAAAGTGACAAATATCTTATCTGTATGATAAATAAGTTGAAAAGTTATATCATTCTATCACATAACAATTGAAAAAAAAAAGTAAAAAAGATAAATGAACAATAAGCTAGTGATTCATTTGAAAGCACAAGTACTTATTTTAATATATCTCTCATATAACTGGCCAGTATTCAGATTGGAGATATAACATGGAATAACAACATAAAATTGACTAGTTTCTTGCTTTCTAGTCAACACCTTTTAAATAACAATTTCATTTGAATCTAGTTAACAAAAATAGGGGATACTCACAATTGAGTCAAATTGTGTAACTCTCCAATGGTGGATGGAATCAAACCAGAAATATTGTTATTCCTCAGTTCTCTGCAACAATTGTAACAAAAAATTTTGACTACATTTAGGAAGATAAAAACAAGTGAATAATTCAATATACATGACAGAGTGAGTCATGTTCTTTAGCAAAGTTAGGGTCTTACAAGTTTGTCAAGGATTTCATATTCCTTAAAAATTCCAATGAGGAGCTCCCATTAGATAAACCACTGATTCTCCTACATTTATTTCGTACATGATATATTAGATAGCTTTCATAAATCAACAATAACCAAATAAACTAGCGGTGATACTTACAATTCTCTTAAAGAAGTCAAATTGGAAAATGATGAAGGTATTGAGCCATTAAAAGAATTGCCCTGAAATCTCCTGCCAAGATATACAAAAATTCACAAAAATTGTCAGTACTCATTTTTGGAACAGAATATGATAGTAACCATGAAAAGAAAACTTTATTTCACACCCAATATAATTGATTTTTGCCCAAAATTTTTCACCTACTTATTTCAATTAAATGGGGAAGAAAGAGTTGTATTGTTATCTTACAAGGTTTGAAGCTTAGACCAATTCCCTATGAAGTCTGGTATTTTTCCTGTGAGTTCCGTGTCTGAAGCCCATCTGAAATGAATAGAAAAAACTTTATCATTGTAGAAGTTCCTTAATTTTTAGTCTATTATCATATTAGGCACATTAGAGTAGGAATATCTTACACTTGCAGCAAATTCCTCAAGTTTGCAAATGTGGAAGGAATTGGACCACTAATTCCTGAACTATCAAAGTAACTGTAGGAAAAATTCTTTGAAATTAATATTGTATCACGATAAAGATATACAACTTTGTAACAAACTGTAATTTTGAATAAAAAAGACCTAACACTTTACATTATCCAAAACCAACTCATTATTCAGAATAATGTATGCTTATGACAATATAAAAGTCTCATTGATGAGTATGGACAATAATAAATAATTGTTTGTTATATGTATTTAAGTATGGGCCTAACATGTACTTCTTAGGGATACTATTGTTTGCTATTGTAAACCATATTCAAAAGAGTAGAGATAGAATTATACACAAGAATATAGAAACTGATATAGGACTACATTGTAACTTAGAGGTATAATTCAGTAACATTAGAAACAAAAATGATTTACTAATGTTAGACGTATAAATATTTGAGCATTCAAGGAAAAATGAATTGATGGACAGGGTGACTTTTACTTGATAGCCATTTCATAATTTATGGTCCCCCAATGTATTTATGGCTTGCCAAAATTTTACTTTTGCCGCTACACTTCTAAAATAAAATTAAAAAAAATGTTAGGTGGACAATATTTTGGCATACAATATAAAAACAATGAATGAGTGTAGTTAGTGTATATGTATGAGAGTGTATGTAAAAGAGCAAATATATATGACCCAAACTTGATTTAAAATAATTACTAGTACATATAAAAGGTAAAACTATAGAAGTACTTACATTTGTTCTAAATTTGTCAATTTCCCAAATTCGGATGGAAGAGATCCTCTGAACTTGTTTGACCCAAAACCCCTACAAATTTAACAAATTATAAATCTCATTAGTGTCGTCAAGAGAAATTTCTCATGCATACCGTCATGTGTCCATAACAAAACAATCTTAATATTAATTAAAGAGAACAAGTATTTTGTACAAATAAATTCTAAAAAAATATTGAATTTCTCTCTTAACCATTTAGGTATACATAACTAGTCATTGTTTGGCAAAAGGAAAACAATTATTTCAAGTCAAAATTTTCCACGTGGATTTTTATTAGTTTATAACTTATTTTTTTTGTACAATATACCTTTTTCTGTCAATTAAATTCATCACTTATAGTCTCATCCCTTATCTATTAGGATTTCATTAATCACAAGAGAAACAAATATAATTATCAAAAAATCCATCATAAGACTAAAGTATCCTTTTTTACACAAATATGTCACTCTAATTTAAGGGCCCAAATGAACTTTGGCCCATATCAACCCATTTGGGTTAATCTACTTTCACACAATTAATTAAACTTTTTTTACTAACACGCAAGACTCATACCACAAGGGACAATGTTATGACTTAAGCATAAGAATAGAATCCAACTCAAAAAAACTAGTCCATTACGTGGAAGAACCTCATCGCTTGAGTATCAAATTAAATTTCTTATTTTACTCAATGTAAGACTTATATTAGACACTAAATCTCTTTGGTGAATATTTGATCCTAAAAAGCAACCCATTGATACCTTCGTAAACAAAGAAGAAAAGCTCAAAGTAAATAACGTACAATACTTTTAACTCTGTAAGATTTCCTAATTCCTTTGGAAGCTCCCCAGAAAAATTATTGGTGCCAATGTTCCTAACAAATAATAAACTTGAATGTCAGAAATTATGTGTCTCAATAATACACATAATATTATAACTTCAACTTGGGTCAAATTGCCTTACAAGTATTGCATATGAGTTAGATTTCCAATGCTTGGAGATAGAGAACCTGTCAAGTAATTTAGGCCAAGATTTCTGCTTGCAATTTGATTGAACTTAGTATATAAAAACGTATGTGATTCTTGCATGAGAACAACTAATCAAAAGCTAAAATTGCATTAAATAATAATAACAATAAGAATAGTAGTAGTAAGGAAGAAAGCATACAAATTGGTGAGGTAAGTCAAAGTCCATAACTCTTCTGGAATTTCACCAACTACGTCTAATGCACTAACCTTCCTGTTCCATTCAAAAATTGAAAAACCAAAACAAAAGAGTATTAAATTGCTATAGTTATAGCAAGTTTTCAACTTTGAAATGGTAACACAAATTTATTCAAAACAAATTTAAAAGTAATTTTTAGAGAGAAATAGAAAGGTACAATGCTGTGATGCGACAAGTAGTTCTATTGTCTTGGGAACAATCACATTTGATGAATGGGTTGAAAGTACCGTCATCAATGGTGGTAGTGTCAATGGCTCTTCCACTGCAAAGTTCATTGCTGATATTCCATTGATTTGTGTTTGCTAATATACCCCATTTGCTGAAGATTGAATTTAAAGCTCTTGCTGCATTCATAAGTTCACATTTTGAGGGATATGTACTCAGGATAAAAAGAAAAAAAAAATAAAAATATTCAATTTGAAAAATTATAGAGAGAAACAAGAAAGAAAGACTTTATTCTTTGAGAAAACTTATATATACTATTTTTGTTCTTAAATATAAGACCCTTTTCTCAAATTTATTCGATTCTTTGCAAGACACTTTCCAATTTGCCTTTTCCGTTGATTATTTCTTTACTAAAATATTTTTAATTACTTTACAGTAAATGTGATGAACTAAAAAAATAAATACAGTTTCTCTTATAAGGATTGGAGAAGAAAATTAACACACATCAATTAATTAAATAGAAAAATAAAGATGACGAGTCCTATAATTTTAAGAGCAATGTAGTTTGGGGAAAAACTAGAAAGATAAAAAGAAAAGAGTAAATTACACTCGCACCCCATGTGTTTTGCTCAAATTTCACCTGATACCTCTCCCTTTTTGCACCCTACAAAAAATCCCTTAATTGTTTAGTTCACATTACAGTTAGACCCCCTCCTTCCTAAACACCGTTTAATAATGTAACAGAAATTAGGCACATGCTGGTCACATGACTTTTAATGAAAATTTATGTCTAAAATATCTCCATCTTCTTCCTCTCAACCTGAAAATATTTTAATACTCTTCTTCTTTTTTGTTTTTCTACATAAACCCAACTTTGAACCCACTTTGTTGGTACGCAATGTTAACACATTTCCTCTCATCTTTTGTTCTACTAACTTATATATGAACTGAATTCTGATTCTCAACAAACATTTTCATCCATTATGTTCCTGTGGTCCAAAACATCAACATTATTTTAATCAACAATAATAAACAGATGATTACCAATTCATCCATTGTGTTTCCTGTAGTCCCAAATATCCACACTATTTTAATCAACAATAATAAACAAATGATTTTCAGTTCATCCACTGTGTTTCCTGTTGTCCCAAACATCAACACTATTTTAATGAACAATAATAAATAAATGATTTTCAGTTCATCCATTGTGTTTCCTATTGTCCCAAAAATCAACACTATTTTAATCAACAATAATAAACAAATGATTTTAAAAATCATAAATGATCTTAAATTGGTCTCCCATTGAAACCCCATTCATAAATAAGTAACAATAAACAATCAAAATTAAATAAATAATCTTTAAAAGTAACCTATATACAAGGTCCAGTGGTCACTTACAAGCATAGCCTAGCGTGAACAGAAATTGTGGAACAGGAAGAAAAACAGAGTGCTCGTGAACGTTGAAGAGGAAGACAAATGAAGGCGCTCATGAACGTCGCGAACTAGAAAATGAATAATGGGAAATTCGCAAATTGGAACAAGAACGGTGAAGAGGAATGAAACGTGAACGTTGTGAGAGAAAGAGAAACTCGCACCCCTGGGTGTTGAAGAAGAACTCGCCAACAAGAGGAAGATGAACAGTACTCACTAATGGTGAAGAGGAATGAAACGTGAATCATAAATTCTGAAACTAATTGGGAAGGGATAATTTGGGTTTTACAATTAAAATGTAAGGACAATTTTGTCTGCTCACATATTTCAATTAACGTTAGTTGACGGCGTTAATAGAGAGGGGTAAAAGTAATGTGCAAAAAATGATGGGTATCAGGTGAAATTTGAGCAAAACACAGGAGATGCAAGTGTAATTTACTCAAAAGAAAAATATTAATATGTAGGGAAAGTCTTATATTTCACAATTTTATTTTAATCTTTCACTATTCTATTTCAACCACAGTAATTACATGTACAACATATAAAATTCTAAAGAATAAAAAAACATATAGACAAACATATCAGTTAGATTTTTTTAAAAAAAGAATTGGAGTTATTATATTAGATATATATATATATATATATATATATATATATATATATATATATATCAACAAAACTTCTTTCCTCTTTATATTGCATATATTATATATTATAGGTTAAATTAATTTGTGAGTTTCCATATTTTTATAAAATTTTCAATTAGGTCTTTGAGCATTTTTTTAATTTAGTTCCTAGAGCCAAACTTGGTTGTTTTCAATTGGATCCTTCCATCTAATTGTTGTTAAGAAGAATTAATGGTAGACTCTAACTAGAGGTACAAATAGTGGACTAGTGCTTTTGGAATATGTTATAAGGACAAGAGAGCCAATTGTGAGAGTTTTTTTTACAGTTTTTTTAACGTTATGCAAAGTCAAATAATTATGAGAAACTAGTGAAAGAATACTTAAGTTGAATTAACCTCCGAAAGTTGGAGTTCTACAAAAATATCTCACAATTGATTTAATTATACTTATAACATACTCCAAAAGCACCTGTGCATATTGTCTACACCTCTAATTATGTGTTTACAGATAATTTTTTATAACGATAATTAGACAAGAGGACCCAATTGGAAAATATAAAAAATAAAAAGTTTAGGGAACAAATTAAAATAAAAAAATTCAGAGACCTAATTAATATTTGGGAAAAGTATGGGGACCTGCAAAATAATTAATCATATATTATATAAGAGTTTTTAAATATAAATAATTTTTTAAAATATAAATGTAAATATATTATTATTAAATAATGTCAAAATTACATAATGAACTAAATGAAATTTTTTATTAAATAAAATAAAATTAAAGATAACATGTTTTTAAATTAAGAAAGAAATTATATAAATAGAAACAACTTGTTTAATAAGATATGTTGTTTTATATCTCTACATCTTTCAATTTGATATATTATGCCAAAAGTTTAAAATATTAAAAATTAATTTATATAGATTGATAAAAATTAAATAATAATAATGATAATATAAGAGATTAATAAAAAATATTATTTTAGTCTACACAACGTACACAATAAATATTTTTTATATAACTAAAATTTATAAGAAATAAATAGTTTCGAATATATAAATTATATTATAATGAAAGTTAATAGCAATAAATATTTATATATATCTATATAAAAATTATTTTTTAAATTTATAATAAATAATTTATATTGTGATATAAAGTTATTTTTAACTATTTAATAATTTTTTTAAAAATAAATAATATAAAATTCGGTTTGGTAGTGAAACATAGAAGGGAAGTGTCCTCCCTAGAAAAATATGTACATTATCATCAATAATGCGATATGCCAACAAGGGACTCTGGCTGGTCTTTGGAAGGTAGCTACCAATTAAAAGTTAAGAATAAAATTAAAATTAGTAAAATCATATAAATATATTACTACATGTGAAACCTTGTACGGTTAAAAAAGAATAAAAAATTGAGTATTTTTTTTGGAAAAATTGTGTAGCCAAACATATTAATTAGATGATCAGACAATTTTTATTAGACCACTACTAATGGATATTGTTAAGATACCATATCATATAGAGCAAAACTGCAAATTGACTAACAGAACAAACGGTTGGAAATCAGGACAAACACACTGATCTGTACTACTGTACCAATAATTTCCTTTTTCTCTGTTAGTTTATTCACAATATGCTAATCTTTACACTTTTATAAAAGTTTGTCTTTGAAAAAACTTTTTTGCAGCACACCAAGTTTATACTTTCTAAACTTAAAATAGAGAGATTATTGAAAAGAGTTTCGAACCATGTCCTTTCTCAAATGTTAAATAGCTTTTTATCAGGAAAGTTTTCTTGAATTTCAGGACAGAAAAGTTTTCTTGAATTTCAGAACCTTGTGTGATTACTTCATCACTGATATATATATATATATATATATATATATATATATATATATATATATATGTAAGGAATGCTAATATTTATTCTAACTGGTGTGTATTAGCATTCAACATAAAAAATTTGAACTAAAAAATCATTCAATCTTTTGTTTTTCAAAATTTAATTTAAGTATATTATTATATTTTATCATTTAACTTAAAAAAAAATTCCCACATATGTATAAAATTAGGAATCGAATTTACTTAACATGCTTAATTACTCAGCTATCAAATATCAATATAGTTCAACACTCCTATGTTGATGATGAAGAATTAGCTATTTCACTGAATCCCCTGGAAAACTGAAACTGAGAAGATTCCCAAAAGCTCAAACCTTTCCCAACATGTCACAAATTAACAAGAAAACTAGTAGTCTTTTGATTTCACCTATATATAAAAATTATTTTTGATAATATTAGAGCATTTGACTTCTCCGAGAAACCTTCAGGAATTCTTATAAATTTTGATTTGTTAAACCGACTATAAAATTAATCATTAATCTCAGATTTAATCATATTCAAAATATTTGTTTCTCTCCAAAGATATGTTTATTTTTATCCTGTAAGTTATGTGTGTTGGCAACATAAAAAAAA
>CM023948.1:9588555-9607847 GCA_013407115.1 Glycine latifolia | reverse complement strand
AAAAAAACCAACATAGTTTCATTACCCCTTTCGCTAGCAGGTTAAGGACAGTTTTTGGTTCTGTTTGTTTCCCAAATACCTTGTCCTTGAACGAAAGTCATGGTGGAGCATCAATGTCGGGGGGATCCGGCGACTTTGGTTGTGGTCGCGCACTTGGTTAACCAGAGAAAGAGATCGAGTTTCCTTGCCCTAGCTCCATTTAAATTTACAAGTCTAATTCATCTTATATTTTACTAATTTAGTTAAACATTGGTTTTATTTAATTTATCAAGCAAATCAACCAACATAACCTCATATGATTAAAAAATTGAATGAAAATAAAAAAAAACATACATAACTAATGAATATAAAAATAACACATACCCGCCCCGTTCCAGATCAGTAACAAATGTTTCCAGGCCCTGCATAGAAGCAGAGAGGCATGTGAATTCTCGTAGCTTCTCAAGATTCTGTAACAAGACAACTAGCAAAATAACACAATTGAGAAATGAGAATTTAGTACCAATGGATCAAATTTGGGGTAGTAGATATGAAGGTTAGGCATCAATTTAGTGATTCCTGGCCTTGTTTCCTCTGTGGGGGTACCTAACAATCTTCACATAGAAAATATTTGTTATTTCTATTACAAGGAAGTGTATGCAAACGCCAAATGAATGATTTATGTGTGTCTCATCTTACTTGAAAATCCCTTCCAATTCATAGCTTGGAATAAAGGCTGTCCAATTACCATCTCAGCAAATATGCAGCCAACAGACCACAAATCAACTTAAGTTGAATATTGTCTGGAGTCACACACAAGATTTCAGGTGCCCTATACCAGGAAGTTCCTAACTGAAAAGTGCATTAGTTAGTGTCCACTATTAATAAGACTGTTATCATTTAATGGGCATTATTATTTGGTTATAAAGCTTTTATACTACACAAATGTCTATAACCAATCATAGTTTGAGACACAAAGAACAAGTTGAAAAACAAATATGCAACTCACAACAGTCACCAAAATTTCTTTTACTTTTCTCTATTCATAAATCAGTTCACAAAAACACATTCCTACCATATAACATTTTTTCTTACTTTTACATTTGAAAAAGGGACAGCAATTTCTTACGAGAAGTATAAACATACATATAGTCTCTCAGTCTATCTATATGCAAATTAAATGATATTTGCAGCAATACCTTATAATGCAGGGGGGAAATGATTAGGGAATTTTAGATCGGCATAGGATTGAAAATATTTATGTGTGTATTTTCGTGTTGGCAATAAAATCAATTGTATTTCATTGAGCAAATAGTTATTTTTGTCCTTAAATGTGTAGAACACTGACAAATTTGTCTCCGAAATATGGAAATTCAAATTTTTATCCCTAAAAATGAAAAAAGTGCAACAAATTCATTCATCCGTTAACTTTTGTCCATTATCGTTAATGAAAGAGCCTATGTGGTATATTCAAAGACGAAATTGTCAACACTCTACACATTCAGGGACCAAATTATCAGCGCTATACATATTCAGGGACGAATTTGTCAGCGCTCTACCCAAAATATAATTTAATCTTCATCTTCTCCTTTTTGTAATCATTGCAAACATAAAATTACAATAACACTTAATAAATTAGGAAAGTAAGCATAAGTTAGAACAAACATAATAATAAACATAATATTGATTAATAAGCATAATTTGTCTATTGCTCTGAAATTTCTAATGTAACAACATTAAGTAATAACAAAATCAAGTTGGCTATCATTTTTTTTGTAAGAATTAACTTAATGACTATACATTTTTATTTGAGTCTCATATTTTGGGCAAGGTACTATCATATTAGAAAATTCAAAACAAAAATATGAGACAGTACCTTATCTAAAATATGAGACTCAAACAAATTAAAATGCATCGCTATTATGTTAATCCTTACAAAAAAATGTGACTCAACTTGATTTTATCACTACCTAATGTTGTTAAAATAGAAATTTCAAAGCAACAGACAGATTATGCTTATTAATCAATATTATACTTATTATTATGTTTATTCTAACTTATGTTTACTTTCCTTTTTTTAAGTGTTTATTGTAATGTTATGCTTGCAATGATTAAACAAAAGGAGAAGATGGAGATTAAATTATACTTTAGGTAGAGCGCTGACAAATTCGTCCCTGGATAACAAATTCGTCCTTGAATGTGTCATATAGGCTCTTTCATTAACGATAATGGACGAAAGTTAACGGATGAATGAATTTGTCGCACTTTTTTACTTTCGATGACAAAAATTTGAATTTTCAACTTTCGATGATGAATTTGTCAGCACTCTACACATTCAAAGACAAAAATGATTTTTTATCCTATTTCGTTTTGTATTGTGTTTCTAATATTTCAGTTATTTTGTAAAATAATTATAGTTTAATTACTGATTTAGTCCCTGAATTTGAGAGTGTGTTTTTTTAGTCCTTGAATTTTGAAAAAAAAAATTTATAGTCCTTGACATAATAAATTAACACTTTGTGATGGTTTTTAAGCACTTTATGATAGGTTTCTAGTCCTTTGTGACAGTTTTCAAATGCAAATTCAAGTGGTTAAAAAATAAAAATTAATTTAAGATAGCTAAAAATCATCACAAAGTGTCAATTTATTATGTTAGGGACTAAAAATGCATTTTTCAAAATTTAGGAACTAAAAAATACGTATATCTAAATTCAGGGGCTAAAATAGTAATTAAACCAACAATTATTATATAAAAAAATATTTGCAAATATTATACATAATGTTTCAAATATTCACGAGCACCACCTATTACAAATGTTTGTAAATGGACTATGTTTTAATCTTTATATTATACTTATTATTTATCTAATGTTTTAATTTGAAAATATTTTAAAATTTTCATGATTTTTTATTATTTAAGTAATATATTATTCCCTTTATCACTTTTTTTACCTGATTATTTCTACTTATTTATTTGTTCTTTTACTTTCATTAATCATCAATTTTTTCATGGTTTAATTTTAAAATGATTGGTCCCATTATAATGCAATCATCACTTTTTTCTGTGATTTATTCATTTACTAAATAAAAAAATTAAACAATAAATCAAATTTAAAATAATTAAAATTAGCTGAAATAATAATCTGAAACCTAAAAAATTAGCGTACAACATTTTTTACTTTGAATTTGAAGATTTTTAAAATATGAATTTGAATCTTTAATCTTCAATTTGAATATTGAATATTGAATATATCATCAATTTTGATCACTACTTCATTTGCAACATTAAAGATATTAAAAAAGAAAGATATGATATAATTTTGACACATTATTATGATTACACTAGACTTAATTACTCTAATTGTATTATTCATAAGTTTATTAGCCATACATAATAAAATTCAAATCATATATAAATCAAATAAATGATTCTTCTTTTGGAGCACAAGCAATATTTTAGTCTAAATTAAAACATAAGAACTCTCTCATTTCTATGATAAATTAATGGACAAATTTGGTTAAAGGATCATTATTATCAATATGACTTATCTAAAAGTAGATGGTCCAAATTAGTACCACAAAAAGGAAGAAATAGAAATGGAGAAATAGAATGTCCATTGATATAATTTCGTGTCATAACTACATCGAAATTCAAAAATAGTAATTGGATACAAATTTGTCTTTTTCAATAAGTTTTTTTTTAAATGGAAACATTTTTTTCTGATTTTAAAAAGTTTCAAAAATTAAAAAACCAAGAGAAAAATATAAAACATTGATTATATTTAACCCTAAACCCTAATTAAAATTTGAATTTGAATTTAAAAAATTTATAATTTATATTAAATTAAATTTTGATAGTAAAACATTTATCGTATTATTAAAATTTTCAAAATATCGTGTTAAAAAGATAAAGTTTTATAAATTCTTTCATGAAATTAGAAATATAACATGTTAAATTAATAATTTAAATATATTTATTTTAGTTATTTATAATTAATATAAATGCTTTGTTGAAATTCACTTTTTAGAAAAATGCTATGGATGGTTTCTTGATATTGAGAATAGTTAGGATTAAATAATTATATTCAAAGTAACAATTTGAATTATCTATAAATATTATAAATAATTTCTTAAATTTTTAAAATATTATAGATACTTTTTTAAAAATTAATATTAATTTTGTATAAAATTAGCAATTTCAAATTAAGTGATTTTAATTATTTGGAAATCATTATACACTTTTAAAAAAATGATACAAATGTATAAATTAAATTGAGAGAATTTAAAATCAAATAACTAAATTTGTATTTACTAACTTTCTTTCTTTTTACAGCACTACCTTTCATTGTTTTTAAAATGTTACAAATTTTTTTTTTAGAGAAAAAAATATCAGATACTAAACGTGATATCTAATCAAATTTAATACAATTAACATCAATATAATATTGTATTGACTCTTAATGGTCTATGTATGTGTTACTAAATTTATATTTTTTTCAATCGTCATTTTGTTTTTTTACATTTTTCATCGATTCCCTTAATTGTATTTTCAATATTTTTGTTCCAAGATGTTAAATTAATGATCTCCATAAAAATGATTGTAATGGAATAATGTATGAGTTATTTTGGATAAAAAAATATTTTTATTATTATTTTCATTTCTGTTTTGTTATGCAATTCTTTGACTTTAATAGAGTAATATTTTCAAAATTAATTTTATAATTGTATTAAAAATTAATTACATTCAAATATCTTCTATTTTTTTTATAACTCTTTTATCATTTTTATTAATAAATAAGTTCTATATTATGGATATTTGAGTTGATTTTAATTTTTTCCAAAAGTATAAAAAAAAAATTGTTACAATGATTTTTTATATGATAATAAAATTCTCCCCTTCAAATTTATCCGTTACTACCTAGTATATATATAAAATTTAGATGCCTACATATAGTGTGAGCCTCTAACCTTGTTTTCATATAAAGTCCATATAAGTAGTAACATATACTCGCATGAATGGCTTGTAAATGACAGTGATATTCAGATTCAGCATTTGATTAAAACCACGGTTCATATTTACAAGACTGTAAATTCGGCAAAACTTCCTAGTCACGGAACATAGTACCAAAGTCAAAAAAATAAAATATTAACACGCAAATGACAAATCTATGGAACCGTAGCAAATTTACATTAGGCAAGGGAGACCACATAAGAATGAAATAAAATAATTTCAAATCAAAAGGAAAACCATTGACAACTAATGATTACAAACTTTGATCATATTTCGCAGTGGAAGTTGTAGTTGTGCTTGCAGCATATGACATGGTATTGCTCCGGCTGTCAGAGGCAGAGGATGCATTGTAGGAAGATGATGAAGCCTTGGTATCAACATCACTGCCTTTTTCTTCTCTGATTTTAAGGTCCTTAAAATCTGGAATCAAGCCTGGCTTTGTTATCTTACTTTCATCAATATCCATTTCTCCTGTGAGCATCTTGACCACAGATGACATTGTCGGCCGGAGCTTCGACATGTCCTGAGTGCAAAGAAGTCCAATTTTCAGAAACTTACATGCCTCCTCGGCATCGAAATGGCCATCTAGTGATATATCTACAAGCCCTACCAATTCTCTTTTCTGATAAAGTTCCCATGTCTGAAAGGACAGAAGAAGATTAAACAAGAGCTGGTCCAAAACTCTCATAATGAGTACTGTTGTGCAATGAAATGCTCAAGTGTTTTCTAAATTCCATGGTTCATAATGAAATTAAAATAAGTTATTTTTCCTTTCAACAGGAGTGCCTAACAAAATAATATAGAAAATTGAAAATTGAATGCTACAACTGCTAATAAAAGAAATATAAACTAACTTCCACTAAACATGAATCTACAGAGAATCAATCAAGTATTAAAAGTGTAAAACAAGCAGATAATTGAGAGAAAAACTTAAGTAGAAAGAGTGTAATAAAAAAGAATAAGAATAGATCAGTAGTTTTTATCTGCATGTTTCTTTTTCCATTAGTGCAGTATCAAAGGACGTTTTCCCTTAAGTACAAAGTCACATGCTTCTCCGTTTGCATGCATCAGAATGTGTGCAAATGGAGAACCAAACTCAATTACAACTTAATCGAGTAAAGAAACTGCATGTTGAGGTTTCTGATCAGATATAACTCAGTGGATACAATAACTTCATGAATCAAATTTTAAAGAGCACAATAAACAGACAATTGAATGGAAAACTAAAGTAGAAAGAAGACATACAAGAATAGACCAGTGAAATTTTATAACAAAAGAAAAAAGAAGCATAATTTTGAGATTTTCCAATGATATAATTCATAATTCAGAAGTGGCTTCAAATTTATTGATCAACGCTTCAAATCATTCTGTTGTTTAAACTTTAAGGCACAATTTCCTGTACATAGAATCAAACATATATAAGCCGGAAACCAAGTATAATATTATAATTTGACTGGTGAGAAGTAACTAAAATTTAAAATGCACCAAAACTAGGTTTGTTAAAGCCACAATATAATTATATACTGTTGTATGGTTAAATATTTTTGCAGCAGAAAGCAAGAAGAAAGAAAAGGAAATGCATGGCTGGAAATAACAACACAAATATTAGACTTCAACTATTCCACATTTATTTTCCACACAACTGAAAGCATAGGATAGAAGGTTATGTGATCACAATCTTTGCAGTGTAAGTAGCTTAATATAAGGTTAAAGATTTTTACTTATTAGCATGGAGATGAGCATAAGAAACTAATTTATTTTCCCCCAACAGAGAAAGGTACGGCAATACAACTAGAAGCATAGCAAAGACATACCATTTCCAAAAGATATTGCTCTCCTATTGGTAATCGTGAATTTGTGTGGCATCTTCCACTAATGATCTCCACAAGGAGGACACCAAAGCTGTAAATATCTGCTTTACGTGTCAGCTGCCCCCTTATTGCATACTCTGGTGCCAAATAACCTCTGAAATAAAACATGCAACATTAAATTCCTGATATGAATAATAGGTAAAAAATGGAAGTTAATAACATAAACAGCAAAAGAGAAGCTTTACACCTTCTCATGTAAGAAGTGAAGTGATGAATGAATAGACTGAAAATACTATAATATACAATAACATACTGAAGAAAATCTCCATGTTTCCGTTAACAAAATAGCATCATTATTATTCTTTTAGTACTGCTTCCCACCGGACACAAGGTGGAGGCAAACCAGTTCAAACAAAATTTGCAAGGCCCAGCATAATTCAAACAAGTCAGAGAGGCAACTGGAATACATTGAGCTGTCCTCTTATCATTATCTAGGTTGTTAGTTGTAGAGAGAATATATGGGTCTGCAGGTTGTTAAAAAGGGTACATAGTATTTGCTTAGGTTAGGCCTGAGAAGAAGACTCATCTTCTGCAAGGAAGAGAATTGCTCCAGCAATTTTGTTAACCAATTTTTGTATATTTCAATAATAGAATCCCTGATCTCTATCAAGCACTGTCGATGACATTGATTGTGGTTGATGATGAATTTACAACCAGCAGGATTTAATGGACTACAAATCCTTGCACAGCACTGGCTCAACCAAAGGAATCCCATATGTTAGGATTAAAACAAAATAACAGATAATCTAAACTCTATAAAGTAATGAAAATAAGTTTCAAAGTCATCAATTGACACCAAAATGAATTGATATAAAGTATGAAATAAAATCAATACAGTCAATTATATTCTAATATTTTCCATATTATGGTATATAATTCTGACCACTTAAACATATTACAGTAGCATTGAGTTCCATGTAAAACATGGAGATTAGTAGTTTAGAACTGGGCTATCGTAGTGATCACTCTTACTTTTGGGAAGGCTACCTCACTTGTTTAAAAGGAAAAGTAAAATAAAAGCTTCCAATTTATTTACAGACTGTAAATTAAAATACTTACATTGTTCCTGCCACACGTGTGCTGACATGAGTCATGTATGATGGAATAAGCTTTGCAAGACCAAAATCTGAAATCTTGGGTGTAAGGTTTTTGTCAAGGAGAATATTGCTTGCTTTTATATCTCTGTGAACAATATGTGGTATTACTTCTTCATGAAGATAAGCAAGCCCACATGCAATCCCAATACAAATCCTAGATCGTGTTTTCCAATCAAAAATGATATTACTGTGACCTGAACCTGCAAGCAAAGAGAAAATAACTTATTCAAAAAGAATAATGGTAAGGAAATTAAATTAATATAACAACTCCATATTTTCTAAATGATACAATAGATGTCTTGTTCTCAAATTTTCCCAGAAAAATTAACTTACAAAATTATAATGCATTTACCTAGAAGTGTTTGTGCAAGGCTATTGTTCTCAAGATAATTGTAGACCAAGATTCGCTGATTCCCTTCCACACAACAACCATATAGCTTAACCAAATTTTCATGCTCTATTTCTGAGATCATATTAATCTCTGTCATAAATTCCTTTACCCCTTGACTTGATTCTGCTGAAAGTACTTTTATGGCAGCTACTTTCCCATCTTTTAGCAGTCCCTGATCATCCACCATAATATTGTTAAGGTTTCACTGATAAGGAAAGGAAGAAAAAGATAATGATCAAGCCAATTGATACGATGATGCCAGAAAGAAATACTTGAAAGTTATTTAGTTACCTTATAAACTGAACCAAATCCACCCTGCCCAATTTTATTGGCCGGACTGAAATTGTCAGATGCAACTTTTAGTTCTTTGTAGGTATAGATTCTTACATTTTGAATGCCTGAGAGTACTGTTCACAAACATATTCAGTCAAAATCAAGCAATGTAAGCAGATTTTTCATGTATTTTATCATTATATCATAGGTATCTTAATTCAACAACCATATTCTTAAAAATTAATCAAACATTGTTATGTTACCTTCATCAATATCTGGATCATGTGTTGCCACAAAATGTGCTTTCTTACCAAATAAGAATGGGAAACAAGTCATAACTGGAGGATGAAGTATTCGAACACGGCCTATAATGTCAAATGGAATAAGTGTCTTCGAATTAAACCAGTTCCAATGTCTTGAAGAATAATAAATTAACTGGAAGGCTGATATAAAGAACACCATAACCATAATGCAAAAACTTCAGGTCCTACTACGCAAGAGCAGAATAACTACATTCATAGTATTTTAATTTGTACATCAGATGAGACACAGAAAAAGTAATGACTGATATCATAGCTCCAACATTTTTGTCGATATTCCAATGATATCAACAATGGTTTCTGTTAAACTAAACTACAATGCACAGATATCAGCATCATATTGCAGGTTAAGTAGTACAAATTTCACTAGTTAAACAAATATTTTTGTATAAGGAAAACACGTTTGAAGAATTTATGAAATATGAGTATGTGAATATGTGATAGTTCCCAAAGCCATATAAATAAAACAAACTAATGATGCATATTTAGTTCATCTCATCTTGAAAAAAGAATCACACTTTTTTGCAAGTTTTCAAGAGGGTTTTCAAAAGAAAATGATTAATTCTCCAAAATCAACAGAAAACTATTTATCTGTATTGCAACACCTGAATTAAGAATCTCCACAAGAATTTTTACTTGAAGAACCATATATAATCTCAAACAAAACCCATTTCTTTCAACTTCTGTTGCTCTAAACTACAAGATTTGTTGTGTGCTTAAGTGTTAACATCTTATTGGTTCAGTTTGTACTATTTTGCACAGCTCAAACAACATTGAAAAGAAAAATGTGAACTGATTTTCCTCATGAACCAAAATAACAAGAGACCCAAATCAATCAGGGGCCTAATCACAAATTTTAGAGAACAGTAAAGAAAAAAAATACAAATCAATTAACCAAAACATAATAGGAACACCCATAAAGTGAAAGATGGCCATAAAAACAAAAGGAGCAATATATGCCAGAAACGGACCTTAGATAAATGGTGGAAACAAGAGAAAAATGAAACAATAAGAGAACCCTTTTACTAAAAGATGAGAAAAGAAAGGGCGAGGGAGATAAGTTGGGTTTGGTCAACAGGGAAACAGTGTCTGAGATGACGATGATATTGGTTGGGATTTCTATTCTGTGTGCTGCTTATTAATTAATACGTCCCACCCCCACGTGGCGCATTGACTTGACTTAGAGTGAATATAAATTTGCAACTTGTTTTTCTGAATGCCAGTGTTTATTAAAAATTAAGTCCAATCAGAACAATAACTAGTGTCTCTTGAATATTACTACCTTCATCCCAATGTGAGAGGGTCATTAGAACAAAAAAATCAAATAAGTTTTATATCCAACTTTCCAATATAACATTAATTATATTTTTTCATTAATTTATTTAATAAAATCAGTTTTATAAAATTATTACTTTTTCATTTTTTATTAATTTTTTTATATAAAAAACTTAAAATGACACTTATTTTAAATAATTATTAGGATCAGCCTTGTGGTATGAAATTTGGAGTAATATATATGAGGTTCTATATTCAAACCTCAATGCGATTATTGTAAGAAAATAACTTAAATAACACTTAATGGTATTAGTAAAAATAAAGTGTTAGAAACACTATCTCTCCTAACTTGACTTAGAATGAATATCGATTTGCTACTTGTTTTTCGGATGCTGGTATTTATTAAAAATTATAATAGAGAGTCATTAAATAAGATATGAAACTCACAAAAAATTATAATTTTCAATGAATTTCAACCAAATGTGTTAAAAAATATCTTAAAAAATATGTTCCTAACATTTCTCAAGTAAAAAATTAAAAATGAAAAACTGTCATTTAAAATGTATTAATATATTTTTCTTTTAATTTTTAATGCATCTCTAACGTGATTCTTCTTAATAAAACTTTTCATTGAAGTCATAGTATCATAACAATTTTAATGGCAATTACTTAATCAGTAATGGATGTATAATAAGTTGTGGGATTAAAGTTGTAATTTTTTGGTTAAAATATATTTTTCGTCCTTATAAATATTAAAAAGTTTGAAATCTGTCTATACTAAATTTTGGTATGTATTTTGTTCTTATAAAATTAAAATGTATTGTTTTTTTGCCTAGAGTCGGACTTGGACGAATCCAAACCTAGGTGGATTTTTTTAAACTTAAATTATAGGCTAAAATAAGATTTTCGTCCTTATAAATATCAAAATGTTCGGAATTTGTCCATGCAAAAGTTTGAGTCTTTTTTTGTTATCAAAAAATTGAAATTTGTTGCTTTTTTGCCCAAACATAGGTTCGAATATCCAAACTTGTATGTCACTTTTTCATTAGCTCCATTGATGACTATTAGAATAAGTGATTTTTGGGGGTTAAAAATTGCCATAAATTGCAAGGGGGAAAACCACAACTTTGTAAATCTCTTTTTTATAATATCTTTCTTCTATAACTTTTTCATCTTCTACAAATTTAGATAAATGATTTTTTCCTTTTCTTTTTTATATGTTTTATTCAATTGCAATGGCCAACACCAACTTATTGATCATCTTATCTTCTTTTTTTCTTAGAATTTTCTTTCCTTCCGAAAACCTAATATCTTGACTCCCAAACACAACGTTATGAATACCAACTAATGGAATCAAACATCATCGACAAACTCAACAACCTGAGTTTCAAATTCACCTCTTTTTCTTTGTGATTTTTTTTGTATTTTGTGACGATTTTTAATCTCTAGAAATCACTCACTCTCATAGTCATCAATGAAATTAATGAAAGAATGACACATAGGTTCGGCTACCCGAACCTATGTTCGGACCAACAAGGAATAGATTTTAATTTTTTCATGGACAAAAAAAAAGACTCAAATTTTGCAAGGATAAATTTTGAACATTTTGATATTTATAGATACAAAAAAATATATTTTAACCTATAATTTGAGTATTAAAAAATGTCACAAGCTCATATTCGTTCAAGCCTTGCTCCAGGCTAAAAAAATAACACATTTAAATTTTATGAGAATGAAAATATCAAAAATTCTATAATGACGAATTTCAAAATTTTCAATATTTATAGAGATGAAAAATATATTTTAGCTTTTTTTAAAAAAACACAATAAGTTTTAACATGAAAGGATCTTGTTCAATAAATTAATAGAATTGCATATACATGAAAATTAAACTCAAGATTAATAAAAACATAAAAAATAGGTGTTTAACGTTATCAATAAGTCATCCATCAGAGTAATATATTGAATTGAATCTTTTTAAATAAGTTCTTATTTAACGTTAAAATAAAAAATAAAAAGGGGGAAAATATTAAATAATTTTATGCTATTGTTTCTCCGTGATCCTTAACTAATTTTTATATAACACATACTCAAATTTTATATTTACAAAAATAATTAAAAAAAATTATAACAATCAATTATATGTCATGTAAAAAAGGTAAGCAAGAATATAATAATTTAAGACCACTTAATATTTTTCAAGTTTTGGTTAAAAAAAATTCAAGTTGGAAAGAGACACGCTGAAGTTGGTGAGAATTAAATACCCAATTGATTCGCTGGTAAAAGTTGTGAATACAAAAGAACGAAAATATTATTTAAAGCATCTTTACTCCATCAACTAAAATAAATGGCATAGTTTTTCTCATTATATATATATATATATATATATATATATATATATGTATATATATATATGTGTGTGTGGGTATTCTTTAGAAAATATATACGTGTAGGTGTGTGAGTGGGTCTCATTTTCTAACATGCAATCTTTTCAAAAGAAAAAACTTCTTTTATTAATATTATAAAAATATTAATGAATTTTTTTGAATTATTTAATACTATTATCAGTACAAAAACTAATTACTTAAGATTTCTTTTTTACAAACCTAAAAATGTTTTGTGGTCTCTATTTGTACTTTTACACGAAGTCGCAAGCTATCATTTCTTGTACAATCTAATCTAACTAGTATTCTATAAGTAGCAATATTGTTTTTTTAGTGTGTGAATTTTATATCAACAAATGTTTCATCATATTCAACTTGCTTATGTCATATATTGTTAGGTGAGGTAATCGGTGCTGACTTTATGCCGCATACTCGTCAATATTTTTTGGGTAACTCAGACTTGTCAATATTCAATATCAACAGGTTTGAACGCTGAGATTATAAATTTATAAAATTAAATTTTAGATTAAAAATATGTTTTTATTGTAAAAGCCTACGGTTGGAGTTTCCCAGCTTGAGATCATCGTTCAACGTTCATGTTTTAAATAATAATACCACCCGTTTGTTTATATAAAAAAATTACTTGGTGTTTTTTCTAATTATACAAATATAAATTTATTTTTGAATATATTAATTTATAATTTTTTTATATTCTGAATTATTGTAAAATTTATTTAAGATATTTACTTATTTTTCATACAAGTGAATATCATTTGGTTAAAATTAAATTTTTGTTATAAAGTTTGGTTGGTAACAGTTTTGACATTTCAAAACTTATTGTATATTCTTTAGTGATAAAAATTTATTCTTTGAATTATAAATAATAATTCAAATAAAGAAGTAAATAAAGTGAGTAACTTGACTTTAAGAAAAGAGTAGAGTTTAAAATAAATTAAAAATATGAATTTTAAAATATAAATAGAAGAAAATGATATAATAAATACATAAAAGCACTGAAAGTACGTAATTGAAATTAACCGTGTTTTTAAAATCAAATCGATCATTAAATTAGTCAAGGCCAGTTATGATCCAACTGGCACCAATATAATAATAATAATAATAATAATAATAATAATAATAATAATAATAATATCTTAATCTTATAGCACTAAAAACTATAAAAAAAAATTAGGTTTAAATAATAAAAGTCTAAATCAAATATAACCTTATACTTAGGTTTAAATAATAAAAAAAAACAATATCTATTAATGGTAACAAGTTTAAATCTAGAAATAAAAAGAAAAATATAAATTAATATAATATAAAATTATAAAAATCAAGATGTAAAAAAGTACAAATATAAATGACTAAATTTTGTCTATAAAAATATAATGACTAAATTACATGTTTATAAGAAAAATATGATAAAATATTTTATACCTATTGTAATTAATATCAAATATTATTTAAATTTAGCTTTAAAAATTACATTAAATTTTAAATATAAAATATATTTTTAGAAAAAATAACCCGTTGAAACCAATTTTCAGCACCATTTTTTAAAATAAATTTTGGACCCATTCTCACCAATTTCGAAATAGTCTGGTCAGATTTTAAAAACTAAGCAACTAATGGATGAGGGAGAGAAAAATCCGTGTAAATGAAAATTTTGATAATATTAAATAAATATAACCTGAGGAAAAAAGTAAAGAGTTTTAGAGAAGAAAAGAGTACAAGAGTTTAGATAGAATTATAATTGTTTGTATTATTTCCAAAAGTATTAACATATTTATAAATACAAAAAGATAAACACAAATAACAAAAGATCATATAGGATAATAATATATATGATGAATGATATGGAAAACCATAGTTAAATTATTTATAACAAATAATAATTATTAATTTAGTCAATTTTTAAAGAATATAAAATAATTTTACGACTCATTGTAATGTGTCATGATGAAACGATTAAAATATATAATATATCTATTAATTCTCAAGTGAAAAATATTAGGTTATTCACCAAAAAATCAATTTCAAATGAGAGAATTAATTATAATTTATTGGCATCATGTGAATCAATGTTTATAGTATGCAAAATTGCATGTTTCCAAGAAGACATAAGAAGTTTTGATCTCATGAAAATGACCTTAAAATCAATTTTAGATATTTAATAATGCAAATCCATTTTCATTAAAAGCATGATATATAAACTCACCAACATTCTTATTCGGAAAATGTTCTCTTTGTCAAATTAGTTGAGCTAACAATCTCGCAAACATTTGATGAATCAATTAAAATTTAAGAGTCATTAAGTTGATGAATCAATTAAAATCACAAAATATTTAAATGATTCACATGGTGGGTGCATTAGTTTGCAAATATCACCTTGTATATGTTATATAATTATTGACTTCCCTTGCGAACAAGTAGTACATGAGAAATCATAAAATTAAAGAATTTTTTGACTCTTCAATAAGTGTCAACATGAGTTTTTAAATATTTATTGCCTTAGAAAATTTACACAAGGTCCAATAACATACAAAACATAAGAAACATAAAGCATTCTACTAATCATAAATTCAAGAACATAGTATGAGAGTTTACTTCTTGACACTCTCATCCCCAACAAGGTAATCAATTTTTATTTACATTACTTACCACTTCTGGTGAAGAAAAATAATCTTTAAAACTCCTACCACGACCATGATCACGACCACGGCCTCAACCGTGAGATTGTCCATAAACATAATAATTAGATATTGTTGCATTAACTTTTGGCAATGAAGTATAACCGATAGGGTGATCTTCATGACATTTCGTCAAAAGTTTATTGTTTTACTCAAACTCAAGAAGTCAAGAAATTAATTCCAAAATATACATATTAACATATCAAATCAATGTAAATTAACAATCGTAATTTACATATTTAATGAGAAATGTACTTATCCAATTTGCATTATATTGTTTAAATTGTATATTTTGATATTTCTTTCTGGCATATATTTGAAATATATGTACATAGATAAAATTATTGATTTTAAATTAAATATTTAAAAGTGTATTAAATATAATTTTAGTAAAATTGAGTAAGATGATTAATTACATTTTTAATTAAATAGATAGTGTCTTAAAAATATTAAGTCTATTTAAATTTATTGTGATTTATTCTTTCTTCAAATAATGATGCAATGCCTATATCAAAAGTATAAATACAAAAGGAATGTAAATATAATAATTTTTAATATATAATTATTTTAATTTGAGTATTCATTTTTGTAATTGTGAATATTTTTTTGATATGTGCCTTATTTTTGTGAGTTTATAATAATTTTTTAAAAAATTATATTAAAATAAAAATTTGTTTATTTTTTGAAGTTGTATCATTTTTTAAAATATATTTACATGATGATGATTTTTAAAATGACATTTTTCATTTGTTTTGAAGATAATATTTTTAATTATGTTATAGTGTTGAAATTTGGCTATAAGATGGACATGGGTTATGCTCTACTTTAATGTGAATAACTTACATTGATCTTCTTTCTCCTTCGATATAATGGAGAGTAATTTGAACTTTTCCTCTTGATATATGTTGTGAAATTATTCTAATATTTGAATTTCAAGTGTACAAAAATTGAAAAAAAAAAAAAGAAATATCATCCGTGACAAAATCATTTGTACATGTAGTAGAGCATAGAGCCTAAAAAGCATTGTACCTTCGTCCCCCCTCTCTCTCCTCAACAAGATGCTACGTGGCAGAAAAGATAAGTTGTTGATGATAAAATTATTTGAGAAAGACACTTATTTTGCAATAGATAGTTCGTTAAAACCTATAAAAATAACCTCAAGAAGCAATAGAAAGCAAGAGAATCCATTCATATGATCAGACAAGTGTTGAGACTCGGTCAAAAAGTGTTGGACCCTCAAATCTACAAAACTTAGAAAGTTTCATCCTTTGTTTAGCAAATATATTTGTAGTATTTAGACTTAATTATATATTCTCTCTGAGAGATTTGAATATTGTATTTAATCAAACTGTTATTTGAAAAACTAGGAGTGACTTAGTGATTAAAGAATACTTGAATGCTTTTAATCTCAGGAGAGATTAAGGATAAACCATAAATGACAAAGAGAATACTTGTTGTAGTTAAAAGTGACAAAGTAAAAACTTGCTTCTAATTAGTTGTGATTAGTTAAACCCTTTTATAGTTTTGTGAAAGAGAATTTGACCTAACTTAGGTTGAGTGAACTAATATAAGCATTGTGTTTTTACTCTAGCTTCTGTCATAACTTGGTCATTTTTAGTTACTTTAATCTTATATTTGGATGCACAAGTTTTTACCTAAATTCTCTTTGATTGTGAAAATTTGTTTTTAACACTTAGATACTCTTATTAAGAGTACATTCTTTAAACTTGACCAACTTCTTTTTGTAAAATGTGTGATATATGTTATTTCAGATTTGTGATTAGATGATTGTGTAAAATTTACATTATTAGTGTATTACCATTAAATTCATATAGTAAATAACAAGCTTAATTACAATTTTAATTCCCTTATTTATAATAAGTGTAATTACAATTTTAATTCTCCTATTTATTTTTTGTGATTTCATTTAGTTGCTGAATTTTAGAAAATTCATAATATTAATTTAATCTTCAATTTTGCTAACGTCGATAGGTGAAATGAACATTTAACAATTAAAATAATTTAATTAATTGAATATATAAAATATAAATTAATGTCTGCAAAATTAAATTAATAATTGAAAAAAATTATGAATTTTTTAAAATTTAACAGGAACCTAAAAACTATAGAGACCAAAATCTGTGATAAAGAATTAAAGAAAAATCAAATCGCAATTTCGCCTAAATAATATGATGAGAATGAAAAGATAAATACGAATAAAAGCAAAGTGATCAAAGATGAAATAAAAGAAGTATAATATATGATAACCAAAGTAGCAAATGAATTACATACTCATAACAATTAGGAGCTTTATTCAAATCAAGAACATAATACTGAATACACGTGTCTTTATTTCTTCCTAAAACAAATGGATGATAGCTCCATATATCATATCATTCCCTATTTACCATACAAAAAGAACTATGACTAAACCGCCACAAAATTCTTCAAACTTAGTGTTTCAAATTAATCATCTTTTTTCTGAAACACAACTGGAAGTGGAGTACCATCCAAGGCAAACAAAATCCTTCCATCCTCACGCAAAATACCACCAGTGCTACAAACGAATCCACAATCGGAGCATATTTCCATAGGGCACCACTCGATGTTATAGATACCAACACTTTGCGTTTCCACAATTCTAAAATAGTTACCAATGGATCCAAAATTATCATCTAGGCCAGTGATGATGAGCCTCCTTCCGCTCCTCGTGTCGTTCTCACCCACCCTCCATTCCGTGGATTGCACACACGTTGTGGAAACTTCCAGGAATTCGATTCGCAAGTCGCTGTTCACCCTTATATCTTCATCTTGAACGTTGAGGGCAAAATGGGTAAATTTCACTGGATAACCAAGTGGAGTATCGGTGTTTTCAAGACCCACGTAGAAAGGGCACGACCCGTTTCGGTTGATCAGGGTGAAACGCCCTCCGTTGTCGGTTATGGCTGGCCTGATGTAATACTCATCATCATTATCAACGGGTTCGCCATTTGTGTCAATGACGTATTGGGCTCGCGAAAATGTGGCCATGAAAAGCCACACCGTAAGGGTGAGGGAAGCATACAACTTCATTGACATGGTTGATTATGCAATGCAATAAATTGAGGTTTATTTGGTGAGAGGATTTATGGGTTTTGTAACAATTAATGTGTGTGATTTTGAGGTTGCAAGAGGAAGCTATTTATAGGATACTATGCAGGGAAGGATATCCATTGGCAGTTAGGGGGTAAATGTCCCCACTAATTTTATTTTTTTTACTTGAATGTATTAAATAATTAGTATTTTTGTTTTTATAGAAAAACAGATATTATTTTCACAAAATAACTTTTTTTAAAAAGAATATAAAAAGATAAAAGATAAAACTCTTAAAACAGAAAATAAATTAATATCAATTTTATCTATTTTATTCTTTTAATTTTTTTTAAATTAATATTTTGATTTTTTATTATGAAATTATATATTTTTATAAAAATTAATAATATTTTTGTCTTGTGAAAATATTATAAATTATTTTTTTTTATCCTCACTAAAGAAATTTTTTTTATCTGTCACCGAATACTATGGAATGGGATTGTGTGTAGCATGTCGTACGAATTTGGTCAAGAAAGGAGGTACGTTTCATGAATAAAAGTTCAACATGACTTATCCAATTAGACTTTGCTTGTACCTTAAGGCTAATACTGCTAATTATACAAATGCTGTACATCATCGATGGGTTACGCGTCAAGGATAAAGCTTTGATTTGAATATATTTTGTAGAAATATTTACTCAACCTACGAGAAACCATACAAATTGGAAATTTTGCTATTACAATAACCAAAAAAGTACAATCTAGACGGCCAGACGCATACATTTAATACAACCTTTATCTTTGTGCAATCAATTAATTTTAAATTTTATCATTTACTTTCATAGATAAAATTTATACTAAATAACTAAGTTGTAATTGCCAAAAGAAAAAAAAAAAAAATATATATATATATATATATATATATAT
>CM023948.1:9559416-9588455 GCA_013407115.1 Glycine latifolia | reverse complement strand
AAAAAAAAAAAAAAAAATATATATATATATATATATATATATATATCCTAAATGTATGAGAGATATTCATGTAATATAATAGAGTCACGTTACTAGAGAAAAATGCAAAGTGTTCTTTTATTAACTTTAGACTCAATATTTATGATTTTTAATTATATTTAGTTTGTTCCCTTATATTTTAAATTTTTATTTAATCTTTTTATATTTTTAAAATTAAAATGATCATTCTAAAATAATGATTGTTTTCAATTTTGAAACATAATTTTAATTTTTTATTGATTTAAAATGTGAATTTTATCTCATTAGATTTAACTACATGATTTCACCTAATGTTCAAATAAAAAAGACACATTAAAATGGTGAAAAATTAGAGAAAAAGTTTTTGCAAAAGTCGATCCCAAAATTTATCAAAAAAAGAATTTGCATAAAAAACCTAAAGAAAAATCAGCAAGCAAGAAATTGCTAGTTATAATATAAACTTTTGAATACAACATGAAAATATAATAAAATCATAAAAAATTATTGTGAAAATGAAAAAATATATCATAAAAGATCATTAATTAATTATATAATTATATATGAAAAACATTATTAATTAATGAATAATTAAACAACTTCGTAAAATAGTTTAAAAATATATAGAAAATCTTATTAAAAAATTAAATAAAGATAATTTTACCCAATATATATTTGGTCCTCTTGTGTCTGTTAGGATTTTGGTTGCCCATGGCCGTTGGTTATGATTCTTTATGTATGCGTTTAATTTCTCAGTTAGGTGCTTTTGTTATTAAAGTAATTGGTTCTGGATGACAGCAACAACAGTTGAAGAAACACCCCCATCCAAAAGAGAAGCCTTCTGCAATATGGTTTTCTAACTTTGGCTGATTAAAAAAAATGGTTTTCTAGCCTGTTCTAGATTGTATCAGTCTCAGTTCAACTATATTAGTATGTTGCAGAGGTTTATTATTGCTTCAAAGGCCACATTCTTGATGTAGCTAGGGGTCTCATAACTACTTGATGATACACAAGGTATCATAACTTAAGGCTTCTTGATGAAACGGTGTCATAACTCTTTAAGTACTGTCACAGGGTTCTGTTTTGAAAAAATTGGGGTCTGATATGATTATACAAGAATGGAATTTTGATAGACATATCTTGCAGTCAGTGTTTCACATCACTTCTGATGGATGGCATTAGGATAAATATATTTGGATACTCAAATGCTAATTAAGAGAGAAAAAAAATTTAATATTAATAGTAAGTGATATATATATATATATATATATATATATATATATATGTCATTAAGAGAGAGAAAATTAAGAAGTATACACTAATAGAATGTTTAAAACTTAAATATATATTTTTTTTAGTCGTTACAAAATTATTTTATATTTTTAGTTCTTAAAAAAGATGAAAAATAAATATTTATAAATATAAAGACCAAAAAAAATTGTAAAAAAGTACCATATTATAAAATTAAAAAGATATTTTATAAAAAATATGATATTATAAAAATAAAAAATATTTAAACCTATGTTTAAAAACAAGATATTATCAAATATATTTTTGTCCGTAGCGTTAATTTTGGTGCATCATATATTTAGTGGCAGAGGTTTTATAGTTTACTTTTCTCTGTCTTGTCTGTACTGCTTAAACTTTGGCACTACTGGTGGTATGGTTGTCTCTATCAATAAATTTATTTTTCTTATAGAAAAAAGACGTCATGGGACCAAAATGCTAATCAAGACATACAATATTTCAAAACCAAGATGTCATCTAACTGACCAAAGGGGATTTGATCTAATTAAATTAAATATTATTATATAATATATTCATTTTATCTAAAGACGTGTAGGATTGTGCTTGTGCAACTGCAATACATATGTTATAAGTCAGTTTAATCATATTAATTATTCTCAGAGTGTATATAATTCCTTTACCCATCTTTTTATGAATATAGAAACTCATCTGTACCAAAACAAAAAAATTATTCGACCCTCCGTAAATACAATAATAATAATAATAATAATAATTATTATTATTATATCTAATTAAGTAGTAAAAAAGATAAAAACTGGCCTAGTTGATGGATGTCGTGATGAAAAATATAAAGATAAATAAGAAAAAAAAAACTATAAATAAGATTAAGAAAAGTAAAATTATATAATAATTTATTTAATCAAGTATGTAGTAAATGAATTACATACAAATAATAGATCAATTTAGGAGCTTTATTCTACAAATCAAGAAGAGAATACTTAATGCATGTATCTTTATTTCATCCCATAAAAAAGGACGATAGCTCCATCATATATTATTTCTTATATTAAGAGGTCTAACTCAACTTATTGAAGAAGATCTGAGAATATTGTAAACCTCATTATAATGTATTAAATTCTTACGCATAAAAAAGTAAATATTATTGCCTATAACCAAACCGCCACAATCTTCAGACTTTGGGCTTCAAATTAATCATCTTTTTTCTGGAACACAACTGGGAGAGTAGTACCATCCAAGGCAAACAAAATCCTTCCATTCTCACGCAGAATACCCCCGGTCCCACAAATGAATCTGCAAGTGGGGCATGCTTCCGTAGGGCACCACCGGATGTTATAAATACCAACACTTTCTGTTTCCACAATTCTAAAATAGTTACCTGCACTTCGTATCCCATTATCTCGCCCAGTGATTATGAGCCTCCTTCCACTCCTCGTGTCATTCTCACCCAACTTCCATTCAGTGGATTGCACACACGTTGTAGAAACTTCCACGAATGTCACTTTCAAGTCCGTGTTCACCCTCACGTTATCGTCGTCGTTGTTGGCAAAAGGGGTGAATTTCATCGGGTAGCCCTGCGGCGTGTCGGTGTTTTCGAGACCGACGTAGAAAGGGCACGACCTGTTTCTGTTTATCAATGTGAAACGCCCTCCGTTGTCTGTTATGGCTGGTCTGATGTAATATTCATCGTCAGTTTCAAGAGGGTCGCCATGTGTGTCAAAGACGTAGTGGTTGTTGGATCCGGCAAGGGATGATGTTGCCATGAAAAGCCACACCGAAATGGATAGGGAAGCTAATAACAGCTTCATCGACATGATTATCAATTATCTAATTTAATAATAACAATTTTGATCACACAATAGATTAAGTTGGAAGGAAAATACCCACTTTATGATTGCTATTGACAGAGATAACTTGGTATCAATATTATATGGTTTATAAAAAACAAAGAGATGAAGATTTGGTGAGAGGGTTTGTGTGTTTAGTAACAATGTGCGTGCTTTTGATGTTGCAAGAGGAAGCTATTTATAGGATATATGTTACAGCGGTGCTATTTGGTGCAAAAGAAAGTAGGCAGGAAACACACGAACTCTTAATTAGATGGCTATCTTTTAAAAAGTAAATATATGATATGAAGATTACTAGTTCAGTTTTTATTGGCTAAGCATGAAATCTAGGAAATAGATAACATTAAAAAATGCTAATTATACAATTGTTTTTTAATTAAAATTAAAATTTAATTGAACCCCTCTATTAGTAAAAAATTCAATAAGATTTTTTAATTGTTTAAAAATACTATAATAATATTCTTTTCGTCAATTTTGTTATTTGATTGACAGAAATAATTTTTATAACATCAATTTCCAATATGACCGATGTTAATTAAGTAATATATTACTTATGTCAGTTTGTCAATGAAACCAATGTATAAATGATGTTGGTTAGTGTTTGTTATAAATAAATATTTTTACATCAATTATTAATATAACTAATGTAAAAAACAATTTTACATTAATTATCAATATAATTGATGTAAAAATCACATGTTTGTTAAGATTTGTAATCGATATAAATAGACATTTTTATGTCAATTATCAATTAAAAGATTTAAAAATATCTATTTCATAATTTTTGTCATTCCAATTAACAGAATTAATAAATGATATGATTGTAATACTATTAAATAATTAGAGAATTTGATTAAAATTTTTATTAATTGATGAACTCAATTAAATTTTTAATTATAATTAAATTTTTAATTCTAGGCATAAAAAAATTTGTCAGAAATTTTCTAGCTTCTTTCGTGCACAACATTCATATTGCTGCATTTCCCTATATGTTTTGGAGTTGATGGTGGTATGCCGTACGTGGCGTTGAAAGGAGAGGTACGTTGCTGAATATTGAGTCAAACATGACTTATCCAATTAGACTTTGCTTGTACCTTAAGGCTAATATTGCTTTCATGACAAATGTTGAATCCAGGCTAATATATAAGACATACTCTGATAAGAAAGGGATCATGAACCAACAGCATACTATAGGCACACTATAGGCACGACAGGCATGAATGGAAGGCCCAAAAGAAAGATTATGTCTAGTGGTCTAACAAATTATGTTTAGGAGGCTGCTATGCTGACTCTACAGTATTGACTGGCTCAAGTTATAAAAATATCCTTGTCTATAATTTTCTATTATTCTCATTTTCTTTTATTACAACATCTTGTATGCTATATAAGTATGACTTTAGTACTGAGTAGAGGTAGCAAGAAATAATATCTCTTTTCTCACCTTTGTTCATGGGAGGCCTCTAGTCCTCGAATTCTAGGAATTTGTTACTGTGATCCTGACATCTTTCATTGAGCTCTATGGCTGAGTCTACTCATTCCAAGTCCAATATGGACTACATCGAAGAAGTCATAGCGAAACTCATCTCCAATCAACTCACCCTCACAGCCACTCAAAACACCATGACCACCAAAATTGACGAACTTCTTCAGAAAATGGCCCATCTTGAAACTAGTCAATATTCTCCTACATTTTATTCTGCAAACCCACATTTTTCTTATGTATATCTAGCTCTATACTATGGGGTTGATTTTGAGAGCCCCCAGAATCGATTGCTAAGCATGTTCAGTTCCGTGGAAACTCTTCATTCATCATCACCAACTTCAGGTCATGCTATACTTGGAAATGATCCTAGAACCGATACAGATGCTATGGGAAACCTAAGTGAAATGAAGAAGATTCAAGTTACACAAGTGACAGATATAAGGCGTGAGCTCTGTTTTCTTTCGATGACTCTAATTTTGATCTATGTTGCGTGCCTCACACAGATTTGGAAATGAATTTTTTGCCTATTGTTATCCTTAGTTCCTCACAACCAATTTTAGAATCATCATCATTATCTCAGAAATTAACTCATCTTTGCACTTTCATGCAAAAGCTCAAAGCCCACTATATCAGGATGGAACCATTTCGGCAAAACTACATTGACATTCAATTGTTGTGCAATGATGAAACCCCCCACTCTTATGTTTGTGTCTTGTGGTTCCTCAAATAATTGGATGTCTACTTCATCTTATTCAATGGTTGGGTAGCTAATGCATGCCAACTATTTGATGATACAGGCTGAGTAACAGATCCGACATTTGAGTGCACCTTTAACAAAAGGTTATCTTCTGGTGCTATAAGGTGCAAAAATTTGGCACATGGCCCCCAACCAAATCCACATGAAATGCATCAACATCTTCCTGCATTTCATGATTCTGCATATCCAAAAAGGAAGTTGTATAAGAGGTACTTAATGTTAGTTGACCATCAACGTTCATTGCATGTTGTTAATGCTACACTTGCAATTATTGGGATGAAATCTTTTAATCTCATTGTTTCCATTGATCATTAGAAGGGCAACAGAAGTTTGCCTCACGTTGAAAGTGGTCAACATCCTTATGAATAATTTATCTCTATTGCTAGGAAGGCTTCATATACTTTTAGTGAAGACAACTGGTTTTCTTGTTTTGGATTTTAAGATGGACCATGGGATATGAAGACATTCGATGATATTATCCCTTCTTGGCCATTTGACAATTTAAAGTTTTCAAAATTTATGGAAATAATGAATGGGTCACCGCATTGTCGTGGTTATATAGGTAGTAGCCTGCATGATATTGTAGTCTGTGTTCAAGGTGATTTGGATGATCAATTTCTAGGACTTGCAATGCTTATTGATCATGCTGAAATTGAAAATGGAGTGTCTACAAATCTTGCCTATGATAAATTCTTATTGCACAACTCAATAGAGATGGCCTTTAAGGTCAAGTTACCCGTTATTGTTCAAGTTGAAGATATTTTTCCACAAATGGAGTTAGCAAGTGCATTTCTTGGGAGGACATTTTTCACAACAACACTTGCTATATTGTTTTCAGAGTTGCAGTTCTGTTTTGTGCCACATGGACCTGTGTGCTAGAGATTTGTTTCTCATATACAAGATTTAACAACCTTCTTGTCCTGCATTTCTTCTGTTGTAGCAGTGGTGTTTACTGTTTGAAAGTTAACTATCACCTTGAGGATAAGGTGTTTTTAGATGCCATAGGAGATGATAGGAAAGGGATAATGAACCAACAGCAGACCACAAGCACGACATGCATGAATGGAAGGCCCAAAAGGAAGATCACTCCACCAAAATATCTAAAAGATTATGTCTAGTGGTCTAACCAATTTTGTTAGGAGGGTGTTGTGCTAGCACTACAGTATTGGCTAGCTCAGATTATAGGAATATCCTTGTCTACCATTTATATTATGTCATTTTCTGTTATTACAACATCTTGTATGCTATATAAGTATGGCTTTTTGTACTGAGTAAAGACAGCAAGAAATAATATCTCTTTTCTCACCTTTGTTCTTGGGAGGCCCTTAGTCCTCGAATTCTAGGAATTTGCCACTATGATTCTAACATACTCTTTTTCTTACAATATATTATATTCTTTCTTTTTCTAATATTTACATCCCCTTTACTAACTTAGGTATAAAATATTTTTGCACTACACACTCAGCTCCATGCCATATAAATTGTTATCAAGATACAAGGGTGCGTATAAAATCTACAACAAAAATATATTTTTGTTGTAGATTTTTGTATGTAAAAACATGTTTCTATTATTAATTTTATACGTAAAAACATATTTCTATTTTATATTTTGTACGAACTTTTTATACAACAATGCAACTACATTTCTATTATAGTGCGTACAAAATCTACAACGAAAATGTAACATGTTTCCATTGTTGATTTTGTATGTGAAAACATGTTTCCATTTTACATTCGGTACGAACTTCGTATACAACAATGAAAATACATTTCCATTGTAGTATGTACAATATCCACAATGGAAACGTATTTCCATTGTATCACAAAAGGTGCATACAAAATCAACAATACCAATGTGTTTTGCATACAAAATCTACAATAAAAATATGTTTCCATTATAGATTTTGTTCGCACCCCTTGTACTACACGTGTTTCTGCTGTAGATTTTGTTCTCACCCCCTATACTACAATTTTCCGTTGTAGATTTTGTACGTAGTTATACAACAGAAGCATGTTTTCGTGAAAAATGACATTTTCAGAAAATAAAAAGTTTCAGTGACTTGGTAGGGGTCATTAGTAATGGTATTGAGGCCAATAGTAACTCCCATTAAATAATTATCAAAGGTAGTGAAAATACCATTATGGGCGTTGACCCATTTTTCGGTCCAATATCTTCATAATGGTTAAAGGGCCTTACAAGACATTTTCCACTAGTTACTAATCGAATTTTTGAATTTCGGTTAGTAGGAAAATGATTTAGTTTGGGGTTTGCTACGCTGAAGTAGGAAAAAAATAAGGCTTAATTGCAAATTTTATGACCAAAGTTTTATTATTTTGTGAATTTATCACTAAAGTTTTATTTTTGTGAATTTTACCACTCAACTTTCATAATTTTGCATATTTTTCATTGAAGTTTCTTTTTCATAAATTTTATCATTCAACTTTCAACATTTCACAAATTTTACCATCCAAATTTTTACTTTTGTGCATTTTACCACCACGTAACAAAACAATATAAAAAGTTATTTTACTAGATTTTTGTACCTTAGTTGTAGCTATAATCGATGTAGAAAAGTGACTTTCTACATCGAAATGGTTATAAATGATGTAAAAAGTTACTTTTTATATCAATGATATTTACAATTGATGTCAAAATCATCAATCTTTTGCCAACGGTGGTAAAATGCACAAAAATTAAAAATTTGGGTGATAAATTTTTTGAAAATAAAATTTGGATGATAAAATTTGTAAAATAATAAAAATTAAATGATAAAATTTGTAATTATGTCAAAAACTAATACACCAATAAATCACTTTCTTTCACCTGTAGTAGCATGTTTATAATTATATTTTACTATAAAAAACTGCTATTTTATGTAACTTTAGTCCCTTCTTCTCTGCCTTCTTTCTCCCTTTCCCACATCAAATTTATTTATTTTTTAAAACTACAAGTCTAGGTCCATTTAGCATTAGACAAATGCTTTTTAGTAAAAATGCCTACAAGTCTTAATATTTACAAAATAATTTTATTCTTTTGATTTAAACTTTTATCGAAAATATTTTATATCAGTATATAATGAGAATATCCATATTTAGTGTACACATTCTCTTTCCAAATTTATTCTTTAATATGTATCTATTCACCAACAATATTATGAATGTATATTTCATTTTATTTTTAAAATTTACCCTTCAATTGTTGGAAGGAAATACACCAAGCCACCAAGAGTAAATGCACTTAGTTTTTATCCAGATTTCTATAGAGTAATTGCATATTGTTTTTCTCTAATCCTTTTTTCTCTCTAACTTCCACGATGGCTGGGCTTTCTCCAAACTAATCACATTTAAATCTCATCTTCTTTCTTTCTTCTTTAACTCATTCACAGTCAAACTCACTCTCTTTTAACATGTACGTTCCAAACTTAGATTATACTTGCATAACACATCTTCCCAATTTGTCATAGTTTGTGTTTTCTTTTTTCTCTACCCCATAGTTTATGTTTAATTTTCCATAGTCATGTGTATCTTACAAAATGATTATGCTTTATTTTTATTGCATTTCTGAGTATTTGGAAACACTAATATTTTTATGTAAAAGCTAAAGTATGCAAACACTAATACTTTTCATTTCAACAATTTTGCTTCATAGTTAATATTTCATGTTTTCTTTTTTATGGTTCTAAATTGGTTGGTTCATAATGGGCTTCTTTCTAATGTTTGATGCTTGATAGTGAATTATTTTCAAATAGTATTTGTATTGGACTCTTGTGGATATAATGAATTATTTCTAATGTTTGTAAACACTTTTTGGAAGCAATAGAGTAGAACCAATATGGTTGGTTTTGGGTCTACCCTAATGGTGGTAAGGCATGTTTTAAAATATCACTTGAAGGCTTTATTAGAGGAAACATTTGAAAAGATATCAATTGCAAATCAGGTCAAAATAAATGTCATAACCTATGTTAATATTGCATAACAAATTATTTACCATGGTATAGCGTGCCAAAATGACAACTAAAACTCCTATCCTATGAATCCTGAAGCATGCATTAATGGAAGAAGTAGATAGAAGAGAAATATGCCAATTTGGGTGCACCACAAGTACATCCATGTCTTTCTCCAATTCTTCACATGTGATTTTGATATTTGATCTGAGTGAATTATATGTTTTGCTAATAGGAGAAATAGGAGGTGCATATGGAAATATATAGCCTTTGTGTTTATACATGTTGTGTTTAAGATGAATTTAAATATTTGATTTATAGTTTTTGATTTTTGAATTGTTCCATTGGTTTATACTTGCATGTATTGAGAACTCAGTTTGGATGTGATATATCAAGCAAGAAAAAGGTAAATGAAGTGGATTTGAAGGAAATAAAAAATAAAAAAATTCAACTTCTTGTACTAACTGTAAGCATTGCAACACTTTGATACTACCTTTTGTTTTAAATGCAAGAAGGGTTAGGGAGGGCAAGGTCTTAGAAAATGAGGATCAAAGAAGCATAGGAAGGTGTTGTGCAATAACATTCAAGGGATAATGAAACCCGACATGGCCAATCCAACGATAAACAAGACATAAAATAAATTTTAAAAGAATTTTTTTACTTTAATATGTTAGACCTTTTTATCAACATATAAGGCTTTTTTTAGTTTATAAATACTAATAACAAATATCTTTTTGTTGGGGGGTCTAAAAACATAAGCTTTAGTTACTTTACCCTTGGGTCGGTCCTGAGTCCGTGATTCAGAGATTGGCAAGGAGAGTTGGCATGAAGAAGATTACTATGGTTTGATATATATAAAGAGAAGAGAACAGAGGGGTTCCCAAGTTCGACTATAGCATGTGCAATATAACCTTTATGTCAAAAAATTGTTATTCAGCCACACCACTCTGTGCCAAGGGCACTAGTTAGCACAATTTTGATGATTAAGCTGTTGACTTTAATAGAAGAGTAAACTTCTAATTTCATCCATGAAGTATCTAAATCTCTCTAAGATGAACAATTATAATAAGAAAACTTTGTAGGGTCTGCTTGATAGTTTGAATTCCTATAACAGTAAGTGTTACTTGACAATTAGTAGTTATAAGTCTTTCATTGTTGCTTCAAAAGAATTGACTTATGAGAGATCCATGTCCAAGATTGTTATTCTTTGAATCAAATTGGGGTTGAATGAGAGGAAAGAAGATATTGAACCCCTACTCCAATGGCTTCTATTTTCCGTTGCAGCAATCTTTCAATATAAGCCCACAAGTTTTCGTATCATGATTGTTAGTGAACCTAAGTAATATGATACCTTCTTGTTGATAAGAATTTTTAATATTCATTTTAGTCTTAGCGATAGCATTGGGTTGAACTAAAATAGCCATTAACTATATTATAGAAGAGAGTAAATTTGATTTATGTTCCTTAATGGATTGTTCTCATGAATTGTAGTATTTCGCTTGAAACTAATTACACAGTAATATATAGAGGTACAATAAACAAAATACCAAGATAAGATGAGAAAACAAAATAAATATATAACTTGATTCTATTATATTATATTTGAGGTTCACAATGATGATTTTTACTTGTTCATAATGTTAACAGATGTAAATGAAATAATCTCAAGCCAACAATGTTAGAACATCTCTATATTACAGTTTTAGACAGTGTAAGTGTATTTTATTTGAAGGTTAATTCATTCTCAAATTTCTTATCTTATGATTAATGACTTCCGTTTGTTTAAACAAAAATAGATTTTTGAATGAGTTGTCAATAAACTTGGGTCATGGTTCTATATATGGATTTCTTGAGCCTCAGTCCATACTCAATACAAAGGATAGACGTGATGAATTTCAACTTTACCTTCAAATATGGTTGAAGGAATCACAAAGAGAGATATACCTAGGAGCTTACTTGAATCAATAAGTAAAAGTTAACTAAATTGTTAAATAATTTTGCATTATCACTAATTACTATTCTCCAATGTGATCCTTCTTATATGTCCTAAGAATGGTGTTGTTGTATGGTTCTATTCCTTGTGTAAGAAGCCTAATGTTAACATCAGAGTCGCATTTAACAAGTTAAGTTTGAATTTCTAACACTTTTACACTATTAATTTTTAGTTCACCTATCATGAATCTTTTGATCTTACAATAATATACATGCACGTTTTTTAACTAGTGCTACGAATTGAAGGAATTAAAAAGATTTCATGGTCATCCCAGAGTAAACCTTTACTTGCACCTCACTGGATTGAAGTAAAGGTATGTCATTTAACCAATGCTTTAATCTGATTGATGACATTTTGTAACTTGGTAATTATAAGATTTAACTATATTTCATTTTGAATTTAGAGTCATATTCAAACAATAGGCTATGCATGTGGCTATTAGGTCATACACTTGATGTGGATCATAGTCATGGGGGGTTGAAGAATGAGTGGAACACGATATACTAGTTTACTTTAATAAGTCTCAATTATTAGTCTTTTAGTTATAAAATGTCATTAGCTTGTGTTTAATAATATACTACTTTACTTTGGCGTTTTTAATTATTACACTTTTCATTATTTAATGTGATTAACTTTTGTTTATTATATGTTGTGGTGGTTTAGTGATGGAACACCATTGGAATTGGAGAAGATTACAACAATTTGCAAGGAATGGGCCACATACTTTTTAAAATGCAAAAACAATGCATATATTTGAACAATGTTTGATAATTTGTACATAATTTATATCATATTTATTGATATTAGTTAATTATTCTAATTTATAATTTTGTTTGGACTGCCTAGGTATATTTCCTATATTTTTTTTGGAATGCATTACATATATTTGTTCTTTGTTAAATTATAGGTTGAATGTTCTTTAAAACAAAAGGAACATTAAAAACATTTATGAAGGTTCCTAGAAAACCGTGATAGAAAGCTCAATATTAATAACTAATTTTCAGAAAATCGTCATAGAAAGTTCATGTTTTATGATGGTTTTCAGAAAATTGTCATAAAATATGGACTTTCTATGACGATTTTCTGAAAACTATCATAGAAGATTGACTTTTTATAACATATGACAGGTTTTTGAAAAAGTATCATAGAAATTTCATATTCAATGACGATTATTCCAAAAAAAATCATCATAAAACTATATGTAAAAAGATTTTTTGGGTACAAAAGCAACATATTTTATGACAATTTTATAACCGTAGTGAAAAGCAGTTCACATTCAATGACAATGGTTTCCATGATGATTTTCAACCGTCGTGGAAGGTCCTACAGAACTGTCATCAAAGGCCTTATTTGTAATGGTGTAAGTTTTATTTATATTATTAATATTAACATATGCAATTTAAAAGTACATTATAGCAAATTTTAACAACAAAAAAAGACTAACTAATTTTTATTTCAAATTTTTAAAACGAAACATAAAACCTTTTGTAAATATACAGTGTTTTAAATAGATATCTTACTTCTTGTAAAAAATTATAGACTTAATACAATTTGGGATATATTGGAATAACAAAAGAAATAATTAAATAACAAAAAGTGGTAGAAGTCAGCTAAAATAGTTATTGTATTTGAGAAATGATAGTTTAATAATACTTTCGATCTCTTCACACTATGATTATTAAAAATTAAATTTTTTGATAATCTGACTTTTAAATCAAGAATAAGAATGATTGATAGGCAGTGAGTGAGACTCACAAAAAAGTTATAATTTTTAATAAATTTTAATTCATGAATAATAATAACACTAGAGACAATGTTTACATAATACACGGCTGATACTTGTAAGTTGTAACCTCGTGCCTCTTTATTATGTGGCTGACTACTAATGTCACCATCACCACCATCCTCATTTTGAGGCCATAAAGGTCACTGCCATACCCACCCAACCGTTATCCTCGCCATCACCATATATATGATGTTTTGTTTTTAAATAGGTTTCATGCGATTTTCTCATCTGAAAGAAATAAGCTTATGAAACAATAATTTCACAACCCTTCTTGAATGCATCAAAGAATGTCAATTTTTAAGCTACATTGATGTGAGTGATCGCAAGCATCTTCAGGAAATTAGAGGAATTCCACCAAATTTATAATATTTTTTTTGCAAAAACTGCAAATCCTTGACTTCATCGAGTATAAGCATGTTTCCTAAATAAGGTATTGTCTTGTTTTTAATGTATTGATTTAATAATATATAGACTTAATGTTGTCAAACTTATGAATTCTTTATATATGATTAACAGGACTTGCATGAGACTCCAAACTTATTGGGGTGCATGTTTAATTATTTTTTTCTTGAAGAATATATGTAGGAATCTAATTTTTTTGTTTCAGTAGTGACAAAAAAGATAATGTTGGATAATGAATACAAGTGTTTTGAGATTTAGAATGCAAAAAAATGACTAACTTGGGTTTTGATAAATAGGTGATGTAGTAAACAGTCTTATATAATTTATTTCTACCTATATTATGATTAACTTTAAAGAAGCCACACAAAAAAATGCAGAGGAGAAAATATCATTGGATAAAGTAGAGAAGAGGTAAACCACCTAAGAAGATACCCAATACAGTGGCTGATAAGAGGTATATCATACATGCACATAAGTGGAAAATCAGAAACTGATTCGCTGAAACTTAATAAGCACAACATCTTTGATTCCTAAGATGATGTTAAGTACGAATTATCTGATGATGATTATAACTTTGAACAATTGGATAGTGGAGGTGAGAGAATAAATGATAAACGAAGTCAACAAATTTCACAGACAATAGTCTGTTATCCTTCCTTTGTTAGCCATTTTTTGTATGCTTCCACTGCAGCCAATTAGTGACTGATCTATTTAACCAGAGATTTTTGTATTATTATAATGATTTAATGAAAGAAAGAACTTTGGTTCAACATCTTTCTACACAAATATAGGACAACATGCAAATGAGATTTTGGCGAGAATTGGAATGGGGTTTAGATGGTTTAGTTTTCCTCTTGGTTGAGAGAATTCCTTTCTGGTTTGAATAGGTCTTATAACAGCATGTAACATCCATGTAAAAAAAATTGGTTCATTTGTGATAATCAAAAATACAATCTCTTTATCTCTCTCTTTTCCCTCTCCTCCCATTTTTCTTCAATTATGACTCTTCTCCTAAGGTTATATTTGGATCCTCCATGAGCCAAATGAGTTAAATTTTGAGTTGCTGAGTGAAAGAAGTATAATTCAAGTATGTAACACTATTTAATTTTCTGATCAATTTTCGTAATTAATGTGATCCTATTTAAATTCTATATGCATAGATGCATGTTAGGAGTCATCAACCTAACTTTAGGGATTTAGATTGTGTGAAATACTTCTAAAAACTGTAGTTAATACTTATAAAAACTAGTTGTTGATTTCTCTTATATTTCACATAGTCTATGTGGATACAATAACCAATCAAATAGGGACTGAATCCAGTGTAGGTCTGCTTTCCAATTAAACTGGTCAAATTGACCGTTCCATTCCTAGGTAAAGAACACTAGTCTAAATGCATTGATACATAAAATAAATATATTTATTTATAAATTATGTATTAAGAAATTATTAATTCTATAACAAGGATTCAAACCTATTTTTAAACTGTTAAAATTGCAAAGATATTTGTGTTTGACCATAAGGAAAATATTCTTAAAAGAACAACTATCTTAATAATTTCTTAGGAAAATATACCTAGTGAGAAAGTATACAGAAGACTAAATTTAATGTAACATAAATTTAGTCTAAAACTTAATCAATTCATTTAACCTTTTAGCTTTTGGAATTATAAATTATTTTATGTTTTTGGGGAGTTAATTTTAATAGTTATTGTGGGTAATAAATAATCTATGATTTTTTGTCAACTACATTTATTTTTTCTACTAATTAATTGATATGCCCAAAAAGGAGTTTCATTTTATGACTATTTTTATGTTCAAATCAATTGATGATAAATAAACATTAGGAGTGTGTAAATCTTAATATTATTCAAATATTCATTCATAAACAGACATTTTATTATTAGCTTTGCAATTATAAAAATTCAAATCTTTTTATATGGATAGCATAGAAAATATTTTTCTATGAAAAAAACATAGAAAATCTTTAAAGATCTTAAGGTGGAACATGAATGTAATAATTAAGACTAATTAACAAATTCTCATGCTGAAAAAAAAAATTCAAACTAATGATAAATATGGTTTGACCAAAATCTAAGAATTAAAGGACTTACCATATTCTTCCTTTGTTCTTGTCGCTAAGTTTGAGGTTTTATATTCATAATCATAATCGTCCATACATTTTGGTAGAAACCATACATATTCATGTTTATCAAATAAGCATTACATCTCTCTTTGCAGAAATAATGAGTCAAGGAAATATGAATTATTTTTCATGTCCCATGTGCAGGAATCAACGAAGGCGTCACGATGATAATTGTGAGTTTGGGCAATACTTTGTTGGTAGATCAACAGACTTTGAGAGTGCTTGTAGGCTCTTTGGATTCGCAAACTTGGTTAGACTGATGCGTTCTGTGGAACCATCTGAAAGGCAAGTTGCTGCCGATTCCATTTTAATAGAGGCAAACATTTGGGATCATGACCCTATTCATGGTGTCTATGGTTATGTGTTTAATTTGGCTTCCCAAATCCAGTCATTTGAAAGCGAATTAGAGAGTATAAACAATTGGCTGGCACATATTCGAGATCAACAAAGGCAACCAAGTTCATCTTCCCCTAACATCTTAAACCAACGTATCCAAGATGGAGGTTCCAACACCCAGATTCCAAGCTTGATTGGAGCAGTAAGATTTCTTTTATCTTTGTCATAAGATTGTTATCTAATTTTTTTAAGTAGATGTCACGAATTTGCTCTCAAAAAGACTTTTTTAAGTTGACATTTATTGAAATCCCAACATTTTATGGATCTCACATCATATTTATTTTATTTTTTATTTTGTAGTTTTCAATAAATTTTATTAATAGATAAGAGTGTTACAAGATATGTTCCGAGCACTTTCATTGTTGAATTAAATTTAGTTATTAAATATCAATTGTTTTTCAACCTTAACATTCTTTGTACATTTGTGACCTGCAAACCTAATGTAGGATATCTCTACAAGGTCTTCTAAAAAAGGAGAATCAAGGTATTGTGTTATTATGTTTTAGATATTCATTTAATTAGTTTTTATTTTTAATTAATTTCTTAAAAAATATTATTTACAATTTTTTTTTACACTTGCAGTATTGTTGCGCTGAAGGAGGATGCAATTGTTGTTAGAGAGAGAGATTCAAAAGTTGATGACAACAAGGAAGACATTATTCCTGATAAAGAACAACAACTAGATTATGTATGTGATGACTAAGTTTGTAAGAAGTTTAGATTGAATAAGATCAACAACAACTGCATGTTTGGTGCAATATTGCAAGAATATAATAGTTCATAGTGGAATGAAATAATTTTTAAATATATTGTTAAGTTTATATCAAATTGTGTGTTAACATACCATTCTTATCTCTTTTATATCCCTTAATTAGATGACATATATTCCAGTGAAATATATCAATTCCACAAACCTACATTTGTTGTATTTTTTCTTTTTAAAAAATTTAATGACACAGTAATATGGCCAAAATATTCAAATGATTTCCAATATTATAAAAAAATTGTAAATCAAACTACTAACCAACAAATGTTTTTGGTTATGAATACCAATTTTATGCAATGGCGAATAAAAATATGAACTAATCCATGTCAAAAAATTAGTAATAGACCAAATTAAGTACAATATGTACCATAGTTTGGGATGTAACAAAGTTACACATATTACAAATTCATCACAGACCAAAAAGAAGCACCCAAACCAAACTTGGATACAAGTTTATCCCTTAACACACATGCAGCCCAATAGAATTAAAGGGTACATAACAACCAATTACATTACAACAACCCTCTACCCACCTACCCGAGCTAAATTAAATTAACTTCCTCCACAAAATAATAGTTGTTGTTGTATAAACTAAAAGTTGAATTTGACAATACTGTGAACTTAGACCACCAACCAGAAAACATCAAAGTTATAATGTTCTGACACAAAAGCTTTTATATTGTTGAGAGTATTAAGATGATTATTTAGAGATGGATTTCGATTAAATAAAAAACTTTAGTTGTTTCATGGCTGAATGTTGTGTCGATCCCTCTATTTGTACTCCCAATTTGTTTGATTGTTTAGATAGAACTATATTAATTAAAGTTTGTGTATATGAATTAGAGTATCTCTAGTGTGCCAATTATGGTTAGCACATGTAGCAAAAGATCTGATATGAGTTTGAATTCATATGACATTACTTTTTTTCGGCTTGATGGGTAACCCTTTCCGAGGAAAATCCCTAATGCCTACAGACTAATTAAGTAATTGCATATAGGTATAATTGTTTGTGGTTTGAAGGCCTCAGTTTTGTTAATTAATACTCTAGGTGAGTCTTTGCTAGCAATAACATGTCATTGATGTCTTGTCCAATAGTATAGGGGTGCATCCCCATTCTACACACTTAGTAAAATACCAAGTATCTCTTGTACCCTAAGTATTATAATTGATGTGCATGTTAAAAAGAATAAATTAAAAATAAAGCTTTGATTTCAAGATATGATATTAAAGGTTAAAATTATCAATATATACACCTACCATCTTTGTATTCTAATAAATTTTGTATACTATTAATGCTCTAAACAAGAAAAATCTTACATATATATAACAAATATAAAGTCATTTAAGTTTTCATAATCTCTGAGTGAAAAAATCATAATTAATTTTACAATGGCATAAAATATTTGTTTTGATGTAGAAAAAACAAGAATTGAAGATGTGTGTGTTGCTAGTGACTGTTATCAAAAGTCAATATCAACATTACATAAAAATGTTTGATACATTTAAATGTATAACTATTTTTCTTTCTAAATACTAACTTTTATAATCACAATTTATGACATTCATTGATATAGAGGTTTCAAACCTTTTTTGGGGTTAAATTCATTACATTTTAAATAATTCAAAACCATATAAGTGCAGAAAATAATTGTCAATAAGTAAAGTTTTTTAATATTGGTCAATAATGCTAGGTCCTATATATATCAAGCATTTAAGGTAAGCGTTTTTCTTTACATAAAAAAATTATTTATATATTATATGGTTGTTTTTAGTAGCATGTATATTATATTATAGGTTAAATTATTCTGTTTGGCAATTTTTAATAGGTCCCTGGATTATCGTTTTTTTTTCCAATTTGGATCCTTTGAACTTGTTTTTGTAATTTAAAATTGGCTCATTCAGCCTAGTCATCATTACAAATAATTAATTATCTGAGTTAATTATAGTGCACTTGGATTGGCATCAATGATCCACGTTTACCCACGTCTACTCACATCCAAGTTAAAGCTACAATATGTAGCATTGAGTCGGCAGGTATAATTGGCATGTGGATGCAGTTCCAAACATGTGGTCAATTGTATGAGTTTGTGATAATGTTGTTGTAAGGTAAAGTTTGGAGAGGTGTGTGAATGAATATTTGGGTTGAGTGGACGTGTAGAGTTAAGGATATTAGTTGAAGAATATGGTTGAGAATACTAGTGTTCAGAACCTACAAAGGAGATAATACTTAGTACAGACTTGCAGAGGCAACAATATTTAATTTAAGTTGTGGTTAATTATTTTATAACAACATTTAGATAGAAGAATCCAATTAATTAAAAATCAAATACAAGTTCAATGCCAATTAAAGAAAATAAATAGTTCAGGAATCTAATTAAAATTATCAGATAATTCAGTACCCAACAAAGTAATTTAACTTGCATTATATTTTTAGATGCTTGTTTTAATAATAATAAGCTTTTAGAAAGAATATTTGTGAAGCCTGAGAACCCTTTCAAAATAATATACTTGGGTGAAGCCTACAACAGTTCAGAATATTAAACGAAACTTGTAGAGATTTGAAATACTCATTGTAAGAGTTTGTGAATACCAAATTTAGGAAAGAAAGACTACCACTGTTGGATGTGTATAGTCTTAATGAAGAGAGCCTACATTAGGGTTTGTTGAAATACTCATTGTAAGAGTTTGTGAATACCAAATTAGGGTGAATAGTATGATGTGTTGTTTCTTTCCTTACTGGTTCTTGTTTAATTCTGTTGTTGTATGCTTAAAAGTTGTTTTAATTTTGAAAAACATTTTTTTAAAAGTATAACTCTGATATTTGATCAAAAGATTTTAATAAATTAAAACAGATTTCTTATTCAGAAACACTAAGCAAGAAAAGTTAAAACCATAATTTTTATATAACATAATATGAGATTTTGAGAGTAGGTTCTGAATCAGTAAAATACAAGAAATTTTTACTTTAAAAATATTAATTCATTCAATTACTTGTGAGGGAAAGTTTTACCCTTATAAGTCTTTTGATTTCTAAACAAGTTTGAGAAGTAAAAATCAGAAATAAAGTGTGTGTGTGCAAAAAAATAGCCATAATAGTTGTTGTATTATTATTCAACCTCGTTTCTAATAATGATCAACTGATTCACTTTTAGTCTTGGGGCGAATGATTTGGAGGTTTTCAATACTAGTTTGTTATCAAAGTGGCGTTGACATTTTTTTACTGATAAGAATGCTAGCTATATGGTATGCTTTGTTAAGTTTCAGATATGGTAGGATTATTGTAATCATGTTATAGCTAGAAGCTCTTCCATTTGGTGGCGTGATGTTGTTCAAATTGATATTCATGATGGTTTGTTTTCCAATTTTGTCTAGCTAGGAGGATTGGAAATGGGATTGATACTTTATTTTGTTTTGACAAGTGTTGGATAATGTGTGTATTAAGTACTATTTCCCTCGGCTATTTCAAATTTCCATGCATCAAGATAGTTATATTTCTGACGTGGGAGAATGGATGTTAGGGGATTGGGGTTCGAATTGGAATTGGAGATGTACATTAATTAATTGGGATCGAGGAAGTTTTGGTCTAACAATTTTATTATGAATATTATATTTATTGTGTTAAATGAAAATTATATATATATATAATATATTTACTTTACATAAGAATTTGGATAACTTAAAATATATATTTAATAAAGGTAATTATTACAAAATTAAACACACATACGATTACAAAAATTCTTATTATTTTTTTTTTAGATTTTAAATTTAACCATATATGTAAAAATATATTTTTTAATGATTATTGTTCACATAATATATTTTAAACTAAAATTTTAAAAGTAAAAAAGACTTGAACATAAATATTGAAGTATTTTTATGTAACTTGTAACATCTTAAATTCCTTTTCTGAAATATATATTGGTTTAAAATAGTTTAAATAATATATTTTGTGGAATATTCATCATTAAATTTAGTTTCTCTTTCTAAGTTGATAAAATATCTCAATATTTTTTTTCTTTGGGAAAAGAAGGAACACATATACTAATATATGTTGCATTTGATTAAGGCATGTAGGTATAATTAAAATGCTCATGAATAAAGGGATTTGTCAAAATACGTTCTCTATTTCAAAACTATTTCAAAAGTTGTTGTCATTTTTCTTTCACCCTCACACAATGCTATAATAAAGTGTAACTTATAAAAAATTAACTCGTACCAAATTAAATTATGAGAAACTGAAAGTAAAACGTAATCATACATATTGAGCCTCAATTGCCCTTAAGATATAAATATAGATGTACTAAAATCATTACGATTGTTAGCAAGAAAGATAAAATATTTATTGTCCCTCATAATACATCAAAATATCAAAAAGAATCTAAGATCAAAGCAAATCACTACCCAACTAAAAGCAATGAACTACGCATAAGGTATAAACACAGGAAGGTAATCAATCATCCTCCTCAGATGAAGGCTTTAAATATTGTAGAAGCTCGTGATGCACTTCCTCCTCCTTAAGCATAATGTCGGTGTGATCTCCTCAGCCCTTAGTGACCTACACGAGACATACTAACTCGAATCTCCAACTGAGGACATTACCTCTCGCATCAAACCTCACCAAGGTCACTTCGAATTCTTGACCATCAGGAGGCACTTCTATATCCAAATAAAAACTAATGTCTTCAAACTACTCCAGTTGTTGGCAAGACATAAATCCCCAAAGAATGTAGCAATACTATCGGTGATCGATGGTGATGGGTGTGGCATCTGATCTATCTACTAGCACCATAGTGTGACACGTGTACACTGGTGTGTGTATCTCCCGACACGGCCACACTCTTTCTGTCTACCTACTACGCCAAGCTCGCAGAGGGCGCGGCTCCCTCAACATCTCCTAACCCTGAAAATTGTTGGTTGTACGAATGAGTCATCCGCTCCTCAAATGCCACAAACAACAAACCAACAAAAAACAAAGTCACAGTATACATTCTACTTAATCATTGTGTGTGGTTGTCTAACCAAGCAATACTCTCACATCCTAAGCGCATAATTATCCCACTTGACATAAATGACTATAGTACTTAACACCACTAACTATCACTCTTGATAGAGTCAAATGCTACACTCTCGTGATTGATAATCACATTGGACACAACTAATTGTCACACTCAACACATAATAGAGCCCAACAATGTCACCAAGCCTTCCAAATATTGGTGGTTGTACACAACCACATGGATGACAATTAGGTGTGATCACTACATACGACTACCACATATACTGATCCCGAAGCTCCCAATTCCAAAAAGTATAGTCTCGAAGCCCATCAGGAGTAGCAAAGTGAGTCTTGAGTTTCCCGCACCAAATGTTGGATAGTCATCACTCGCTAATTCCCCTAGGTTCTTCAAACCACTCTGCCCACTATACCCAATGTACCTTGTAAATCATCCATATATCAACATAAACCTCACCATCTCACATATGGAACATAAACACATACCTCACCATTAAATAGATGGACCATACTCACATACCCTGTCATCTTACAGATGGAACATAAACTCATACCTCACCATCTCACAGATGGACCATAATCACATACCTAATCATCTCATAGACAGAATCTAACCATAACCACACCATCTCATAGATGAAACCTAATAACAAAACATGTCATCTCATAAATGGGACAGAACTAACGGTTCCTTACTCTTTCTTCAATCTCCTTCCCCATCAAGTCTGAACCTCAGAATTGAACCCTGCTAAATTTGCAGGTTGTGTTGTTGTTTCACTTTACCCAAATGGAATTGTCTCAAGTCTCAACTGCTCTGCACTACATCTTGACTTCAACATCCCGACTTTGTGATAGTATAAGTTCTTGATTTGCACTTCTTAATTTAACCAGCACTTTGTTTCACATAACATTCAATTTCTTTAAAAAAAACATTGTTTTACGTGTGTATAAAACATAAATTAAATAAGAAGGATAAGAATTCCTAAGAAAAAAATAAATTAGGAGGGAATGAAATCAACTATAAGTTTGTTTGTACTTTATCCATCTAAAATACATTATCTCCTATTGTTTGTTCCTTTCTTACTATTTAATAAAATTCTTTATTTTGTTCTTCATTTCAATTATTATGTTGGAAATGACATTGTAGATCATGAACGATTTCTTCCTAAGACGTGTTTTGGCATTGCCCTAAAGGACTTATCTGTGGTATCTCACGCAAGCAGGGGAAAAATCAGTGCATTTGCACTATGACAAGCCCACATGGCTCAAGCTCATGCGCATAAGACTTTCATCTCTTGCTAGCCACTTTGAAAGCACATATCACAATATGGTATATAAACACTTGAGCTAAAACTATCTCAAGTAATGTGGGACTTTGTCTTTTGCAATACTCAAAACTACAACAATCTCTCACATATTACAAATGGCTCAATAAAACATTTTGAGAAAACGTTTTAAGAATAGAGGAAAAGAGTTCTTGGGCTAATATGAGATGTATTGCATCAAATCTAGTGTAGCAAGCTATATGAACTAGACCTAAACAGATAGGACTTAACACACAATGTAGTTGGTGTAGCAAGCTATATGAACCAAAAATACTTGACATGTGTTAGCAGTCTACCAATGACAGTGCACTCCCACAATTCTTGTTGTTGTCGCTGTGTTGCGCTACTAGGCCATGCACATTCCTAGTATTCATGAGTGCTCTAGAGTTCTCACCAAGATTTCATGCAAGCGGCCTACTTGACACTCATATAGGTGATTTCATCAAGTGTATGCTGCAAATCATACATCACCCATAAGGGATATGACAATCATTAAAAAATTTATAATGTATTAAACTTTCTCATAGCCACATAAAGTTTAATCTCACATTAGTGCAGTATGTAGCACTTTTTTGCAACATAGGAAGGGACTGAATATTGATTGAGATCAATTTTAGTGCTAGCAGAACTAACAAGTGACTTGTTCTTACCTATATGAACCTTCTTCATGGGATCTCCAATCACAAAGGTTAGGTTACCGTCACTTATTTGTTTTCAAGTGGCTTGAGTCTCATTCCCCTCAATGTTTTTAATATCATATTCATCCTCAAGGGTTTGTTAGAGAATTTGCTAAATGTCCTTCTAACTTCACGTAATCTATGGAAATTGTTCTATTCTTTAGCAGTTGTTTTACACATTATGTCTCAGTTCTATATGTATGTTTTTCTCATTGTAAGTTTTGTTCTTAGGCACATCTATTGCTAATTGAGAATCACAATTCATAGACACTGATGGTGTTGATTTCATTCCCAAAGGAATGTTATCCAAGAAGTTTTTCAACCATTCAACCTCGCTACTAGCCATTTCTAGAGCAACAAACTCTAACTCCATTGTTGATCTACCTATAATAGTTTGTTTGGTTGATCTTCATGCAATTGTACCACCCCAAGTGTAAATAGATAAATACTAGTGGATTTTGTCTCATCTAAATCAAAGATCTAGTTAGCATTGCTATACCCTTCTAATACAATAGGAAATCCACTATATTCAATACCATAATCCATGGTGTCTCTCAAATATCTCAGGAGTCTTGTAATTGCATCCAAATGGTCATGATTAGGACTATTGATGTATCTACTTAATCTACCTACTGCATGCACAATATTATGTCTAAAGAAATTCAATAAATGCAGTAAGCTCCCAATTATATGGGCATACTAAGTTTGATCAATTGGTTCTCCTCTATTTTTCTTCAGTTGAGAATTAGCATTATAAGGGGTATTCACTAACTTAGTCATAATAGTCAAACTCCCTAAAACATTTCTCAACATAATGGTATAGTAATATACTATCTCCATTCCTTATGATTTTCATTCCTAAAATTAGACTTGTTTCACCCATATCTTTCATGTCAAACTTAGATGCCAAAAAAGATTTAGTTCTTAAAACTATATCAATGCAATGACCAAAGGTAAGCATGTCATCCATATGCAAACATATAATAACACTATTACCATTTACAGACTTTATGTACACACATCTATCAACATTATTAAAGGAAAGACCATCACCAAATAAAGTCTCATTAAGCTTTTCATGCCATTGTTTTGGTACCTATTTTAAACCATAAAGAGATTTAAAAGTTTGCACACTTTATTTTCTTAACCAGGAACCTGATACCCTTCAGGTTGAGTCATATATATCTTCCTCTAAATCATCATTCAATAAAGTTGTATTAACATCCATCTAATTAATGACAGCTAAAGCTATCAAAACTCAAATAAAGGAAATTTTGGTAACAAGTGCAAAAGTATCATAGTAATTTATGTCTGTTTTTTTAGAAAAACCTTTAGCTACCAACTAGGCCTTACACTTGTCTATTGATCCATCAGGGTTATACTTCCTCTTAAAAATCCACTTGCATCCAATTGGTCTTGCCCCTTTGTGTAAGTCAACGAAAGTCCATGTATTGTTCTTCTTGATAGAATCAATTTCAATCTTAATGGCTTATTCCCAAAGGTTTGCATCTAAAGAGTTAATTGCTTCAGAAAAGCTCAAAGGGTTATCCTCAACAAGATATGCATAAAAATCATCTCCAAAGGGTTTTTCTGTCCTTTGTCTTTTACTCCTTTAGTCCTCGCACATAGGTTCATTACAGGTTTCAACAGGTTGTTCAAGACTAATACCAGCACTAGAACTGACACTAGACCTTAAAGGGAGTATGTCCTAAAAAATCAATGTTCTTAGTCTCCATTATGGTATTGCAATCAAGCACATAACTCTTAAGGACAATAAACCTATATGTAGCACTACGTGGCTGTTCCCCGAGGAGGTTCCGATTTGGCTAATGGTAGTGGTGTTAGAGGTGTGGGAGAAGAGAGTGGGAGAAAGAGAAAAAAAATGGAGCTACATATGTTTAATTTTTAGTAGACAGACATTTGACATGTAAGCTATAGTTTCGAGCCAAAAAATGACACATTATATTTTTGCAAGGACAAAAAAAATTGTGGGGACTAAAACCGAATTTTAATATATTTATAGGGGGAAAAAATATTTTCGCTAAAATCAAATAGAACTATAGTCAAAATCAATTTTCATTATTTCCAACCATAAAACCAAAAACTTTAAATTACTTTATGATTCAAAAGGAAATAGGGTAAAATTATTATCATAAAACTATAACATGTTTTCATAAGCTATTTTGGAGGTACTAAAATAAGATGAAAGCAACCTATGGATATATCATAAACTATTTTCATAAATTCTTACAAAACTTACACAAGTACTTATATCCATAGTTGTCAGAACCATCTCAACCGGTTCAACTGGTTAAACCAGAGGCTTGTCCGATGTGTTTAAATCCCAAAACTGGTGTGCAATTGAATTCATATTGAACTAGAGAAACCTCTCAAGAACTGGCAAAACCATTAAAAACCAACAGTTGAACCAATTTTGGCAATTCGACAAAAATCACAATTTTTTCACTAGTTGATTTTATTTGTTAATGTTGAACTTAAACCAATAACTGCTAATGGATTTTATTTGCTGTTGTTGAACTTAAAATATTATGATGTATTAGATTTATTTCATATATAATTTACCTTTCTTATATGTGACTTATGACACTTTGAAGTGCAATTTAATTTTTAATATTATAAATTTATGCATATCATGTTATTTTTTGTTTAATATTGCTTAATATATTATATAAAAAAAATAAAAATAAAAAATAGTATTTTATTAGAACCGGTTTGACCACAATTCAACTCTGATTGAGCCTTGAACCAGTGTTTTCACCGGTTTAGTGATCGGTCTGATTCTGATAACATTGTTTATATCACAAGATAAATCTCAACAGGATACAAATAAGATCTTTCAAGCACACTCTAAACAAACTCTTCAAAAGAACCTTAGAGATTAGAAAGGACATGTAAGAATTTAGAATATAGGTAACAATTTTTGCACACCAGCTAATGCACGTGAAGAAGTTCAATTACTAGCCAAAATCCACCAGAATACAAGAAACTGGACTTCCTAGTGAAGTGGCTATGCAGCCATTACAATTTCGGGCTTTCAGAGGCTTGACTAATGTAATACTAAAAAAGAGGTACATTTTGGATTAAAACTAACAAGCCACTGTGTGTTCTGACTTCTGATGATAATCAGTCAAGACAGTTGAGAATAACTAAACTACAACAGACGAGGAAAAAATGTGGATATCATATAAACTAATGTTAACTTATTGATTGTACTTTTGGATACATCTGAAATTGTTATTCTCAGTGGGGGAAAAAAGTATCAAGAAGATCTTTGTATCTGACCAACAATAGCTCAAGATCAAAATGGAACTAAACTAAGATAACTACAAGACAATATGGGTCTATTTGGATAAACTATTCCCCCAAGTACTTCTAGTGAAAAAAAATAGAAAGAAAAAATTAGATGAGTTTCTCCATAAACTAATTTGTAGAAGTTCTCATATTAACTTCTCTAAAAAATGATTTTTAACTTAAAATGATTTTTAACTTAACACATATTCTGATTTTAGCTTATGGAGAAGCTTTTTAATTTTTTCTTATTTTCTTCTAAAAGTACTTATGAAGAAGTTTATCAAAGAGGATCATATTCTTACTTACCAGTTAAAGATAAACCTTTCTTTAAGAACAAATTTATGGTGAAGGAAATCAAAGTTATAAGGTTTTCATATATATATATATATATATATATATATATATATATATATATATATATTGAAACCAAGGATGCATAGAATTAACTACTGTGAAACTATGATACATGAAGACTGAAATAGGGTATACAAATTGATCTGATTAAACATTCTTATGGTTAAACAATTATGAGAATAAAATGCCAATATTCCATTCAGCAAGAGAATCAAAATAATTCTTAATTATAAAATTTTGATTATAGCATATAGATCTATCTCATCTGTGTAAACTCACCAGACATAAAAACCTTCATTTCCTTCAACATCAGAATGGGAAACTTGCACTCTTCTGCATCCCTGCCTATCTATATACACTCTGTCCTTTGAGAAAAACCATTTTATGCTATTGACCAAAATTCATCATATCTAACCAATCTATTACAATCTATAGTATATCTCATCTAGGGAACAATTTACTAATAGGTCACTACGAACATGTAGCCATACAATCTTGTAGTAGCAACCTCTCTTCTTGATCCACAGTGTCCTTAACAGCCTGATAAAACTCTATCCATGAAGAAGAGTTGGAATCCAAAGGACCCCATGAAAATGTAAGATTTGGACTTGCAGGGCAAGCAGTAACCAAATCCAAAACTGAAACTGGTTTGAGGGTCTGTGGAAAGTTGAATGCTAAATTATCTACTTTGTGTTCATAAATTTTCCCATTTCGGTCCAATTTGTACCGAGAAGTACCCTGAAATTCGCCTTTAGCCTCCCATGGAACCCGGGGCACACCCCTCAGGTTCCACCTGATCAATATCACGTTCTCCGAAGGCTGCCATATCCTATACACATCTAGAGCAATCTCACGGAACAATATTTTACCATGAAACCTCAATGCCCAGAAGATCAATTTGTACTTCTCAATACCAGTAAATGTATTCAAAGGGTCTTTGAATGTTATATCATCCCTGAAATAACCAAATTCAACATTAAAAAACATATATCTCCCCCTAATAAACATCTGAAATCTAACAAAATCACACACACACACACACACACACACACATAGCACAAAAACACACATCTCAAAGATGAAAATTAAAATACTGATATGATCAAATTCAACATTAAAAACTCCGTTTTTCTGCTTAAAGAATAATCTTAATGTAACAGAAAACCATACATACACACCCCTCATCTCAAAGATTAAAATTCAAATAGTGAAATGATCAAATTCAACATTAAAAACCCCGTTTTTCTGCTGTAAGAATCATCTTAATGTAACAGAAAATCATACACACACCCCCTGAACTCAAAGATGAAAATTCAAAATTAAAAAACCCATCTTTCCCCTGTAACAAACATGACACATCTGAAATCTAACAGAAAACCACACACAGCACAAAAACACATATCCCAAAGGTGAAAATTCAAATACTGAAATATCAAATTCGACATAAAAAACACACACACATCTCAGATGAAAATTCAAATCCTGAAATGATCAATCTAACACTAAACCACACATATCCCAAAGGTGAAAATTCAAATACTGAAATATCAAATTCGA